>OZ020562.1:29241859-29818307 GCA_963971465.1 Lepidochitona cinerea
AAATAGGCCTACGTAAAATGACACTGTGCCGTTAGTTCACTCACTTGACTTAAACATAAAATCGCCAATAGGGGGCAGTTTGGTTTGTTTACGTTACGGGCACCTAACAATTCAAATTTTCAAATTAAAAATACAAAATGACGTCCAAACTTTTAAATTTTGGTAAAAATAGAAAGTTCCTAACTTATATGGTCTGGGAAAAATACAGAAAACGGACTTTCTTTTTTAATGTAAACAATATTCCTGATTTTCGCGGCAAGTGTGCCTTTAAAATTTATAAGATGTCATTTTTGCTTAAACAAGAGTCATGTGTCAATTTTGTCGTTGTTGAAATATCTCTTTTCTTTTCTCATGTTGCAGTCTACAGAATTGGCCAAAGGTTTCTTGAAATTAGGACTAAAGAAAGGCGATATTGTTCTCTGCTATCAGTTATGTGATGAGCATTTTTTCATCACGTTTCTGGCATGCAGCTTCCTTGGTTTGGTCTTCTTTAACGTAAGATACACATTGAATTTGTGTTTTTTTTTTGTAAATTGGTTTTGGTAAACATTCGTAATATAACGTCTTTCTGCACCCTTTACGCCTTCTTCTCGATACGCTATTATTCCTTCCGCCATTTTGTAAAATTATGTGAACATCCCTCAATCCCCCGAAATGCTTTGCGCTTAAATTCCAAGAGACGCCATCAAGCAATCGGTCAATTCCTGACATTTTTCATGTCTCTGTTTCATAAAAGCTTTGGTAATCCCAAAAATGATGAATTTTTAACTCCTAGAAATTACAAAATAGTCAGTGGTAAACTGCACATTAAAACTGACCTTTCTTTTTGGCAGCCGTATATTCATCGTCCAGAGGATGAGTTCTTTGACGGTATTGTTGAAAAGGTAAGTTTATCTTTGCTTGGACCTATGTGAAGTTTGGAGTTTGAAAAGTTCCTTTGTCCGGCCAGTTGCTGGAACTTTTGTGAAAAGTTCCATTGTCTTGCCAGTTGCTGTGACTTTTGTGAAAAGTTCCTTTGTCCTGCCAGTCGCTGTGACTTTTGTGAAAAGTTCCTTTGTCCGGCCAGTTGCTGTGACTTTTGTGAAAAGTTCCTTTGTCCGGCCAGTTACTGGGACTTTTGTGAAAAGTTCCTTTGTCCTGCCAGTTACTGAGACTTTTGTGAAAAGTTCCTTTGCCCGGCCAGTTGCTGTGACTTTTGTGAAAAGTTCCTTTGTCCGGCCAGTTACTGAGACTTTTGTGAAAAGTTCCTTTGTCCGGCCAGTTACTGTGACTTTTGTGAAAAGTTCCTTTGTCCGGCCAGTTGCTGTGACTTTTGTGAAAAGTTCCTTTGTCCTGCCAGTTACTGGGCCTTTTGTGAAAAGTTCCTTTGTCCGGCCAGTACTGGGACTTTTGTGAAAAGTTCCTTTGTCCGGCCAGTTGCTGTGACTTTTGTGAAAAGTTCCTTTGTCCGGCCAGTTGCTGTGACTTTTATGAAAGTTCCTTTGTCCTGCCAGTTACTGGGACTTTTGTGAAAAGTTCCTTTGTCCGGCCAGATACTGGGACTTTTGTGAAAAGTTCCTTTGTCCGGCCAGTTGCTGTGACTTTTGTGAAAAGTTCCTTTGTCCGGCCAGTTGCTGTGACTTTTGTGAAAGTTCCTTTGTCCTGTCAGTTACTGGGACTTTTGTGAAAAGTTCCTTTGTCCGGCCAGATACTGTGACTTTTGTGAAAAGTTCCTTTGTCCTGCCAGTTGCTGGGACTTTTGTGAAAAGTTCCTTTGTCCTGCCAGTTACTGGGACTTTTGTGAAAAGTTCCTTTGTCCGGCCAGTTACTGGGACTTTTGTGAAAAGTTCCTTTGTCCTGCCAGTTACTGGGACTTTTGTGAAAAGTTCCTTTGTCCGGCCAGTTGCTGAGACTTTTGTGAAAAGTTCCTTTGTCCTTCCAGTTACTGGAACTTTTGTGAAAAGTTCCTTTGTCCGGCCAGTTACTGGGACTTTTGTGAAAAGTTCCTTTGTCCTGTCAGTTACTGGGACTTTTGTGAAAAGTTCCTTTGTCCGGCCAGTTGCTGAGACTTTTGTGAAAAGTTCCTTTGTCCTGCCAGTTACTGGGACTTTTGTGAAAAGTTCCTTTGTCCTGCCAGTTACTGGGACTTTTGTGAAAAGTTCCTTTGTCCGGCCAGTTACTGGGACTTTTGTGAACAGTTCCTTTGTCCGGTCAGTTGCTGTAACTTTTGTGAAAAGTTCCTTTGTCCTGTCAGTTACTGGGACTTTTGTGAAAAGTTCCTTTGTCCGGCCAGTTGCTGTGACTTTTGTGAAAAGTTCCTTTGTCCGGCCAGTTACTGGGACTTTTGTGAAAAGTTCCTTTGTCCTGTCAGTTGCTGTAACTTTTGTGAAAAGTTCCTTTGTCCTGTCAGTTACTGGGACTTTTGTGAAAAGTTCCTTTCTCCGGCCAGTTGCTGTGACTTTTGTGAAAAGTTCCTTTGTCCGGCCAGTTACTGGGACTTTTGTGAAAAGTTCCTTTGTCCTGTCAGTTACTGTGACTTTTGTGAAAAGTTCCTTTGTCCGACCAGTTGCTGTGACTTTTGTGAAAAGTTCCTTTGTCCTGCCAGTTGCTTTGACTTTTGTCAAAAGTTCCTTTGTCCGGCCAGTTGCTGTGACTTTTGTGAAAAGTTCCTATGTCCTGCCAGTTGCTGTGACTTTTGTGAAAAGTTCCTTTGTCCTGCCAGTGGCTGTGACTTTTGTGAAAAGTTCCTTTGTTTTGCCAGTTTCTGTAACTTTTGTGAAAAGTTCCTTTGTCCTTCCAGTTGCTGTGACTTTTGTGAAAAGTTCCTTCCTCCGGCCAGTTGCTGTGACTTTTGTGAAAAGTTCCTTTGTCCTGCCAGTTGCTGTGACTTGTCCTAAGTACAACCATACAAATTAAAATATGAAAATAAAGTTTAGATACCAACAATTTGTGGAAAGTCGATCTGGACATTCAATCATTGACAGTTAGCAAATCTATTGGATAATCCATATAACAGGCTCACCATCAATGTGCCCATCTAAAAATGGATATATTTCATAATTATAATCTTCAGGTTCCTCAGAAAGCGTTGGTTAAAGTGGCATGAGATGCCAAAATGTTAATATTTTGACGTTGAAACAGAATGTTGAAATTATTAGCTATTTTTCTCAAGACGTATAATTCAGAAGCTTTTTAGTGCTTCTAGTCTCGAAAATGTACGATAAAGTATTGTTTTGAACTAACTTTGGCTTAGAATGAATGAATGGTCGTCCCGGTTATTAAAATTTTGTTTACTTTTCGGACACTATTTCGGTTCGTCAGGCCACATAGTGTAAGGATTTTTCTCATTCCAACGTCAATCATTTAGTTTTTCCATGGCCTTCAAAGCCTCTTACTGTCGTGCCGATCAGAAATTATGAAAAAAGTGTGAATTTTGGCAGCTCATGCCACTTTAATAACGGGGCTTTTCTCTGTGCGATAATTACGTTTCCACCTCAACAAACCTGCCCACACGAACAATCTGTTAAACCATCTTAAAGTGGCATGAGCTGCCAAAAATTCACACTTTTTTTTATAATTCCTGATCGGCACGACAGTAAGAGGCTTTGAAGGCCATCGAAAAACTAAATGATTGGCGTAGGAACGTGGAAAATCTACACAGTGTGCGGCCTATAGGTCACAACACCCAGTTTGTGTTTTCTCAGCCAATGAAAATTGAGCTAGGAGCTAGGAGGTGGCTTACATAGAGATAGTTTGGTATCTGGGTTATTTGAATATTGGATTGAAACTAACGCAGGTCTACTGTACATACTTTAAGCTTTCAATCAATGCCTGATAACAGATTTTTGTTTGTGTTTTTTTAATGATCACCCAATTTTGAAAATACCAAGGTTTGGCTTAGAATAAGTAAGCCTAAAACTGTGAAATCGGAAATGAAACTGTATCATGTAACCTATACGAACCCAAATAATGTTCGAAAAGTAAACAAAATTTAAGTAACCAGGACGACCATTCATTCATTCTAAACCAAAGTTAGTTCAAAACAATACTTTATCGAGACTAGAAGCTTCTGAATTATACGTCTTGAGAAAAAATGCCAATCATTTCAACATTCTGTTTTAACGTCAAAATACAACATTTTGGCAGCTCATGCCACTTTAATGTAGTGAAGCCACACAGAATTGGAGAGAAACCTCATCTTAATACGTTGAGTTATATGGGTTCATGTTTTGTGTCGTACTCAAGATAAACTTTTAACATTAGGCGATGGAGTTTAAAAATTAGTCACAAATTGCTCAACTTTTCTATTGGGTTGAGTGGGATTTGAACCGACGATAAATCGAATGATAGATTATCGCTCAAGACCCCCTCGTTTGGAATTTTGTTTGAGGTCTTTTTAAATAGATTCTAAGTCGCTAAATAATATAGACATATTATATTCAAATCGAATTTCATCTGATGAGTTTATCTTCCAAGTTTCTCACCAAGATTATAACTTGGACAATGGCCCTGTGTTTTTGTTTTCAGTGTTCCCCGGCCTTGGTCATTATTGACGCGAAAAAGGATTCCGTGATTGGAAAATATTTAGAACATTTGTGTCAAAGAGAAAACAAGAAAGTTCCCAATGGAATAAAAAGGTAACGAATAAACATTCGTCTTTTCGATTCCAGTTAGGCCTATACCAGTATGTACTACATTGTAGATCTATAGACTTAAAGTGGCCTGAGCTGCTAAAATTGGGACTATTTTCATATATTCGGATTGTCACGACAGTAAGAGGCTGTGAAGGTCATCGAACAACTTAATGATTGGCGTTGGAATAAGGAAAATCCATACAGTATGTGGCCTATACGAACCGAAAACGTTTCGAAAAGTAAACAAAATTTAAATAACCGGGGCGACCATTCATTCATTCTAAGCCAAAGCTAGTTGAAAACAATGCTTTATCGTACATTTCCGAGACTATAAGTACTAAAAAGCTTCTGAGTTGTACGCCTTGAGAAAAATAGGCCATAATTTTAACAAACTGTTATAGTGGCCAAATATCTCAATTTTGGCAGCTCATGCCACTTTAAATCGTCTCACAAGATAAGGTTTTTATTACTTGTGGTTTTACGTCTCATTCTAGATTATTGTATTTATATTGCCGTTTTGTCTGATACTTTTGCGAAGGCGATGAGACCCTTCCCCAATGGCCAGGTTTTTTCCTAACAGATCCTAGTATTACAAGAATTACCAAATGCGCAGGCGTAGAGCGACTTTGTAATACGCAGGCGTAGATACGTAATGTGTATGCTACGTTGCGTGTTTGTAATGTGTGCAATGCAACAGCTTAGAGATCCAACACAATTCATAAAAAAACAAGTAAACATCACAAGTCAATCCTCTTAACAACACGCATTATATCCTATGTGGTTCAATCTCAGTCTACCGATATTCCTGCCATAGCTTTAGATGCGTACGCATTGTCAATGTATTACATGGTTATTTTAGACAAGATAATTTGCCCTGTGCCTGTGCGTTTTAGTGTTCATTAATATAATATAACGTATTCCGATTGTAGACCCCACCTAACAGGACGAGTTGTTGCTGTTGATAAAAGGGAATTTCCAGGGTAAGTAATGTACTCTTTATTAGAAATTCCCATTTCGATAGTAAAGCCTACAGGTAGGCCTATGTAAGTGTATGTAAAGGTTGAAAAATACAGGCCTAATCCAATTATGAGGCTGTTTATAAAATGCTTATAATATTAATATTTTTGTAAATTTTCGTTTCCCTACCGGCCTATATTCGAAAAATACACCGAAAATACACCGAAAAAAACGTCTACTTTTAAGCGTTGCCCAGCGGTCTACTGATGGTTTCCTTGTTGTTTTTGTTTCAGTTTACCTTCTATTAGGGAGTTAGTAGAGAAGGGGAAATCTGTGCCCGATGAGACACTTGAGAGAGCCATGAGAAAAGTGTCAAACGAAGAATGTGTGTACATAGTGCCTACATCGGTAAGACCAAATCTGTTTCGACCTGGAGCCTTTTTCACAAAGCGGCGTAGATGTATTTTTTGCGTAACTTTCATACTAACGTATCTCTACAGTATGGGTTGCTATGGCAGTTACGTGAAAACTTACGTTACGCCGCTTTGTGAAACAGGCTCCAAGTCGCTATTTCTCCTTGGACCTGTTTCAGAAAGCTGCGTAGCGTACGTTTTACGTAACTCACATAGCAGCGTATCTCTAGAAAATGGGTTGCCATTAGAGTTATTTGAAACCCTACGCTACGCTGCTTTGTGAAACAAGCCCCAAAGAGCCTCTTTGGCGAATGGGCGTAGACGTAATTTTTTTTTACGTAACTATACCATATCAACCTCTATACTGAGGAGATACGCTGATATAACAGGATCCCGTTCACAAATCATCGTAGCGTAAGTTTTTACGTAACTGCCATAGCAACGTATCTCTACTGTATGAGATGCTATGGGGTTAACGTGAAAACGTACGCTATACCACTTTGTGAAACGGGCTCCAGTTACGTAAACTCTTACTGGGATCCCACTCAGCAATTATGGAGTGGATATCCGCCAAAACTCGAAGCGCGATTTTTTGGTTATATTATATTACAATACTTCTTTTTACTCTATGCCTGTCGACATTTTCAAAAACTTTTTTAGCAGTTGCCATCTACTACCAGGCACAAAGACGCATTGTTCCATAAAACTCTCGGTTACGCTAAGCTATGCACTAGTTTTTCCAATTCCAATAAGTCAAAATTACCTGAGCCTGCATTGATCAGAGCATTTCGCCCTTAACTCCTTTGAAAAGTAATTTCAATCTAACGCTAATTGTGATTTCTTACGAAGAATGGTTGTGGGATTTATTTTAGGTTAACTTAGGCGATAAAATTATTAAAGAGGCATAAGCTGCCAAAATGTTGATATTTTGACGTTACAACAGAATGTTGAAATTATTAGCACTTTTTCTCAAGACGTATAATTCAGAAGCTTTTTAGTGCTTCTAGTCTCGAAAATGTACGATAAAGTATTGTTTTGAACTAACTTTGGTTTAAAATGATTGAATGATTGTCCCGGTTATTTAGATTTTGTTTACTTTTTTAACACGTTTTCGGTTCGTACAGACCACATACCGTATGCATTTTCCCCATTCCAACGCCAATCATTTAGTTTTTCTATGACCTTCAAAGCCTCTTACTGTCGTGACGATCAGAAATTATGAAAAAAAATGTGAAGTTTGGCAGCTCATGCCACTTTAACGGCTACATGTGACTGAGCATTAACCTAAATCTTAATTGTACTGTCTTACAGGGTTCCAGCGGTGAATCCAAACTTGTTTGTCTCAGCCAGTATATGTTAGTGAACTATTCTACATTTTGTTTGCCTCGAAGATCAAAAGGCAGGGTAGGTATTTACGTTGATGTTTAAATGGTCGGTTATTTAGTGATCATTTTATTGGCCAAGGACAAGTCCGATATTTCACTCAATTTTCTTTTTAAGCGTTTTAAGCTTAAGAATAAAGGAAATAAGTCATTGTCCAGAAAATGCTGTAACACGAAAGTCTGGTCTTCTGTAAAACAGTTAACATTGCTAAATACGTATTTAATAATCACGCTTACAGTACATACTTGTGCCCTCGACCCTGAATGATTAAAAATCAAAATCAGATGGGCGGTATGGTGTCATGTAAACCGTCATCTGTTATCTTATCCCAGATAAGCGGTATCTGTTATGTTGTATCTATTTTGATATTTGTACGCTCGACCCGGATTCCCTTCCACTCCATAACTTGAAAAGTTTTGATCTAATGTTTACAATTCTTTCTCAACATACACCGTATGGGTAGAAAGTGTGTCCATTTATGAACCATTTATGACACCGTCGTTTGCATAATATATATGGCTTATACATGTTAGAGATAGTGAATGGCTTCCCGAGGGCATGGAAGATATTCTGAGAGGTGTGGCCAAGTGCGAAGCACGAGGCCAAACTTCTCAGAATTTCTTCCATACTCGAGGGAGCCATTCAATAACGTGCTTGTATCATGGTATTAGCCAATCAACTAGCACGTGTTTACTCTCTGATACCCAGTCAAGAGAGCCATACAACAACTTCCAAAATCGGGAAGTTATTCAACGCTTAAACCCCGCCCACTCTCTGTCCACTGGGTATCGGATTTGTCGAAGACTGCTCATCAAAAGAAAAACGCCGCAACCATCATACAATGGATTATGTAATATTTTATCTTAGTCTATATCTTCGTTCCCTTCCGCCTCATAACTTGAAGAGTTTTGATCCGATTTTTACAATTTTTACGATTTTTACAATAAAATACAGTTCACGAAGCCAATATCGACGGCGTGAGACCCGTATCCTAGATACGCATTTTACTCGTGCCTTCGGCAAATCCCTATCCCAAAGGTGCATGCGAGAATCCGTATGACTTGAAAATGTGTTGATGTGACAAAAAACGTACGCCTGTAATCTTTTGTGAAATAGTCCACACGGTTATTCCAATTAAAACGCCCAAACCATTAATTTATAAAACTGTTGGTGCGGTTCAAACATTTTTATGACGACGAAACCGACAATGGCCTTAGAAAGTCCATAAGGGGCTTCGTTGCAAAGGTCACCAACCACCCCCCCCCCCCCAAAAAAAACCCCCAACAAAACACAAAACTTAAAATGATCTTGACCCCATTACTTCTTTTTACTTCGTGTATATCGTTCAATCATTCATTCTTCGGATCAATAAATCAATCAATCACCACCCCAACCAATCAGTGAACCAAACAATTAATCAATCAATCAATCAATCAATCTGTTATTTCTAGAAAGAGACGATTGCCTACATGAGTCCAGTTCACGACGATATTTTGGCTTTATTTGGCACTGTGGAGATGATTTGTCAATGGCGAGCAGCTAGTGTCGGAATTGTCATGCCCAAGACCGTGGATTATTCGGACAACTGTGTCTCGCCATTGCTGCAATTTATCCAGGATTACAGGCAAGGTTTTATTTTCAACACAAGGCTGGGGCTCGTTTCACAAAGCATTCGCATCGCAAACGAAGCGTAGTTGCTAATGGATAGGCCTATCATAGTGAAGAGATACGGAGTCATGACAACTGCGATTGATCGTACTTTGCGACGGCTTCGTGAAACGGCCCCCTGGAATATCAAATGAAACATTGCACAACTATATTGGCAAGAAAGTGGTGGTGGTGGTGGGGAGGGGGGGGGGGGTGTTTGTATTGGTGCTTTCCATCAGTTTGTGATGATTTGCACCAAATATTGGCAGTTGAAACCTCTAATACTAGAAAGAAAACACGATCTTTTCAATTAAATAAATATGTGTATTTAACTTGGTCAGGCTATATACGTGTTTGGTTTATGTTTTCTTATTCTATATAAGTGTCTAATACTGGATACACAACCCAGTGCCCACATTTCACTCAAAACTTAGTATTTGGTCATTTACATTTAAGTAAGGTATAGTAAATGGCACTGTATAAATATCTTGTGCTATATATGTACTCATCATCAGGGAAATGACAGAATTAGTAAATTAAACGACACTGATTGACCTGGGAAAAAATCAGTGTCGATCAGTGTCGGTTGATTTAGTAATTCGTGTATGTAGGCCTACTAATATTTAGAACAAAATACATAACAAAAACAATATATACATATATAACCAATGAATAAATCAATCAATCGATCAACGAACAAAAGATTCAAGCAAACATCCAATCAAGCAATTAAGAATTAAACATGTTATGCAAACAACCACCTTACCGATCAACCAATCAATTATTTCTATCCCAAGTGACAAAGCAACTAATAGTTAAATCAATCAATCAATCATCAATCGATAAAAAACAGGTGTCCCATCAACCAATGAATCATGCGAATCAACAATCAACTATACATCCAATCAATCGTTAATCCAGTCATTTAATCGATGTATTGATCTTTTTTTTTTCAGAATCTCCAGGCCTGCGTGTTATCCATTCCAAATCTTACACTTGATTAACTCCCCTTTACTTACACAGTATGATATATCTAGTCTAAAGGGAGGTAAGTACATCGCTGTCATACTCACAATCCAATCTAAAATAGAGATTGATCCTTCTGCCATTCGTTGAGATATCCAACTCTAAAACGATTGAGTGACATGTTGCTTGAACAAAGGGAGGCCACTGTTGTCGACGTTTTAGAATGTATATATGAGCTGATGTAGTGCCGATTATATTTTTGATTTTTAACAAGTATTTCTGCCCAAAGGCCTTGCGATACAGGTTATTATATAGGGTTACATGTTTGGGAACAGTATAGAACAGAGAATTAAATATCATACACATTATAAATTCTCAGTAAGATTCTTACAGTTAACTATGCGCGAAAATGGAGTGCGACGGCTCTCGAGCCATGTCTCGAGTTGTAGATCTCGTAGAATGGCACGAGATCTCGATTGACTCACAATCGTGCCCACATGCTTACCTCCCCTTTGCTTCAGAGTTAAGTCTCGCATGTGAAGAATAACTTCTCTGTTTAGATTGTCATACTCAGTGCTTCCAAAGAGAGTAGGGGCCTCCGTGGCTCAGTAGGTAGAGTGTTGGACACTCAATCCGAACAGCCTTCCATCAATGGGTCGCGGGTTCGAACAATTGAAAAATGTTCTGACCAGGTTTTCACTCAACGATCTATGTGGGATGGTTGCCAGTAACCACCAGAAGGTCGTTGGTTTCCTCCAGGCATAGAGCCCGCTTTCCTCCCACTATATAACTGGCAACGCCGCCATATAAGTGATATAATCTTGAGTGCGGCGTAAAACTCCAAACAATCAATCAATCAATCAACCAACCAAAGAGAGTAGCTTGACTTTGGTGCTTCTTTGTGGCTTTAACCGAGATCTTGCGCTATTCTACGTTACTCTCTGTTTGAGGCGTAAGTTCAATGCACAGTTGTTTGATCAATCCGATTGTTGGTTGTTTGTAACCACATGTACTTGCAGCCTTACACATTCCACATACTTTTTAGGGGTTTTACAAACTATTGAGATATGGAAACCGATGCCTTTGTCAAAGAGAGTAGATTGACAAGAGTGGTCACTTCGTCTGCGCCATGTTGAATTTGAATTGACACGATTCGATTATTAGGAACCTCCTTTCTGTAGGGGGCGCCCTTCAGTCGAATCGTGTACAGTCGGAACATCCTTCCGCTAGGGGGCCAGAAGAACATGCCGGCAATGCTGATTGGACGAAGTGACTACTCTTGTCAATCTACTCTCTTTGGTCATACTCAGTGCTTCCAAAGAGAGTAGGGTCTCCGTGGCTCAGTAGGTAGAGCGTTGGACACTCAACCCGAACAGCCTTCCACCAATGGGTCGCTGGTTTGAATCTCACTCAGTCCCAAAAAATTGAAAAATTGGTTGCCAGTTACCACCGATAGGTCGTGGGTTTCCTCCAGGCACAAAGCCCGGTTCCCTCCCACAATAAGACTGCAACGCCGCCATATAAGTGAAATAATCTTGAGTGCGGCGTAAAACACCAAACAATCAATCAACCAAAGAGAGTAGCTTGACTTTGGTGCTTCTTTGTGGCTTCAACCGAGTTCTCGCGCTATTCTACGTTACTCTCTGTTTGAGGCGTAAGTTCGATGCACAGTTGTTTGGTCAATCCGATTGTTGGTTGTTTGTAACCACATGTACATGCAGCCTTATACATTCCACATACTTCATGTTATTTAGGAGTTTTACAAACTATTGGTATATGGAAGCCGATGCCTTTGTCAAAGAGAGTAGATTGACAAGAGTGGTTACTTCGTCCGCGCCATGTTGAATTTGAACTGGCACGGTTCGATTATTAGGAACCCCCTTTCTGTAGGGGGCGCCCTACAGTCGAATCGTGTACAGTCGGAACACCCTTCCGCTAGGGGGCCAGAACCGGGAATGCTGATTGGACGAAGTGACCACTCTTGTCAATCTACTCTCTTTGTCTTTGTCCTGTTAACTTGGACATTCCATAAGTACCTTTGCAATCATACTGCCACCCAACAGGTATATCCTAATTGGATGCAAAACGCCCGATATCGTTTACTGATCGAAGTTCAAACTTCTGGCTGTTGTGTCCAATGGATAGATTATTTGTAGAAGAAAAGTTCGTCGGGTGAATATGATACCATAGTGGCCATACTTACTAATATTCAGTTATGAGAAATCTTTTCGATATATGTCCGTAACAAAGAAACCCGTCTTTCAATGACTTCATACTGTTCACAGAAAGACCCGAACAATTTTTTTTCACAACGAACCGTAACAGAGACTATGTTAATTCAATATGTAATTTTATTCTAAATTTACTATATTTAAAGTGGCATGATCTGCCAAAAATAGGAAAAATTGCGGTCAAGCCAGCTGCTAGTTTTATCCAGAAGTACGCATTAAGACTTTTTCTCTGAAAGCAATGTTGAAGGTGTTCAAATAGATCATTTAATAAGCATGCGACAAAAACACCAAAACATTTACTCATACATCACGGTTATTTGAATTTGGTCCGTTATTAGCACTTATCTTCCGATGGTAGTTTTAATTGCAGCACCAATCCTTTTGGTTTTTAAAGGCAGACCTACTTCAAACGCTCAACTTCTAGTTACAATTCGAATTCATGAACTAAACCCGAATTTAGGCAACTCATGAGATTGTAAGGTACTGACAAAACGAACATTGACCCTTTTTATGTATAATGTTTTTTGTTATTCTAGTGACCCTTGTAGCACAGGCAATTTCACTGGAACATCGCAAGAGAATTGTAGAACTCTTTCCAGAGTCGATGGTAAGTATATACAGTTTTTACACATCAGTCGTGTATGTATCATCCACAGGATCGAATATTTCATCCAAGGGCAGATAATTCCAGTGCCATGTTTTACAAAGCTGGCGTTAAGATGCGCATGCGCCTTACCAGTTAATTGTGGCGAGAGTGTAAGCTTTTATATAGTTTTAACACAGCTTTACGCCCAATGTTACTTACGTTAGCTTTGTTTCACAAACCCCAGTGGCATCCCCGACCTACAATGTCATCTACCTTATTGCCGAATGATGATGCCCACATGGCAATTCGCCAACTGGGCATCCAACCAAATGAAGAGGAAAAATACATATTGTAATTTTAATTGACAACTAAAACAGATGAAAATATCCAAATAATAAAATTCATAATGATATTTGCAGATTGCGTACGGTCAGTGTGAAAATATTGGAACGTCTGCCACAGCACAGATGGTGGCAGGAAGCGAAACCTTCGACTCGGTAGGGTATCCACTTCCGCATACAGAGGTCAAGGTCGTTGGAGCAGAAGGAGAGATCCTCCCGATTGATACTGCAGGAGAGATCTGGGTTCGCGGTCCTTGTCGTTTTCTCGGTTATTTCCGCGAAGAGGCGAAAACGAACGAAGTTATGGACAGTAAGGGATGGATACATTCTGGGTTGGTGATAGACTTAAAAATGTATTTAGGTTGAAAATAAACTCTGGTAAACGTTACCAGTAAACTGAAGCCAACATTGGTCGCTGGACAAAATGACCCGAAAGTGCTTGTCAATACAAATATGTCCAGATGATTTCGTTGTGATGTTGATCGGCTTTTTACAATGCAGCCAAGGTATTGACACTTTCTAAATTACATGGGTCCTCGAAGATTTACTCTGAGATTTACTCTGAGATTTAGCGATATGAGGTGACGTTTGTCTTTCCATTTCATACAATGCGCTCCAAATTATCAGAACTAATCGTCAGATTCCAATGAAAAAAATTTAGCCACTTGCGCAATGAAAGGAAATTTGTGTTATTTTCAGGACATTATTCTCGTTATTTTGGGATTACACTTTCTTGAAAATATGGTAGAAATTCTTCTACCGATTTTTGGGTGACGCCCGAAACGGGAATCAAACCCGCGTCCCAGAGTATGGCACCTATCGCCAGCACTAAATGCCGGCTGCCTTATCCATTCAGCCAACCGGCCTCCTCTAGGACATATTGACGGTTTCTATGTAAGGATGATTTCGATAAGGCAATTCATCCAACTTCGTGTCGGGCAAGATCCTCCCTTCAAAAGCCCGAGAATATTGTCAATGTTAAGTTTTAACTGATGTCAAAGAACAGTCAAAGAAATATAAATTCCCTTATTTCTCGTTAACAAGTAAGTGTTATGCAAGCTGTAAATATTAGGAATGGTAAGTTTAAACGCCTTTTCAAAGACGGATCAGAGAGAAAAATGTGCTTTCATTTACATTTCAGAGACATGGGTAAAATGAACTGCCAGGGATATCTGACCTTAATTGGTAGAAAATCAGATTGCATCCGGTTCAAGCATGTTGGAGAGGTTGTATATCCGGGTCATATTGAGAAGACAATACAGGCTTTTGAAAAGGTCATTGAGGTCAAGGTAATCTATACAGTTGATTAATTTGATTGATTGATTGATTGATTGGGGCTTAACGTCGCACTCAACGGCTAAGGTTATATGGCGACCAAAGTATCAACTGACCATAAGATCGTACCCACCCCCGATCCCACCTAAATTTTAACATTAAAAGCTCCACAGACCATATGAACGTCAGGAAGGCTAATGTATTTGGCATACTTAATTTTCCTCGTTGATTAATTTGAGTTAACAAACAGTTAGAAAAACGGTAGACCTAGAATCGACTGAGGCTCAGAGCTACCAAATGAAGGGGGAATTTTAACGAAAGAAAGTAAGCTAACTTTTCGTCATTTTTGTCAAGATGTTAAAAAAGGGGTTTCAGGTGATATCAATCGTGGAGAAGTGCGTTAGGGTAGTTTATATAAGCTGAAAAGGCCAAAAGTAAACTCAGAATATATGATTTTCGTCCGTTAATAGTGCACATCTTTGGCGCTAACGGATTATTTGCTTAAAGATCATATGCAAAGGATTTAAATCACCATAATAGGCATTTCATTTAGAGAAACAATGTTTTAGAAAGGGATTGGCACCTGTGATAAATAAAAAGTCTGGTTCATTTTTTCTAAAAACATTTTTTTTTACATAAATAAAAATACAACGCATGACTTACCTCTCCTTATTTACTTGCCTGTGACGTCACAGAAGAACAGGCTTCTCTATACGAGTTCAACTCGGTGCACATATCATGTGCGATATCATACTTTTGTATGGCTTTTAAAAGGGCCTTGATTGATGATTTAAATCACAAATATGTAGTGGAGACTGATTTAAACATAAATAGTCAGCCCTACATTTATAAATCCGTCTCAAATAAGCTGTATAGCAAATCTGATCCTGACAGCGACCCTTGAAAATATGGCCCTGAGGAAAGTGCGAGTGTAGCCTAACTGTTTAAAGGTTCATGAATGTTCTCGGGTGGCGGAAAATTGTTGTGTCTTCTTAAAACTACATAACAATTTACCATTATAATTGCCACGGGAATAAAGAGGGAATTGTCAGAATGACTGCGTTGTTGAAGCTTCCTATTATGAGTATGGGGCCGATATCGAGGATAATGGAAAGCATGACTTACGGCTGTACAGTAATTGCCATGCCATTAGCAAATAAACAGATAAATGGTAGACTAAAAAAATAAAGCAAAACTAAATTTCTGACAGAGATAAACGGCAAATTAGAGTCCTAGTGTAAAACACGTTTTTTCCTAACATGAAGCAGCCTTTTGGGACAATTTTTGCTTGTTTATTATCGAGATCATTAATTATTATCCGAATTTACATTGTACATGACATATTTCTTATTTTCCTTTATATAGTGATAGTCTGACACAGGTTTTACATCACTGCGGCGCGGCGTAAAACATCAGTCGATCACATGCCCGATGTTGTTCAAATTGTATGCTTTTGTTTTGTTTGATTTCTTCTTTTTTAATTTTTTTTTTGGGGGGGGGGGGGGTGGGGTGTGGTGTGGTTGGGGCGGAGTAGGCCTACTGTTGGCTCTGCATCCACCAAGCATAGTTAGAAATTTACTTGAGTCGATTGATGTTTTACGCCTATTTCAAGATTAGGCCATAGACCTGTATGTATTACTAAATGGTGGGGTTACCAGGTTTAGAGGTGAAGGAAATCGGATTTCTGTCCGGAGGAAACTCCAGACCTCCGATAGGTAAATAGGCGCAAAGTTATGTCGGGCGCAAACATTTTGAAAAACAATCCTTGGTACCTGACGCCGATCGCACTCTCAAATCGACTTGCAATTTCTCTAAATTCTGCTGAGCGAAATCAAAGTTTGACATATGAATAAAAATATAAGGATCCACAAGTGGGCTAACTAATAATTTCACTGATTTGACCCAAGTGACAGGAGTTAAAATCAATTATACAAAATCAGGTTTGTATTTTAAAGGCGCCGCAAATAAGAAATGGTTTAGTATTTTACTCAGACAAATCTGGAGAAAGAACGTGTTTAGAACAGAAGAATCTAGGCATTTACATATCCCGATTATCTTGCTTCTACATTCGTCGTATAGCCTTAACGGTAGGCAGAATTATATATTTTTTATTATAATATAATCACATAGTTATTGTCAAAATATCACAGAAACAGGCTTATGGTGGGCTAATTTTTTAGTTTACCGACTAACAACGCGCAAATTGCGGGGTCCTTTGTGGAAATGGTAGGGTCTACATGGGAGTGCGTTATCACCTGACCGCACAATTATTATTACTAAACGCCACTCACATTACGGTATTGCATTCGTTACTTAAGGCGCGGTCACACTAGAAGTCGTTCGTGATTACTTCGAACTTGTTCGGTATACGCGAGCGGTCACACTGAGCAAAACTAGTTCGGATTGATACCGAATTCTCGATCGATCGAAACTAGTTTGTGAAGTGGTTTGCGTGAATGCAGAAGGCTGATCGTTGTTTTCATTGGCTAATGAGTATGACCTAGATAAGTCACATGAACTGTTTGTCCAATCAGAAGTTATCAAGCCGATCAACATCGCCAGGCCTAGTGTGACCGCAAAGTTGTTCGAAGCGATCAGGTTTCATCAAAACACGTTTAAAGTAAACTAGATTGGCTTTAGTGTGACCGCGGCTTTAGACATATGAAATGGCTGAAGGGGTGTAATCATAAGTATTGTCATATACGACAGGTGTAGAGTGACTTTATATATATATAAAGTTGCTCTACGACTGCGGTATATATGATTATGGTAATGCTTTCAATGCTCTGTTCAAGAGATGCTGTTCTTCGGTGACGTCATTAACTCATAAAAACTAAGGGAGATAAGCAAGTAAAGATCCGAAACTCTGGTAAAACAGCCCATTTAAATCTTCATTTCCCGCTAAATTCCTAATGCTGGAAGGGAAAACAAACTGCTGAACTTTAAGTTAGCACACAAGGAACACGATTTAAAATAACATCAAGTGTAATCCTTTGCCTATGATCTTTAAGTGATATTTTTATTTCATCGTCAATCCTTTACTTTTTCACGGTATTTCAAGAGCTCAACTTCTCTTGACAACGGGTATTTATAAAATAAAGTCCGGGTTTTCCCAGTGTATGCCACTGTAACACTCAAAGTAGCATTGAGGATATAGGCTTCCACCGGGATTTCTTGATCTCGGGAGTAGATAGCAAAATGCTTGGAATTTGATTATGACGTAACTTGCTTCCACATCGTATGACGTCATGACTGTGCTCGAACTGTCATTTTGCTATCTACTCTCGGACGACAGGCCATGTTAAAGTTCCATTTGACGTATTTTGTTCCTGAATGTCAAAGCCGAGTATCACATTAAAAAGAAAATCGCTCAAACCACTTGAGCAATGAGAGCCCGGGTGTCAGGATTATTGTGAAATTCTCACCATCCTTGTGCCAAAAAACATCACCGAAAAGCAATAGGTCTTATTAGCTCTGTTTCAATAACCAACAGACGATATAACTTGATTTATCCCACCTCACACTGAATACTTCCTGTTCATTGGTTCAAACCTGTCACGTGGGGACCCTGTATATTCCATATAACGTCACCGTGCTGATCCATGCAGGGCGACTACCATATATGGCTTGTGACGTCATGTCTAGACACTTGTCAGTCAAGTCTGGACGTGCCATACATATGAGAAAATAGCTTTCGGAGTTCATTTTCTGCCTTTTATGAAAGTCAAGTTGAGAAAGAAGGGTAGAACATCGTACAAGTTAGGTCTTCGGTGGGATAACGCCTCGCCCAATATTCGTTTACTGACCCCATATTTTTCCGTATCCCCCTCGAACAAACCCTGTAACTAATAATATGCAGCTGCCAAAGAATCAAATTCTGTATGTAGGCCTATATATAACTCGATGGTATTCCCTATTGTAGGTTGTTGGGATACCATTAGACGAGGGAGACGGGGACACAATATGTGCCTGTGTGACGTATGTATATAATTTAACCTTGCATCTTTTCTTATGAATGTCATCTTGTTAATATATCATTGAATACGCCTATCTCTGTTTTTTTATAATCGATTTTGTCAATTTGTCCAATGATTTCGCTGTTAACCGTAAGCTAAATCGATGCTTGCTTATGAGTGAGAGGAGAATGAATGTGGTTTTTAACATAACTTCAGTCTTATCGCGACAACGATCGAAGTTCGGTACCATATTTGGCAACTTGTTTCTGCTGTGAACTACAAAAATATGTTTCAGAATTACATGCGTTATTCTTTGTTGAAGTTTTGACTCAAGATTGATTGATTGATTGTTTGGTGTTTTACGCCGCGCTCAAGATTATTTCACTTATATGGCGGCGTTGCCAGTTTTATTGTGGGAGGAAACCGGGCTCTATGCCCGGAGGAAACCCACGACCTTCCGCTGGTAACTGGCAACCATCCCACATAGGTCGTACGAGTGAAAACCCAGTTAGAAAATTTTCCAATTTTTTGGACTGAGTGGGAATCGAACCCGAGACCCATTGGTGGAAGGCTGTTCGGATTGAGCGTCCAACGCTCTACCTACTGAGCCACGGAGGCCCCTTTGACTCAAGAAGAGGCGACTGGATGAGGAGGCTTTCTGGTTGTCTTCGGCAAGTCGTCTCGGGGAGGCAGCACCTAAAAGAGCGATGGAAATCCGCCCTGCAACAAGGAGACAACGTCTTCATATAACTGAAATACTGTTGAGCAGGACGTAAAACCCAAATCACTCTTATTCTTAAATACAAAAACAAAAACATTACCAATAACAAAGTTGAAACCTGAATCTCGTTTCACAAAATTCTGGCTGATCGATGGATGTTTTACGCGGCACTCATTGTTTTTTTCACTTATATAGCGGCGTAGTCCGGGTTTCTGACTCCAAAATTTCTATTTTTTGTACTGACGGGCGTATTTTGGATACGGATTCAGAAACCCGGACTAATAGCGGCGATGTCAGGTAGAGAAGAAAGCGGATTCTGCGGCCTAAGGCGACTCTTTTACATAGTCAAAAATTTTAAACAATCGCGATGCATTCTTGGACCGAACCTGATGACGCACTCGAAAGGGCCATAAGTAAATTCCTAAGGTGCCATGAATTCGTATGCGAGGTCTCGTGTCATTTTCCAACCGTTCTGTTTATAATGGGGGGTTTAAATCAATGGAAGGATGGAAGATTGCGAAAATAATGCTCATTGAAATTAATGATGTTTTGTGTCCCGTTTATCAGGAAGAAATCAGACGTATCACTTAGGGAGGAGGAGTTAAGAAATTATTGTGAACATCACGTGAGTTTTTGTTACAAATTATAATATCTTTCACAGCAATTAGCCATTAACAGTCCGCCACAGGGAACGCATGTCTATTGAACTATACACAAAGAAAAATGTTGGTGTAGGGATTGTTGGCAAACTGATGTTGCAGAAACCATTGTGATCATAAAGGGCAACATTCTGGCGATAAGAAATCACCACTAATGGCAATAAGCTATACAATTTATTCAGGATCTCGTTAGCCAAATCAAATTTGTATTTTAACAAAATAAAAAGATGCTTGTAAGTATGAAACTTCAGAGTCCATCTGGCTTCACAGGGCGAACACATTGAACTAAAAATGTCACTTTGAGTGTGTAGAACACATCCCTAGAGCAGAAGGTCAATAGCGCGAATAGCCTCCATTAGCTTCCAACCTGCGTCTCGCCCCTCCAGTGATATATCGGATCTGTTGAAGGGGTAACTGCCGCCAATACCGTTGTAATGCGGCTTCCAATTCCTGCAAATTTTGTGCAGGAGACTCTAAGGCTTCAATGTTTTTGCCTATCCCAAACGTGCTCTAAAGGATTCAAATCGGCGCAGTGTCTATTGTTTTTGGACGAGGGCCGTAGGCACAACATTTCTGTTTAGTTTCCTCACAAAAATTACATATGTGTAACAGGTCTTTTCATATTTTTGATTCACGCAATTATGTTTATGAGAATTCAGTTTTCTTAGAAAATACTCGAACTGGTAACTAACTGGTAACTAATGGTCCAATTGCCACAGAGAGTTCATGAATATTTGTTTATATTCC
Source organism: Lepidochitona cinerea (assembly GCA_963971465.1). Classification (NCBI taxonomy): domain Eukaryota; kingdom Metazoa; phylum Mollusca; class Polyplacophora; order Chitonida; family Tonicellidae; genus Lepidochitona; species Lepidochitona cinerea. Next base: position 29,262,355 of record OZ020562.1, read on the forward strand.
TGCAGTTGTTATCGAGAGACTGGCCCCAGTATTATTTCATCATGGACGAATTTCCGGTGTCAGGGGCTAGACATAAGGTAGGAGAAATTTTAGTCCGGGTTTCTGATTCCAAAATTACTATTTTTTTTATACTGACGGCCGTATTTTGGAGTCAGGGCTCATTGCAATAAAAAAAGTCGGAGTAGACTGCACGCTACTGATCGGGCAGTTTGCGATCAGATTTAGACAGTAAATAACAATATAACTAACTCAAATAGTGTCATTACGACATTCATGAATGATTTAGCCTTTTGTAAAGTGAATTTTAGGTTTAAAAACTGAAAACCCGCTTAACAGTGTTACGTCATCAATGGCGGAGAGTTTGAGACTGGAGAAGGCAAAAGTGAATTCAGGGGAAGAATAATGTTTACTGGCCAATCCTGCTCGTTCAGCGTACTCCTACTTTTTGATTGCAATGAATCCTGACTACAAAATACGACCATCAGTATAAAAAATAGTCATTGTGGAGTCAGAAACCCGGACTAGAGAAATTCAAAATTGAGTGATTGATGTTTTGCGCGGTACTTAAGATTGTTTCACCTATATGGCGTTGTTGCAGGGTTTAGTGTGGAAGATAACTGGAAATCAATGTGAAAATCAATAAAATGTTTGAGCTTATATATCAATGCCGACAATGAAAGTTTTAAGAAATCGTGTGTTCTCTTTTCATTTTTTGGGGTGCTCGGGGATAGAAGATTATCAAGAGAATGCCTTATTAAAACGACCATTTTGAAACCTAATCAATCTTTTTTAAATCTGCGTCACCCAGCAAATAAACTGTGTATGTCACTTTAAAGTGGCATGAGCTGCCAAAATTCACACTTTTTTTCATAATTTCTGATCGTCACGACAGTAAGAGTCTTTGAAAGCCATCGAAAAACTAAATGATTGGCGTTTAAATGAGGAAAATCCTTACGGTATGTGGCCTATACGAACCGGAATAGTATTTGAAAAGTAACAAAATTTAAATAACCGGGACGATCATTCATTCATTCTAAGCCAAAGAAACAATACTTTATCGCTCATTCTCGAGACTATAAGCACTAAAAAGCTTCTGAATTATACATTATACAAAAATAGCCGATAATTTGAACATTCTGTTTTTACGTCAAAATATCAACATTTTGGCAGCTTATGACACTTTAACTTTTATTGAGCTATACGTAAATGCCGTATCGACTGCTTACACACATAAACCGGTGTATACCCACGCAACGTGTCTCGGGAAAGGATTGATTGATTGACGTTTTACGTCTGGCAACTCTTCCACATACGGTGACAGTGTGAAAAATCCACTTAGAAGTTTTTCCATTTTTATTTGGTCTGAGTGTGATTCGAATCCGCGCCGCATCTATGGAAGGTCTGTGTGGGACTGAGGGACGATCATTCTAACCTACTGGACCACCGAGGCCCCCCTTGGGAAAGGAAAAGATGTCAGCTTATCAAGGTTATTTTAACATGCACTTTAATACAGAAGAAAATTGGGCACACTGTGGGTTTGGACATGCTTCCAGGTTATCAAGCGGCCGGTTTACACATAGTTCATGTATTTATCTTTCAAAGTAGTAATATTTAAAGTGGCATGAACTGCCAAAATGTTGACATTTTGGCGTTCAAACAGAATGTTGAAATTATTAGCTACTTTTCTCAAGACGTATAATTTAGAAGCTCTTTGGTGCTTCTAGTCTCGAGAATGAACGATAAAGTATTGTTTTGAACCTACTTTGGTTAAGAATGAATGAATGGTCGTCCCGGTTATTTAATTTTTGTTTACTTTTCGAACACGTTTTCGGTTCGTATAGGCCACATACTGTATAGATTTTCCTCATTCCAACGCCAATCACTTAGTTTTCCGATGGCCTTCAACGCCTCTTACTCTCGTGACGATCAGAAATTATGAAAAAAGTGTGAATTTTGGCAGCTCATGCCCTTTTAAGCCATTATCATTTTAGTCACAGGTTTATTTCTGGTTTTCTTTTTCTCACCAGGTGTCAAGACAAAAATTGAAAGAACATGTCCGGAACTGGTTGATCAACAATGAAGAAATAGCCGTTAAGGCGTAATGTCCTTCATCGTATACAGCCGTATAGTGATAGTGTATAATGGAAAGTACGACAAATGCGATTTTGTACATTTTCGAATGTATTTTAAGCTTTCAGAATAACACCGTCTTTCATCAAAGCAAAGCCCAAAATCTGCTTATAGAAACTGTTTTTTCTGAAAGCAGCACATTATTTTAAGCTTTTAGAAAAACACCGTCTTCATCAAAGCAAAGCACAAAATCTGCTTATAGAAACTGTTTTTCTGAAAGCCGCACATTTAAAATGTCTAAAATCGCTTAGTTTAGCTTTCCCATTCTGGAATATTCACTAACAAAGACAAGATGTACGAGTCTATACAGCAGCTTAAAGGAAAGAGAATTTAAAAAAAAACTACATATTTACCTCCGAGATAGCCCGTTAATTTGTCCCTTTCTAACGGTACCAAACATATAATTTATATGGAATGCGTATGCATCGAATCATTCCCTGAAAGGCATGATCTTAGATGATCTGGTGTTTAAAGGGATGTATTTACAGTGGCAATCACCAGGGGGCTGTTTCTCAACATATTTACGACCGACGTAAGTCAAATCCAAGGGCTAAACTGTCATGGCAACATATACCTTCAACCACTCTGAAACTTCGGGGATTTACGTGCGTGTCAAAGCCGAACGGTAGCGAGCGAAGATAGCCGAAGGGAGTTCCGACTGACCTTCAACATTACGTTCAATCGTGCCCACAAGCTTACCTCCCCTTCATGGGAACATTAACTTCTCAGTTTAGATTGCGTTACGCTATGACCAGGCGCAAAGTTACGCCGGTGTTGAGAAACAGCCCCCAGTAACAGTGAAGGGATGTTATGTATTTACAGTGAACAATCACCAGTAAAGGGAATCATCTGAAAGGACAATTGTGACTTTTACACAACTTTCTCGTATTCCTAAAACGAGACAGTTTAGGTTTTAAGCTGCTCAGGCTCGTACATTTCAGGGATGCTATTTTGATTATTGTCTGACATGATGAAAACCGCCATTAACGAATTCCATGAAGTTCTTGAGACATTTCGAGAAATTCATCATCCGTGACAATTAATACGTTAGTTTTTATTCCTAAACGTATTTTTATTTTCTATCATTTTGCTTTTTCTTTTACTGTTCTGAAAATGACTTGACCAATAATTTCTTGTTTGCCGCATTAATTACGGCCGTTATGTGATATTTCAGATGTTTTTATTGTGATTCAGGTAACATTGTATCGTTCTGTCAACTGGTTTTGTATATTTGTAATAATAGTTCGACGGCATTTTTGACGATATTCATCCATTTTATTCGTTGTAATAAAAACCTTTATATTTACTCAGAACATTCCATTATATTGTTAAAGTGGCATAAGTTGCCAAAATGTGAACTTTGTCCAAACAAATCCTGATTTTTTATAGCAATTCTGAAATTTATTGATAAACAAAATGTTTAAATAAAAAATATTCATTAAATCGGAGTTCTCCGCGAAGCGAATATGTTTGCAAAACTTTTAATAACCGGTATGCACATTTATTTGTTTTTGTCTGCGTTAATTTTAAATACTACCTCAAGATACATTCGTGAGCCATATGTAACAAAGGCTTTCTGGTGATCTGGTTTTGTGATATCGAAAGCCGCCCCGTATTTCGTCAGCTGATGACACCTTTATATGTAAAATCATTTTTATTCAGAGTTAATGTATTTAAACATTCCAGCCATTTGTTATTATTACTATAACATATGTTTAGGGTATACAGTGTCCATTTTGTCCCATTAGTTCCGAATAAAAAAATGGAAACGGCGAAATATATATATATTGTTCCAGGAAGAGTAGAACTGTATCTATAGTATTCAAAACTACAGCTCGAAGGACTCAAAAGGTTCTAGATATATTATATTTTGCTAGAAAATGACAACAATTTTATTATAGTTTTATGTTTGTGATCATAAACAGAGACAATATTTTATTCTGTTACGGTTTATGGCATACTGTATTCACAAAGTATTCTTTGCAATTTAGAATCAAATATCCAGTTATTAAGAGGATGTTAGTAGAATGAGGACGCTTATTCAGGAATTACTACGTGCAGTATTTGAAGTTTTATATTTTTTTATATCGATGTATATTTAATCAATAAAAACATAAGTGCAGTGATCGTGGTGTGTTTTTAAAATGTCATTTAGTTTGGTTCGAGTGACTTTAGTTGCCAACATTTTCCCAGTAAACCATGAAAACTGAACGTATCTAAGTGAAGTAGTGTATTTTATTGAAAACCATAACTTTTAGAAAAATATTCAGAACAATATTGTGACGTTTCAAAGTTATACCGGTATTAAAGGATTTATGAACAGCTTTTGGAAATATTCTCTAATTTGCGTTAGGTGTGTTGTAGAACATGTACTTTATAAATCTGACCAAAAAGAAAATTAAATTTCGGTCGCAGCACATACAAAATTCAAGCTACGTTTACCGATCTACAATGCTTACGAAAGTTAATTATCTCAGAGACTTATGACGTCAAACACGACCTCCGTTGTGTAAGTACCCTCAGAGCGATGACGTAATAAACGATTTATGTTGTCTCAGTACGTCTTCGTGGCAGTTTGTACACATCGAAGGTCGTGTATGACGTCATTTTTCCGAGCAGTTACGAAAAATACGGAAAATATGCATATTTCCTCCCCGTTTGTTTTTTGACTACCAGGGAACTAACGCGAAGGTTGTTTCGTTTCAACTGATAATTTTCTAATATATATTTAGTCAATAAACAAGCACAAACTAGCTTTAAATCTTGTTCATATCTCCTTTAAGCAAAAGAAAATTAGCTTAACGGCAGGTTAAATGACGTGCCGTAACAATGAAATTCCTTTGTGACGCGACGTCATCTAACCTGCCGTTAAGCTACGGAGCTTTGAACAACCCACCCCTGGGGCCGGTTGTTCAAAAGAAAATTAGCTTAACGACAGGTTAGATGACGTCGCGTCACAAAGCAATTTCTTTGTTACGTCACGTCATTTTACCTGCCGTTAAAGGATATATGAACAGGATTTAAAGCTGGTTTGTGTTTGTTTATGGACTAAATGTATATTTGAAAAACATCAGTTAAAACGAAACAACCTTCGCGTTAGTTCCCTGGTAGTCAAAAGAAGAACGGGGAGGAAATATGCATATTTTCCGTATTTGTCGTAACTATTCGGAAAAATGACGTCATACACGACCTTCGATGTGTACAAACTGCCACGAAGACGTTCGGAGACAGCAGAAATCGTTTATTACGTCATCGCTGTGAGGGTACGTACACAACGGAGGTCGTGTTTGACGTCATAAGTCTCTGAGATAATTGACTTTCGTAAGCATTGTAGATCGGCAAACGTAGCTTGAATTTTGTATGTGCTGCGACCGAAATTTAATTTTCTTTTTGGTCAGACTTTTAAAGTTCATGTTTTACAACACACTTAACGCAAATTAGAAAATATTTCCAAAGGTTGTTCATAAATCCTTTAAGCTAATTTTCTTTTGAACAACCCGTCAACTTTGTTTTTTGTCGAAACGTTCCATATCGGTGTTCGAAACCGCCGCCATCTTTGATCTAAATTCTAAAAATACTGCTGGGAAATGTTTCCGCTCCTCTTTTTACAGAAAAGTACATCTGGTGAGTTGTTAAAAAAAAAACACTTATAAATTTTGAGTTATTTTCTGCGCTCACTTCTTGGCTTTGCACACATATTAGACTGGTTGATTAATGCCATTAATATCTGACGTAAGTAAAATGTGTTTGCTCTTCAGTGCTAAAATCTAACGTGCAGGGCACTAACAACAAACGTCACGGTTGGCATGACTACTTGTTTATCTGCATGTGAATAGCATGGGCGCCACCTTGATATCCGGGTGCACCTTGGCAACTTGGGGATTACGTAGCGCGGATAGATCGGTCACGTGATACACAAATTCTCCGCTGAAGAAAGTCGTTCAGCTAACCGTTTCCCGTGTGTATAATCGAATTCGACCAAAGGTATAGGTTGTACAGTCATACTTCAAACAAGATACATCTTACTTCCCATAATTTTGAAGAAACCGAGAAAAAGCCGTTATGTCCAAAAGAAGCGCCTAAAGCCCGGTATACACTGAGAGTTTTGCTGCGACCCGACCCGACCCGACTGGAAAATCGCGTCGCGTCGCAGAGAAAAAGTGTAGTGTAGCTTCAGTTGCGTCGGGTCGGAAGTGATCTGGACGTGCCAGATATTTTGTTAAGAATCGGGTTGAGTCGGGTCTGGTCAGACAGTGTATCCACTCTTGCGACGATCGTCGTAGAGAGTCTGAATCCGTAGGCCAATCAGAAACTTTACTACAGTCAGGTGATGTCAAACAAGCGTCTTTTTTCGACCTTTTCTGCTAGAGAGTTCCGGATGTCATGTTTCCCAATGACTTTATTTGTGTGCAGTGTATACCGGTCTACGACGCGACGCAACTCAAGCCGACTGAACCCGACTCGAGTCGGGTACAATCGCGTCGGGTCGGGTCGCAGCAAAACTCTCAGTGTATACCGGGCTTAAGGTGACCGTTTCCTACGACACTGAACACCTAGTTTTGTTTACACCCGACAGTGAAGTTAATTAAATATCATAACAAGCAAAACAAAATTGGTAACTTTCTAAGTCTTTCATTAAACCTAAGTTAATTTAATTCCTATAAGGGCTTTCTAATTTAGACCAGTTTGTCACAAAGCCACATCGCCGGCAAAGGTGTTTTTTGTAATTAATGTAAGTTTTAAAAAACAGGTCCATTTTTCTTTCTATAGCAAGACTTTGAAGGGAGCTAAATTAACCTTTATAAAAACGGAAGATCTGCTTGCAAAGAGGTATCATTTAGTATTATACCAACTTCACCACAACGGTGCATGACAAAATCGTCAAAATTGTTTGGTATAGTTGGAAACGTACTTAACTTCAAAATCAAAAGGCTTAATGGAGTATAATCAAAGTGAGTTTTAAAAGCAAATGTGGTCGGTAGGCTGCCCGGCCCAAGCGAAAGTTCGGCAGCACTCTGAAACTTTGGGGATTTACGACCGGTAGCGAGCGAAGATAGCCGAAGAGAGTTCCGACTGGTTCGGCAGTTGTAGTGTAACCTCTGAGAAGATAAAGTTGCTCGAGCGATCTTAGTTCGCCTTTTTCTGCTTTCCGGCATGTCTGTATGCCAGTTTTTTTTATTTTGTTATAGCAAGAAAATTTCGTCGAATCTATATATTTATAATCACTAAAACACACGGGCACAGGGAAAATCTTCTTGTCTAAAATAACCATGGAGACAAGATTCTAATCTATATATTATCCTTATTCAGAAACGAAATTGTTTTGGTATAATAAAAAAAAAACTATTACTGCCCTTCATGAAAACCTGCCTTGAATGGCAGACATGCCGAATTACTGAAGAAAAAAAACATTTTTGTCCCTTTTTCATCCATTTTAAACATAAGTTAGTTCACTGAAAAGCTTTCTACTTCTCTAGAAAAATAGGTTATTCTAGAATTTTGATTTTAACGGAAAAATATCACCATTTTTGCAGCTCTAGCTTCTTAAAAAACCCAGTGTCGTGGTCCAAAAAACATGGTAACCTGGGTCCAAGTTCAAACTCCAAGGATAAACACATGCATATCCGACATTATTAAGTCCACACCGGCACTATGGAGGAACGAGAAAACACATGTTTCTTTAGTCCGGGCTTCCGACTTCAAAATAGCCATTTTTAATACCGATGGCCGCCTTTTCCAAAATACGCCCGTCAGTATTAAAAAAGGTAGTTACTTTGGAATCAAAGGATAAACACATGCATATCCGACAATATTAAGTTCACAACACCACTATGGAGAACGAGAAAACACATGTTTCTTTAGTCTGGGATTTCGACTTCAAAATAACCATTTTTTAAACAGCGATTGGTGTCTTTTCCAAAATACGCCCGTCAGTATTAAAAAATAGTTATTTTGGAGTCAGAAACCCGGACTAATTCTACTCTTGTCTTCGGCAAACCGCTTCCCCCTCTGTGCCGTATCTTGTATTTATGAACACTAAAACACACGGGCACAGGGAAAACCTTCTTGTCTAAAATAACCATGGAGACAAATTTCTAATTGTGTTAAAAAGAGGTATATCATTTAGACCTTTATACCCCATCATAAATTGTTGTAATAAAGTGTGCCGCATCTTGTATATGGGTTAAAACAACAGAAGTCCAGAATCAACTTTGGAAGTCTTCAAGGTCATCGCCATAGTGAAATAAAGTAGATTGATTATTTAGACAGCTGGTCTATATTCAATGTCGTGCTGTTACATCACATGACATTTTGTTCAAATTTGTCGCACACACTGCAAACATGTGTTCCGAACATTTTGTTTTGAGAAATTCGGAGAGATTTCTGTCTGACCTTATGTAAGCCTTAGTTGGTCGCATAATCTGTATTATGTTGTCAACCAAAGCCAAATATGGGTTGGTTGTTGTGATAGCTGGTTTTCATTGCCACAGAAATTTTTGTGAAAATATGTTTTTTTTTTCTTTTTTAATTCTGAATTGGAGCGCATGTGGAATGTCCCGATTCCTTAACCCATATTATTTTCTAATTTCTTTACTTAATAGGTTAGAAAAATACATTAAAAAGTTATAGGGCTTTACGTCGCTATAAATTTTTTTTAAAAGATGGGTTGGATGGGCTCTGCAGAATTTCCGTCTACCCATTAATGGGCTAATATTCCAAGTTCTAAAACCTATAGAGGGTCCTACAGCGAATAGAGCGAATCGCAGGTCCTACCACGAGTCGACCAAATGAAGAAATTTATGTACCGGCGTTGGATGGTGCCCTCAACAAAATCAATAGGTTAAAAAGAAACAAAAAGTAAAAAAAAAACGAAAGTCAGAAACCTGAGAAAATCAAAGAGCTTCTATGCCAAGAACTGATGGCAGTGGTTGTATAGTATATCATTTAAAGGGTATAAACTTATCAAGCTTTCAAATTGGACAGGAGAAGACTCGAAGTTTGTAAGGTATTTAGATAACAAGCTTTCATTTGGGACTGGAACAGACTTGAAGTTTGTAACGTATTTAGATAACAAGCTTTCATTTGGGACTGGAACAGACTTGAAGTTTGTAAGGTATTTAGATAACACGCTTTCGTTTGGGACTGGAACAGACTTGAAGTTTGTAAGGTATTTAGATAACAAGCTTTCATTTGGGACTGGGGCAGACTTGACGTTTGTAAGATATTTAGATAACAAGCTTTCAGTTGGGACTGGAGCAGACTTGAAGTTTGTAAGGTATTTAGATAACAAGCTTTCATTTGGGACTGGAGCAGACTTGAAGTTTGTAAGGTATTTAGATAACAAGCTTTCATTTGGGACTGGGACAGACTTGACGTTTGTAAAGTATTTAGATAACAAACTTTCATTTGGGACGGGAACAGACTTGAAGTTTGTAAGGTATTTAGATAACAAACTTTCATTTGGGACTGAAACAGACTTGATGTTTGTAAGGTATTTAGATAACAAGCTTTCATTTGGGACTGGGACAGACTTGAAGTTTGTAAGGTATTTAGATAACAAGTTTTCAGTTTGGACTGGAGCAGACTTGAAGTTTGTAAGGTATTTAGATAACAAGCTTTCATTTAGAATTGGGGCAGACTTGACGTTTGTAAGGTATTTAGATAACAAGCTTTCATTTGGGACTGGAGCAAACTTGAAGTTTGTAAGGTATTTAGATAACAAGCTTTCATTTGGGACTGGGACAGACTTGACGTTTGTACGGTATTTAGATAACAAGCTTTCATTTAGGATTGGGGCAGACTTGACGTTTGTAAGGTATTTAGATAACAAGTTTTCATTTGGGACTGGAACAGACTTGAAGTTTGTAAGGTATTTAGATAACAAGTTTTCATTTTGGACTGGAACAGACTTGACGTTTGTAAGGTATTTAGATAACAAGCTTTCATTTAGAATTAGGGCAGACTTGACGTTTGTAAGGTATTTAGATAACAAGCTTTCATTTGGGACTGGAGCAGACTTGATGTTTGTAAGGTATTTAGATAACAAGCTTTCATTTGGGACTGGGACAGACTTGAAGTTTGTAAGGTATTTAGATAACAAGTTCTCATTTTGGACTGGAACAGACTTGACGTTTGTAAGGTATTTAGATAACAAGCTTTCATTTAGAATTGGGGCAGACTTGACGTTTGTAAGGTATTTAGATAACAAGCTTTCATTTGGGACTGGAGCAGACTTGAAGTTCGTAAGGTATTTAGATAACAAGCTTTCATTTGGGACTGGGACACACTTGAAGTTTGTAAGGTATTTAGATAACAAGCTTTCATTTTAGGATTGGGGCAGACTTGACGTTTGTAAGGTATTTAGATAACAAGTTTTCATTTGGGACTGGAACAGACTTGACGTTTGTAAGGTATTTAGATAACAAGCTTTCATTTAGGATTGGGGCAGACTTGACGTTTGTAAGGTATTTAGATAACAAGCATTCATTTGGGACTGAAACAGACTTGAAGTTTGTAAGGTGTTTAAATAACAAGCTTTCATTTGGGACTGAAACAGACTTGAAGTTTGTAAGGTATTTAGATAACAAGCTTTCATTTGGGACTGGAGCAGACTTGAAGTTTGTAAGGTATTTAGATAACAAGCATTCATTTGGGACTGGGACAGACTTGAAGTTTGTAAGGTATTTAGATAACAAGCTTTCATTTGGGACTGGAGCAGACTTGAAGTTTGTAAGGTATTTAGATAACAAGCATTCATTTGGGACTGGAACAGACTTGAAGTTTGTAAGGTATTTAGATAACAAGCTTTCATTTGGGACTGGGACAGACTTGAAGTTTGTAAGGTATTTAGATAACAAGCATTCATTTGGGACTGGAACAGACTTGAAGTTTGTAAGGTATTTAGATAACAAGCTTTCATTTGGGACTGGGACAGACTTGAAGTTTGTAAGGTATTTAGATAATAAGCTTTCATTTGGGACTAGAACAGACTTCAAGTTTGTAAGGTATTTGGATAACAAACTTTCATTTGGGACTGGAGCAGACTTGAAGTTTGTAAGGTATTTAGATAACAAGCTTTCATTTGGGACTGGGACAGACTTGAAGTTTGTAAGGTATTTAGATAACAAGCATTCATTTGGGACTGGGACAGACTTGAAGTTTGTAAGGTATTTAGATAACAAGCTTTCATTTTAGGATTGGGGCAGACTTGACGTTTGTAAGGTATTTAGATAACAAGTTTTCATTTGGGACTGGAACAGACTTGACGTTTGTAAGGTATTTAGATAACAAGCTTTCATTTAGGATTGGGGCAGACTTGACGTTTGTAAGGTATTTAGATAACAAGCATTCATTTGGGACTGAAACAGACTTGAAGTTTGTAAGGTGTTTAAATAACAAGCTTTCATTTGGGACTGAAACAGACTTGAAGTTTGTAAGGTATTTAGATAACAAGCTTTCATTTGGGACTGGAGCAGACTTGAAGTTTGTAAGGTATTTAGATAACAAGCATTCATTTGGGACTGGGACAGACTTGAAGTTTGTAAGGTATTTAGATAACAAGCTTTCATTTGGGACTGGAGCAGACTTGAAGTTTGTAAGGTATTTAGATAGCAAGCATTCATTTGGGACTGGAACAGACTTGAAGTTTGTAAGGTATTTAGATAACAAGCTTTCATTTGGGACTGGGACAGACTTGAAGTTTGTAAGGTATTTAGATAACAAGCATTCATTTGGGACTGGAACAGACTTGAAGTTTGTAAGGTATTTAGATAACAAGCTTTCATTTGGGACTGGGACAGACTTGAAGTTTGTAAGGTATTTAGATAATAAGCTTTCATTTGGGACTAGAACAGACTTCAAGTTTGTAAGGTATTTGGATAACAAACTTTCATTTGGGACAGGAACAGACTTGAAGTTTGTAAGGTATTTAGATAACAAGCTTTCATTTGGGACTGGGACAGACTTGATGTTTGTAAGGTATTTAGATAACAAGCATTCATTTGGGACTGGGACAGACTTGAAGTTTGTAAGGTATTTAGATAATAAGCTTTCATTTGGGACTTGAACAGACTTGATGTTTGTAAGTTATTTAGATAACAAGCATTCATTTGGGACTGGGACAGACTTGAAGTTTGTACGGTATTTAGATAACAAGCATTCATTTGGGACTGGAGCAGACTTGACGTTTGTAAGGTATTTAGATAACAAGCTTTCATTTGGGACTGGAACAGACTTAAAGTTTGTAAGGTATTTAGATAACAAGGTTTTAATTTGGGACTGGAGCAGACTTGAAGTTTGTAAGGTATTTAAATAACAAGCTTTCATTTGGGACTGGAACAGAATTGAAGTTTGTAAGGTATTTAGATAACACGCTTTCATTTGGGACTGGAGCAGACTTGAAGTTTGTAAAGTATTTAGATAACAAGCTTTCATTTAGGATTGGGGCAGACTTGACGTTTGTAAGGTATTTAGATAACAAGCTTTCATTTGGGACTGGAGCAGACTTGATGTTTGTAAGGTATTTAAATAACAAGCTTTCATTTGGGACTGGGACAGACTTGAAGTTTGTAAGGTATTTAGATAACAAGCTTTCATTTGGGACTGGAGCAGACTTGAAGTTTGTAAGGTATTTAGATAACAAGCTTTCATTTGGGACTGGGACAGACTTGAAGTTTGTAAGGTATTTAGATAACAAGTTTTCATTTGGGACTGGAACAGACTTGACGTTTGTAAGGTATTTAGATAACAAGCTTTCATTTAGGATTGGGGCAGACTTGACGTTTGTAAGGTATTTAGATAACAAGTTTTCATTTGGGACTGGAGCAGACTTGAAGTTTGTAAGGTATTTAGATAACAAGCTTTCTTTTGGGACAGGATCGGACTTGAAGTTTGTAAGGTATTTAGATAACAAGCTTTCATTTGGGACTGAAACAGACTTGAAGTTTGTAAGGTATTTAGATAACAAGCTTTTATTTGGGACTGGAACATACTTGAAGTTTGTAAGGTATTTAGAAAACAAGCTTTCATTTGGGACTGAAGCAGACTTGAGGTTTGTAAGGTATTTAGAAAACAAGCTTTCATTTGGGACTGAAGCAGACTTGAGGTTTGTAAGGTATTTACATAACAAGCTTCCATTTGGGACTGGAGCTGACTTGGAGTTTGTAAGGTATTTAGATAACAAGTTTTCGTTTGGGACTGGACCAGACTTGAAGTTTGTAAGGTATTTAGATAACACGCTTTCATTTGGGACTGGAACAGACATGAAGTTTGTAAGGTATTTAGATAACACGCTTTCATTTGGGACTGGAACAGACTTGAGGTTTGTAAGGGTTTTAGATAAGACGCTTTCATTTGCGACTGGAACAGACTTGAAGTTTTTAAGGTATTTAGATAACACGCTTTTATTTGGACTGGAACAGACTTGAATTTTGTAAGGTATTTAGATAACAAGCTTTCATTTGGGACTGGAACCGACTTGAAGTTTGTAAGGTATTTAGATGACAAGCTTTAATTTGGGACTGGAGCGGAATTGAAGTTTGTAAGGTATTTAGATAACAAGCTTTCTTTTGGGACTGGAGCAGACATGAAGTTTGTAAGGTATTTAGATAACAAGCTTTCATTTGGGACTGGAGCAGACATGAAGTTTGTAAGGTATTTAGATAACAAGCTTTCATTTGGGACTGTAACAGACTTGAAGTTTGTAAGGTATTTAGATAACAAGCTTTCATTTGGGACTGGAGCAGACATGAAGTTTGTAAGGTATTTAGATAACAAGCTTTCATTTGGGACTGGAACAGACTTGAAGTTTGTAAGGTATTTAGATAACACGCTTTCATTTGGGACTGGAACAGACTTGAAGTTTGTAAGGTATTTACATAATAAGTTTTCATTTGGGACTGGAGCAGACTTTAAGTTTGTAAGGTATTTAGATAATAAGTTTTCATTTGGGACTGGAACAGACTTGAAGTTTGTAAGGTATTTACATAATAAGTTTTCATTTGGGACTGGAACAGACTTGAAATTTGTAAGGTATTTACATAATAAGTTTTCATTTGGGACTGGAGCAGACTTGAAGTTTGTAAGGTATTTAGATAACAAGCTTTCATTTGGGACTGGAACATACTTGAAGTTTGTAAGGTATTTACATAATAAATTTTCATTTGGGACTGGAACAGACTTGAAGTTTGTAAGGTATTTACATAATAAGTTTTCATTTGGGACTGGAGCACACTTGAAGTTTGTAAGGTATTTAGATAACACGCTTTTATTTGGGACCGGAGCAGACATGAAGTTTGTAAGGTATTTAGATAACAAGCTTTCATTTGTGACCGGAGCAGACTTGAGGTTTTTAAGGTATTTAGATAACACGCTTTTATTTGGGATTGGAGCAGACTTGAAGCTTGTAAGGTATTTAGATAACACGCATTCATTTGGGACTGGAACAGACTTGAAGTTTGTAAGGTATTTAAATAACAAGCTTTCGTTTTGGACTGAAACAGACTTGAAGTTTTTAAGGTATTTAGATAACAAGCTTTCATTTGGGACTGGAGCAGACTTAAAGTTGTAAGGTATTTAGATAACAAACTATCATTTGGGACTGGAATAGACTTGAAGCTTGTAAGGTATTTAGATAACAAGCTTTAATTTGGGACTGGAGCAGACATGAAGTTTGTAAGGTATTTAAATAACACGTTTTCATTTGGGACTGAAGCAGACTTGAAGTTTGTAAGGTATTTAGATAACACGCTTTCATTTGGGACTCGAACTGTCTGGAAGTTTGTAAGGTATTTAGATAACACGCTTTCATTTGGGACTGGAACAGACATGAAGTTTGCAAGCGTTTTAAAAAATCATAAATACCTTCATTAAAACTTAGCAATTATTTTAAAGTTTCACTTACATGTATCAGCATATATACATCTTTTACTATGTACTCAAGATTATTTCATTTATAAAGTAATGTTGCCATGCAGGAAAGACGTATCTTCTTCGCCCTGAATGGTGGATCCCCTACCCGTTTTTGTTCGGAGGTCTTGGAAGCAATCCGTCTAGACTAGTTGTAAAGTAAATGGAAACTAAGATTTCCGTCGAGTTGACCTTTCAACGGCGGCTTTTTGGAAAAGGGTCTTAATTTCCCCTTCTCTAAACAACATGGGGCAATGTGGTCAGAGAGGGTTGAACAAAAGCGTCGGGTTTGGAGTAGGTCTATGTTTGTATCCAACGGCATGTATATTCATTGCGTCCATCTATGAGGGGTGTCCTTTAGTTGCGCCTGGTGTATCAAACACGGTTTCAAAACATTGATACACAAATACATCAGTAGTGTTGACAGTATTTTCGTTATTTCTGGCATACATGTAACACCTTTAGAAATTCGTTCCCTGATTTTTGGTGTCGCCTTGGCCAGGAATCTAACCCCTCTCCGAAAGCTTGGTACCTGTCACCAGTACTAAATCTCCGGCTGTCTTATCTATTTCGTCAACTGGCCTCTTTAAAAAGGAGCAAGTATAATGGTAGATAGGTGTCACACTATGGAGGGCGGGTTCGATTCCCGGCTCGGGCGTCACTCAAAATTGGTTGAGGAATTTCTGTTCCATGCTACAAAGGGGGGGGGGGGGGGGGGGTTGTTGCTTATAATCATATGATTCAAACGTTCTTCGGTTTAAACTACGTATTCTTGAATTTTTAAAGGTGAAGGAGCTATCATTCTAAACACAGTGCACCACGATATTGGAAATGTTATTTCTGTGTTCAAGTGTATGTTATAGTTTTCAAAAATATCTATATTCTCTTATTAAAAATACTCTGGACTAAAATGTGTGTCAACAAATAATTCAATATATGATCACCAAAGTGCCCTTAAGTAAACTCAAATTTTACCCCCAACAAGAGTACAATTGATTGTAATTTCGTTGTTTTTGTTGGATCAAAAGTGACCTTATATGAAATTCCAATAGCTAAGCTTGCAATTAACGTTCGGTGAACAGGCATATACCCAAGGTTATAGTCGTATTATAACAAGCGTAAGAAGGGACATACATGTAACAGCCCCCCCCCCTCCCCCTGCTTCTGTCTCCCACCCACATAGGCTTTGCGTTCATTTTTCAGCGGTATCAAACTTATTCTTTGGCCATTTTTACTCACGCGGCTGGGAAGTTTATTCAAGGTCAACATTCAAAGTCTCCAATAAGTTTTTGGTTCATTTCGGCCTTCGTAACTCACCAAAATGATACACAGATAAAACAATAGTATTAATAGTAAGTATTCAAAAATGTTTTCTTAAAATCATGAGAGGACATTTTCTATAAAATGTATATTATGTATTTTATCTTAAGTGTTCACTTTAAAACATGTCTTTGTAATGCAAAATTACTTATCTTTCGTTAAATTTATTTTTATAATCGACCTTTGGATGTCATCTCAGTTAAATCCTAAGTTGAGCGAATGCTTCTTTCTACATTAAAAAACTCAGAGCACCGAATCAGTGGAGTATGAGTCCCGATTTAATTAGCGGTCTTTAACGAGTTTATATGAGGGGAGGTGAAGCAGACAATTTCCAGAGCACGTGACGCACAGAGGAAACCGTCTAAAGCCATCCGGCACCTCGGGGTGAAGGCAGGTGGATTTTAGTGCTCATGTATCCGGTTTCTAGCTCGAGTCAAACTGATGCTGTTCGGCGAAGAACACTCAAGGAGTACAGCGTATCTCCCGAGGTGCTGTGAAGGGATTTTAGCTGATGGTAGCGGTCTCTTAACTCCGCCTACAACGGTCATCACAGCATGGTAGCCTTCGCAGATGGTTGGAATTCAAGGATGGTTTGATTGCATCTACAAGCCTCTCTAAGTAAGCTTTGGCTGGTTGGTCATAGGATGGACTAGGATTGACACCCAGGCAATTGATTCTGTCAGATAACGCGATGCTAACTTATTTTGACCATTCCCGCGTTAAGTGTGTCGAAATAACTTATCTTGAATGCTGAGGAGATATGGATGAGAATTAGAAAGCTGTTTACGTCATAGATAAATCAAGGATTAACATCTTTATTCAAGAGAGCTTTTTAAGATATTCGCCAAGTGAAATCCACATTAGTTCGGGGTGATGGATTTTTATCATTACTCTAAGATGGAATTTATATGTGACGAATAACCTTCGATAGACGATCCTTCAATTAGCAATAAATGACAGGTACGTTTCGCGTACTGAAAGACCAAGTGTCTTTGGAAAGTACCGTTTATCGATGAGTACAAGTAATCTAGAAACGTTTGGATTTTATCACAGTAACTAACTGAGCTAACAGTGTAGAGCACAGACAACTATATTACCAGTTTGTCTGATTGATCGATTGATTTTAAAGGAAAACTTACGCGTTATTCTTGAAAAACTTCCGCTAACTTTGTTTAAGTCTGCAAATCTTATGTTAAACGGTGGAATCTTCAAAGCTACTGGATTTCTTCTCGTGATGACAAACATGAAACTGTTAACTTTATAACTTTGATCGTGTCTAAATTCTTCTGACACAGAGTGAACCAAATCTTGTTTTTTAGTCTTCATTAAGACTATGTTATATTCAGAGTTATGGAAAGCAGATTTGTTTAATTTTCTGGAGGTAAAGTTGTGAATGGTCTGGATTTTTAATGTATCACAAGCGATTGTGGTCGGCAGAAACCAGGTCGCCAATGTCCATCTATTGCAGTAAGACACGGAGGGAGAATAACTCAACGTAACTTACATTAATCAGGAAACCAGGGTTTACGTACGTTAAGCAAGCTTAAGATTTGATTTGCTTAGATTTCTGAAAGCTACAGTTTACGTGTAACAGTGTGTTTCTGGGAGATATCTTGAAGCTCTCTTTAAAGATACAGAAGCCGGATTTCAAAGAGAAGAAATTCGTGGTTATAGCGAACCCCATCTGTTCTTGGATCTCCAGCCATGCGTAGGGACACAGTTAATCCCCGACTGGACGCATCTTGTTTGAGAAGACATAATGCAATTACGATGACGAGAGTGGCACCTTAGGTCTGATATGCGATTAGTTTAATGCGCCCTAACAGATATACGTCCACACTACAGCTGCAACAAGTCGGTTTGGGAATTAACTAGAAGTGGCGAAAAGGAACAGATAGGAAATTCATCTCCATACGGTAGGTTTGGTTCATTTCCTAAAAAACTAAACATGTTTATTAGGGTGGAGGAGGGAGGGGGGGCGGGTATAATTTGGGATGGGGCCGGCGGGGGGGGGGGGGGGGTATAATGTGTGATGGGAGAGGGGGGCAAAATGAAAAGTTGATATATTTTGTTGGTCTACTCTATTACTGGCTTTACCGACATTGTTTATTTCATCGTCAGTTCTTTATTTTTTAATGGTACTCCAAGCGCTCAACTCCCCTACAATCTGAATTTATAAAACAAAAAATGCCAGAATGTTGGCAGCTCATGCCACTTATATTTACACACGGTATACCAATGGATTCAGAACGTTTTCTGTTCAATTATATCTTATATAATGGGGTCAACAATTTTTTATGGTTGACAAATTCTGTATTTATTGTTGACACTTTTATTGTTATTCATTAAAAAATGCCGAATCCTTCATGATTCCCAACTTTTGATTGATCGATTGATTGTTTTGGTGTTTTACGCCGCGCTCAAGATTATTTCACTTATATGGCAGCGTTGCCACTTTTATTGGGGGAAGAAACCGGGCTCTATGTCCGGAGGAAACCGACGACCTGCCTGTGGTACCCAACTTTTGAATGTCACTTTCATATAATGTATAATAAGCAATATCAACACATATGCCAGCCACCTGTTTGTCAAGCATGTTAATTCAATGTATATTTCTTAACGTGTTGCATTGTATAAGATAACCGTTCTTCTTAGGCTCTTCCTGATTTTGAGGATGGGGAGCATATTTGAGTTTTTCGTGAAACTTTATTTTGTGAGATTGAGTTTTCCATATTGCTAATAGCGCTATAGTGTTGTTCGGAAAACTTTATTTTTAGTGGGCATGAGCTGCCAAAATGTTGATATTTTGAGGTCAACACAAAATGTTGAAATTATTGGCTATTTTTCTCAAGACGTATAATTCAGAAGCTTTTAAGTGCTTCTAGACTCGAAAATGTACGATAAAGTATTGTTTCGAACTAACTTTGACTTAGAATGAATGAATAGTCGTCCCGGTTATTTAAATTTTGTTTACTTTTCGAACACGTTTTCGGTTCGTAAGGGCCACATACTGTATGGATTTTCCTCATTCCAACGCCAATCGGTTAGTTTATTAATGGCCTTCAAAGCCTCTTACTGTCGTGACCATCAGAAATTATGAAAAAAGTGTGAATTTCGGCAGCTCATGTCACTTTAATTTCATTATGATAACGTTTGATTTCCCTAAATAGCTATCTCTTCAACGGAACAGCTTTATTGCCTTGCTATGTATTTCAAGAAGAAACTGGTCATATCTCGACAACTGTCTTTTAAAGCATTTGCTATAACCGTTTCGTTTTCAGGAGGGGAACTTTGCGATGATACTACGGTGGGTTAGAAGTTGGCTTCTCTGCCTGATGCTGTTCGCCCAGGCTGGGAACTCCACCCGTATTTTCCCATCAGGTCCGTACCAGTTCACTACCCTTGTGTTGTAAAGAGATACCGTAACTCTGCAGACGCTTTCTTAAGATAGTGATTCGGAGAGATTAGATCCGAACTATTTCATACAAGGGTTCTTATGTTTTAAAAACAAACTGCCCCGCCGTCCGATTTTCTCCACTCTGGTCTGTTATCTTGTACACTTCTCTCCAATTATTACTTCTTAACCCAGCATGCTTTCTATTTTGACGGCCATGTTTTCTTCTAAAGATAACCACCTGTGATGGTAAAAAGAAGACGAATGGAGGTTGGTAATGTTAATAGTTAACTTGAAAGATGGAATTCGCAACTTTCGTGAAACCCGCTGAGTCAACCTTTCATCTGCTACATACATAAACCTGCAGGGCTATATAAATACTGATGTGATTGATTATTGTTGGAAAAGAGTTAAATGCATCGTTAACAAAATTTAAGAAATCGCCAACAAGGGCTTCAGCGCTAATTTGAAAGGAAAACATTTCTACCGGGATAAGACTTTTGTGAAATTAGGATGAATAATAAAATTAGCTTACATAGAAAAAACAAAAACAAATAAGTAACAAGTTAGAAGATCTGGAAAGTACATAATACAAAAATCAAGCACACAAAAAAGACGTTTGGACTATTTACCAGGTATTTATAATAAACCCAAATGTGCTATCATGGTCAAAGACAAACCATTGACAGTTAAAAGGGCGTGGGTAAGTGAATTTAATTTATGAACAATTATGACCTACCATTTCAATGCAAACTCTGACTAAACACATATTTAAATGTTTTTCCCATCACTTCATTTCCCTCAATATGTACATGTAACTCTATAAACTCAAGCCGTTGGAGAAATTTCCAGAAAAATGTCAAACGGAATGTACCATATGTGAATGCGTTTTGCAAATGTTTTATAAAATTAAAAAAAGTAAAAAAGGTCACTCCATAAAAACGTCACGTTAATTTACTATGTGGCCTTCCATGACGCTTCGCGGTTTACGATTCTCGGCGCAGGCTATGAATTATACGCTAATTTAATTGCATATCAACTTAACTGTAAAATATTAGACTACCCACAGGGTAAACGATCGGAAGCAAAAATACTTGTAATGTCCACAAATTTATCTTAGTAAGTTGTGTTCTGTCTTGTAAAGTAGTAAAACATATTAAGTAATAATAACACAAAAAGAAACTTGTCCCCATGGTTATTTTAGACGCGAAGATTTTCCCTGTGACCGTGTGTTTTAATGTTCAAAAATAATAACAGATCTGTACGGATTAAAACAAAACTGACAGACTCTTGTAAAATACGCCAACTATTAACTCGTTTTTTAAACGGAAAGCTTAGCAAATGCAATACCAAAGTGACAGCCAATCAATTCAACAGATATATATTCACAAGCTCAAAGTTTCATCAGGAAAATGTAGACGAAGACGGCCACTAGGCTTTCTTCTTTGCGAAATATTAAGAGCGTCGATATGGAATTACTGTGATATTTAAAGTGGCACGAGCTTCCAAAATGTTGATATTTTGACGTTAAAACAGAATGTTGAAATTATTGGCTATTTTTCTCAAGACGTATTATTCAGAAGCTTTTTAGTGCTTTTAGTCACGAGAATGTACGATGAAGTATTGTTTTGAACTAACTATGGCTTAGAATGGATGAATGGTCGTCCCGGTTATTTAAATTTTGTTTACTTTTCGAACACTATTTCGGTTCGTATAAGCCATATACTGTATGGATTTTCCTCATTCCAACGCCAGTCATTTAGTTTTGTGATGGCCTTAAAAACCTCTTACAGTCGTGACGATCAGAAATTATGAAAAAAGTGTGAATTTTGACAGCTCATGCCACTTTAAGTACATAATTACTGGTCTAGAAAAGATGTAAACAGATAAAAATAAAATAATGTATCCTCCCGCATCCCAGTAAAAAAAATGTCAAAAGTTAAAGGCTTTCAAACCTCCGACCAAACGATGCATGCGAGTGGTTTGTACCTTAGACGATGTGGCCATTTAGAAAACAGGATATCATAAATAAGAATTTACAAGATGTTCAATCCACAGATTTCTCGAGTATCTAAACATGGCTGACAACTGATATAACCTATCCCTTGCGTAATGCTAATATTTACAGCATCAGCCTGGAATTAACTGATGGTGTCTTAGTTTCCGGAATAACGGTTTGTATTAAGTGAATTGCCAGATGTATCCATCCAGTCACAGGGATTCAGTAACCAAATGTTTACGGCGGAGAAAAAAACGAAGCCTTCTGATCTCAATCGTAAATTTGTAATGCTACACGCGCAGATAAGCCTGGACCTTAATGACGTCACTGGAAAAATTATATATATTTGATGGGCCTAGCTTTGCAGTGACCGCTTTCCTACTGGCCCTTGTAGCGATCAGCCTGACTACACAGTGAAAATCTTCTTGACTAAAATAAAGTATAGGTGTGTTTTAGTGTTGAAATATATATACTTTCGTGTACAGAAATGTTTGCGTTTATCATGTTTTCCCTTCTTGTATCAAGATGACGTTATTAGGCTACCGGTGTATCGCCGTATTTGTCAGGCTGAATACAAATGGCGCCCCAAAAGACAGCATGAAACATTTGACTACTGAAAAATGAAAATAAAAATAATCAAAAATTAATCAAATGCTAAACTCCCCCTTGGAAGTTATTTGTTCAAACCAAATATTTTGCCCGGTAAACCGCATCTTGTGTATCGTAATTTCAGTTCCCGTACGTATAGATTTCTCCAATGCTTCGCTTTGAATTTGACTAAGACTGAAAGTAAACAAATATAGTTTATATGTTTCTTACATTACCATGGGATATTTCGCTTAATATAACCGATTCAAGAAAAAAGAATTCAATTCAATGCGCTTACTTCTGATTGACAAACAAACAATCAATGAAACAAACAAACTTTTTCTTCCAGAAAACAAAGAGGTGTTAAAACTACGTGAACTGGAGGAGAAAATGTATCTATTTTGGCTAGAGCAGTATCCGGAAATGGCCACTCACGTCGGCGAGCATGCGTACGACGATATGCTGGAGTCTTTCACAATGGAAACATTCCAGAAAAGAAAAGTAAGAAATGTCAAAAAAAAAACTTCCTATCAGCTTTGTATCAGATTCAAAGTTAGTCTACTCTTTTCAAAGATACAATTGTTTAATTGAAGTTTTGCGAAATGCATGGCTTGTCTGTCAACCGGCATACATATATGACAGTTATTCTTTATTATGCCAAGAAAATTCCTTGGAATCTATATACCACTATTTACTGATACACTTTTCTTGATTTACAAAATAAACAAACCGCAATACATGAACAGCCGTCTTAAATGATGGATATGCCGGTTTACAGAAAACCCACTGGGGCCTACTCATGCACCTTAATGTTTTTTTCGAGGCCTAAGTGAGTAAAGCGTGACCAAGGAAACAAAAGAATGCTTTGGCTTTCCTCGCAACTCGAGCTGAGCATCGTGGGACATCCACGGTAAATATCCGTTACCAACGATATCAATAGTGCTGGCTTCAGACCATATAAAAGTTACATGTTTTTTTCAATTTGATTATTTTATATCAAATACTTTCCATCTATTTTTAAAAAAATGTTTCTCTTCTATAGTCTAAGTCCGATGTTCATAAAAATTGGATCTATATTGTCCAAGCAGGTTTGTAAAAGATGCACAAATTGGTAGTTCTTTAACGCGGTACGCAAGATTATTTCCCTTATAAGATGGCTCTGTCAGGGTGAGGAACCAGCTCTGTCACTAAGAGAACTTCCAGGCCAGATCGAGAGAACATTTTGTCAGTTCATGCCACTTTGAATTCCCATGGTTTGTATTTTTCAGGCGAAATGTGATTCGATGTTAGCTGACTTAGCTCAAATAGACTCAAGTCAATTAACAACTTCCGAGTACAGAGACTTACAGATTTTAAAACATTCATTGGAGACCTATGTCCAGGGTTACGTATGGAAAGGGTGATTAGGCCTATTTATTCTTTCATTTGTTTAAAACTATGTAAAGGCCCGTTCTCACTGTGCGATTTTTCGTACTGACTGGATGCGGTTAAAATGAATGCTTTTAATTGGTCGATGAGTTTTGTCAACCAATCAAATGCATCCATTTGAATCGCATGCTACAAGTCCGTACGACAAATCGCACAGTGTGAACGGGCGTTAAAAGAGTGTTTAAATCATAATGCCTATTATTTGGTATGGGTTTTATGTCGCCTCTGAGTTCGTTGTATTTGGCCACTGTTGATTTGGTTTCAAGCCACGTCTGAATTGTACTATATTTCACGATGTCAGTTGACGCCACGTCTGAATTGTACTATATTTCACGATGCCAGTTGATGCCACGTCTAAATTGTACTATATTTCACGATGTCAGTTGATGCCACGTCTAAATTGTACTTTATTTTGCGATGCCAGTTGATGCCACGTCTAAATTGTACTATATTTCACGATGTCAGTTGATGCCACGTCTAAATTGTACTTTATTTTGCGATGTCAGTTGATGCCACGTCTGGATTGTACTATATTTCGCGATGTCAGTTGATGCCACGTCTGAATTGTACTATATTTCACGATGTCAGTTGATGGCACGTCTAAATTGTACTATATTTCGCGATGTCAGTTGATGCCACGTCTAAATTGTACTATATTTCACGGTGTCAGTTGATGCCACGTCTGAATTGTACTATATTTCATGATGTCAGTTTATGCCAAGTCTAAATTGTACTATATTTCATGATGTCAGTTGATGCCACGTCTAAATTGTACTATATTTCACGGTGTCAGTTTATGCCACGTCTTAGTTTGCAATGATTCGCGAGGTCATTTCATTGAATTTTATACCACGTCTGAGTTTCCTGTATTTCATGAGTTCAGTTAGTTAGAGTTTTATATCAGGTCTGAGTTTACTATATTTCATGAGTTCAGTTAGTTAGAGTTTTATACCAGGTCTGAGTTTACTATATTTCATGAGTTCAGTTAGTTAGAGTTTTATACCAGGACTGAGTTTACTATATTTCATGAGTTCAGTTAGTTAGAGTTTTATTCCATGTCTGAGTTTACTATATTTCATGAGTTCAGTTAGAGTTTTATACCAGGACTGAGTTTACTATATTTCACGAGTTCAGTTAGTTAGAGTTTTATTCCATGTCTGAGTTTACCATATTTCATGAGTTCAATGAGTCAGAATTTTATACCAGGTCTGAGTGTGCTATGTTTCATAATTTCAGTTAGAGTTTTATACCATGTCTGAGTTTGTTATGTTTCATAATTTCAGTTAGAGTTTTATACCAGGTCTGAGTTTATATGTTTCATGAGTTCAGTTAGTTAGAGTTTTATACCAGGTCTGAGTTTACTATATTTCATGAGTTCAGTAAGTTAGAGTTTTATACCAGGTCTGAGTTTACTATATTTCATGAGTTCAGTTAGTTAGAGTTTTATACCAGGTCTGAGTTTACTATATTTCATGAGTTCAGTTAGTAAGAGTTTTATACCAGGTCTGAGTTTACTATATTTCATGAGTTCAGTTAGTTAGAGTTTTATACCATGTCTGAGTTTACTATATTTCATGATTTCAGTTAGTTAGAGTTTTATACCAGGTCTGAGTTTACTATATTTCATGAGTTCAACGAGTCAGAATTTTATACCAGGTCTGAGTTTACTATATTTCATGAGTTCAGTTAGTTAGAGTTTTATACCATCTTTAAGTTTACTATGTTTCTTGATTTCGGTTAGTTAGAGTTTTATACCAGGTCTAAGTTTACACTGTTTCTTGACGTTGAATTATTCGGGGTTTTTTGCCACCACTACTACATATAGTTTCATGGCGGCAATCCAATCAAACTGTCACGTTTGTTATGACGTCACTTGAGTAGGGTTCTCCAATGTTTGGGTTCGCTTTCTTTGAATTTCCTGATTCCGTTGGTAGGAAATCTGGGGAAATCCTGATGTAAATCCAAGTTACCGTAAAGGCGCTTAGCAGCTTGCCCGTGATAGCTATTTTTCTCCATTTCGTTTCTTCTTGAAGTTTTGAAAATCAAAGATCTTTGCTAACGTGTTTCATCTTGAAAGGATTATATCAAAGCTGATCGTGAAATTGAATTACCCTTAGTATCTTATCAAGCGATAGATTCCAATCCGATCAGTAATTTGGCGAGAGGCTACAAAAGGCTAAGGAAGCAAGAAAGAAAAAGTTCTTGCCTCTATGTATTCAAACATGCGCTACAATTTGCTCTGATTTTCAAAAAGGTCTAAATGAAAAATATAGTTATCTTAAGATAAGTTCTGTATTTCATTTATAGTTATTCTTATACGGGCCGTTTCAATAGATCCAAATCGTCAAGGGTTTAGTTTTACATGCTTTACTTTATCAAACAATAATTTCGGATTGTTTCCGTGGCGATTGCACTAAAGCGATCCGAGTATCATAACGCTTGCATTATCTTGATTTGGGTATGGCTTTTGGGTCATTAAATAAAGTATTGTTATTTTGTAACTATGGCGGCATTGTCATAGCAATAGGAATTAATACAATTCCACATTCAAAAGAAACAGTGTCAGACTCGTCCAAGAGGCCCATTTGCCATATCCTAGCTCGTTTCGGAGATATGACTAATTGTTTTGGAACAAATTATTCACTGTATGGATATGGCTGGCAAATCTATAGAAAGTTCGCTAATTGTTCGTCTTCATTAACAATTACAAAAATGAGAGCTTTCCGATGATAACAATCTCCAGAATGTACGTTAAGGTAGTTTTATCTGCAACACAACCGTAAAATGTACGTTTTTGTCCCTGCATCCCAGTTATTTGATTTGGTCAGTGCATTAATAGCACATATCTTCGGTTTGTAGGGGTCCTTGACTTTTTTTAAATTATTTTAACGTCAGTTCTTTAAATGGTTTTTTTTTCGTTTCCTTTACAATAATTAATTCCTGATAAAAGTCTACATACAACAAATTAACGTTTGTTCCGGTTATTTAAATTTTCTTCACTTTTTCAACACTATTTCGCTTTTTACAGGTCACAGACTGTATGGCTACTTTCATCTGTTTCATCTGTAATCAGTTAATCTGATTTCAAACTCCCATTGTCTTAAGAATTGCATATAAAGAATAAAAGAGTGAATTTTGGCAGTTCATACCATTTAAGTGTAAACCAAA
This sequence comes from Lepidochitona cinerea, assembly GCA_963971465.1. Taxonomy (NCBI): domain Eukaryota; kingdom Metazoa; phylum Mollusca; class Polyplacophora; order Chitonida; family Tonicellidae; genus Lepidochitona; species Lepidochitona cinerea. The sequence goes on from OZ020562.1 coordinate 29,289,288, forward strand.
TACGTCACTTGCGAAACCTTAACAAAAAATGTCTTATTTTTATTTTTAATTTTTAGCTTCGGGAATTTGAATTCTGTCAGTTTTCTCGGTGGAATGATGAGGTTTACTCGATGGGCAGCTAATGGGGAATTCCTGACAATCTCAGACTTTAAGAGGTACCTCTCCCGTTTAAGGGCCCTTCCTGTACAAGTGAGCCAAACCATTGACTTTTGACTTTAATTATTAATTGAGCAATTCCTTCAATATGCAGACACCAATGGGTCGCGGGTTCGAATCCCACTCAGTCCCCAAAAAATTTTCTGACTGGGTTTTCACTCGAACGACCTATGTGGGATTGTTGCCAGTTACCTGCGGAAGGTCGTGGGTTTCCTCCGAGCATAGAGCCCGGTTTCCTCCCACAATAAAACTGGCAACGCCGCCATATAAGTGAAATAATCTTGAGCGCGGCGTAAAACACCAAACAATCAATCAATCAATCAACCAATATGCAGATTTTGTCATATTATGACAATGACAATTATACAAGGGTGTAAAGATGTTTGGGTAATTTGATTGGTTTTTATTCACAAGAAAAATTGAAAATTGACAGTGTACAAATATGTCACAAATACATAGAGAAAAAAGACGAAATTCAAACTGCAGCTGTATCAATATTATTGACAAGCTTAAGTATAGTATGATTTTAAAAGGAATTTGCTTTACCTTCACTTGTCGTAAAGTGGCATGAGATGCCAAAATGTTGATATTTTGACATTAAAACAGAATATTGAAATTATTGGCTATTTTTCTCAAGACGTATAATTCAGAAGCTTTTTAGTTCTTCTAGTCTCAAAAATGTTTTGAACTAACTTTGGCTTTGGTCGTCCCGTTTATTTAAATTTTGTTTACTTTTCGAACACGTTTTCGTTCTAAGCCTGGTACTGTCGTGACGATCAGAAATTATAAAAAAAGTGTGAATTTTGGCAGCTCATGCCACTTTAACCCAATAATGTCTTTGAAAAAAACTTTATACACTGTGCTGGTTTCTCGACATTGAGAACTCATATCTAAAATCTACGATTTCTTTTACAGATCAATGAGAGGTTAACATTGTTGAAATTGGCCGTGGCATCAAACCGCACAGCGCATATATCATCTGTAGTAAGTATACGCTACTGCATGATGCCATTGTAATCAGTAAACCCTGTTTCGTTTAGACATCTTGGATAAGCTGTGAATAGTACATATTCGTGAATAGTACAATAGTTCGGGCATCAGCCAAAAATCGGTAGAAGAATTTCTGCCTTATTCTCAAGAAAGTGTAATCCCAAAAATAACATGAATACAAATAGTTCAACTGTCTACATGGATCCGAAATTAAACGTGAAACATCTGCCCTCAATGCTATTCTCGTAATAGGCTTAAAAACACTGAAACAGCAGAGGCTGGCCAATAAACCATTCCACCATTAATTAGTTCATTTATCAATAAATAAATAAGTCAATTAATCAATCAATCAATATATCAGTTAATAAATGAGCCAAACAACTAATTAAAAAATCAATCCCCAAGGAAACCATTGATGCATCTCAAAACTGTTGTATTTTTTGTATCTGATGTGGACGTTTTATTTGTTAAGGAATCCACCCCGTCCATATTCGATTTTAACAGGAACAGAGGAAACTTTTTTCAGCCCTTCCGCAAAAAGCCCCCAAACATTCCAGATAAAAAATGGTAAGTTATGCTTGAATAGAATTTTTTTAGTAGCTTAAAGTGGCATGAGCTGCCAAAATGTTGATATTTTGACGGTTAAACAGACTGTTGAAATTATTAGCAAATTTTCTCAAGACGTAGGCCTATAATTCAGAAGCTTTTTAGTGCTTCTAGTCTCGAGAAAGTAAGATAAGGTATTTTTTTTAACTAACTTTGGCTTAGAATGAATGAATGGTCATTTTGTTTACTTTTCGAACACGTTTTCGGTTGGTACAGGCCACATACTGTATGAATTTTCCTCATTCCAACGCAAATTATTTAGTTTTTCGATGGTCTTCAAACCTTCTTGCTGTCGTGATGATCAGAAATTATGACAAAAAGTGTGAATATTGGCAGCTCATGCCACTTTAAGTAAAAAAGTCATGAAAAAAGTTTTTATAGAATAAGAATCAAAATCAAAGTGGTTTGATGGCCCAGATTTCTTATTGGAACAATCCTCTGATGATCAAATTGATTGTTGCATTGCGTACCTACGCCACATTCAAGATTTGTCTCTTATACGGGGATGCTACGGGAGTTTAGTTGGTGGTTTAGGTAGGGGGGGGGGGGGGGGGTAGAAAACCGGGCCCTTTTCCAGGAGTAGGCCTCCACATTTGAAGTGTACTCTCGATCAAAAGTCCTTCAATCATTTCCCTTAATTGTAAGCCAAATATCAGATCGATATCGATCCATATGCGCATGTCCAGGACTGGGTCTCGTTGGAGTTATCTCCTCATGTCGATACATGTCGGATATTTATTTACAGGGAGAAAATTATTTCTGAAGCCAAGGAGATAGTGGACGGGGTGTTAGAAAAAACTCTCAACGAACTAACGACATTTCTTCTCCAGGTAATTTAATCCTTTTGATGACAATCGATTGTGTTTCTAGCTGTTTGTGCCGAAATGACGATAACGTGAAATGCTACCAAAATCCAGAGAACGTTTGTACCGAAATGACGAGATCGTGAAATGCTACTAAAATCCCGAGAACGTTTGTACCAAAATCACGAGAACGTGAAATGCTACTAAAATCCCAAGAACGTTTGTACCGGCCGAAATTCACGAGAACGTGAAATTCTACCAAAATCCCGAGAACGTTTGTACCAAAATCACGAGAACGTGAAATACTACCAAAATCCCGAGAACGTTTGTACCAAAATCACGAGAACGTGAAATGCTACCAAAATCCCGAGAACTTTTGTACCGAAATCACAAGAACGTGAAATGCTACCAAAATCCCGAGAACGTTTGTACCGAAATCATGAGAACGTAAAATGCTACTAAAATCCCGAGAACGTTTTTACCGAAATGACGGCAACGTGAAATGCTATTAAAATCCCAAGAACGTTTGCACCGAAATCACGAGAACGTGAAATGCTACCAAAATCCCGAAAACATTTGTATCGAAATTACGAGAACGTGAAATGCTACCAAAATCCCGAGAACGTTTGTAGCGAAACCACGATAACGTGAAATTTTAAAGTCATAATTTGGAAATATTTACAATGGTAACTTAAGTACCCCCCCCCCCCCCTGACACGGACACGATTCGATTATTAGGAACCTCCTTTCTGTAGAGGGCGCTTTACAGTCGAATCGTGTACAGTCGGAACAACCTTCTGCTAGGGGGCCAGAAGAACATGCTGGCAATGCTGATTGGACGAAGTGACCACTCTTGTCAATCTACTCTCTTTGTTTTCACGCGCTAATGCCAACTCCTTGTGACGAATCACCCCTTCTCGTGTTTTGTCTTTGTTGGTGTTTTATCGTCAATTACCGTCGACGTCACATAGAATTATAAGTAAGCAAAGCTTTCTGAGTAAAATGTACCTCAGTTCGCCATTTTGTTTATTGGTACTTAGCAAGATGTCCCTTGGAAAACATTGATGACATAACCTGTTTTTATCCACACATTTTTCTGGTAACTTAACGCCTTTTACGTCTTCTGTTCGATACAGTATTATTTCTTCTGCCATATTTTTAAATTATGTTAACATCCCTCAATCCCCCGAAATGCTTTGCCCGTAATTTCCAAGTGACGTCATCAAGCAATCGGTCAATTCGGGAACTTACAGTAAACTTGTATTGCCAGTACATACACTACATTTAAGGTTCTATCTTTGATTCCCCTGTTTTTATTAATCGTGTTTATAGGAATATCTTCCGGCCACCCGTAGAACAGAAGGCGTACATTCCTGGGACAGTGGTGTCGAGTATTATAGGGCCTGCTTGAAATGGTACGTCGGAAGTGACATTACACCCGAATTTATCCACGAAGTTGGCCTCAAAGAAGTCCAAAGGATTGAAAACTTGATCCGTCATAATGTAAGAAATTCAGTCATTTCTTTTGTAAAAAAAAAAATAAGGGAAGTTTGCCAGTGCAAAGGGAGATCACTCTAATCAGAAAAGTCCACAAATTCATATTGTTTCATTTGGAACGGATTATTTTTGGCGAATCCTTTCAAAATTGTACAGTCAAAAGAACATATCTTTAAACATATGTGTAAATTTTCTCCAGAATTAAATGTATATTACTATCTCCAACAACTTATTGTCCGTGTTTTGTAGTCATCATCACTACAGACATTTGGTCCATTATGTATTATGTTTTTCGCGGATTGTAAGTCTTTCTTGAAATTAGTATTTCTACTATTGAGGCTATGGAACCGAATAGAATAGTTAATTGTAGCTGTCTATGTAGCTATCTGTAGGCCTAGGCTACTTAAAGCGATATGAGCTGCCACAATTTAGACATTTTTGCAAATTTCAGATTGCGAAAAGATTTTCCGCGTTTGAAGCAAGTTGAATAACTAAAAGATTGGCGCTGAACCAAAGATGTGTGCTAAAACGAGAAAGAATCAAATAGTCGGGACGTATAAGTACATTTTGGGGTCTTCCTTACTGATAAAACCAAATAAACGTCATTCCAAGACTGGCATCAGCAGAAAGCTAATGTTTTGTATATTTAATTCTGTTTCATCGAAACATATTCCCTATATCAGCTCATTTATCTTTACATGCTTGAGATTATCAAGTTTGTGCAAATATTCTTTAACAGGCCCATACACGGCAGGTATGTACCAACTTTAAAGTGGCATGAGCTGCCAAAATTCACACTTTTTCATAATTTCTGATTGTCACGACAGTAATAGGCTTTGGAGGCCACCGACAACTAAATGATTGGCGTTGGAATGAGGAAAATTCATACAGTATGTGGCCTGTGCGAACCGAAAACGTGTTCGAAAAGTAAACAAAATTTAGATAACCGGGACGACCATTCATTCATTCTAAGCCAAAGTTAGTTCAAAACAATACTTTATCGTACATTTTCGAGACTAGAAGCCCTGAAAAGCTTCTGGATTATACGTCTTGGGAAAAATAGCCAATAATTTCAACATTCTGTTTTAACGTCAAAATATCAACATTTTGGCAGCTCATGTCACTTTAACAAACAACACAAAACTAATTACACAAAATAATGTTGCATATAATTTGTATTATTTGTGACAAACCTGAGTACCATATTTGTTGTCGTTGTATCAATAGATTATGGACGTTGTTGGATTTGAAGGAAGCCTACAAGAATTCATGGCCCACGTTCTGTTAATTCCAGAATTCTACAACCACACAGCGGTGAGTTTGTTTTTCTTTTCGCTGCCATTGCTAGCGTTGGTGTTTAGAATGAACGATTAATGTCTCATGTCAAACTCTCGAATCGATCATAGGCTAGTCTAAGAAAATCTGTACGTTCCGATTGGATGCCCTAATTCGCAACTATGCCTATATTAGTTCAAAGTTTACTTCCAATCTAAAATAGGGATTGATCCTACTGCCATTCGTTGAGTCTCGTGTTGAAGATCTCGTAGGAAGGCACAGGATCTCGATTGAGTTTACTTCCTCAAACAAGATTGCTGCTCTTCTGTTTATTTATGAAAATGCCTGTAATTTTTCACGTATTCTCATTATCTATTTCATTTGGCGACAGAGAAACAAAATGATACTTAATATTATGTTACCTGCTGATCTGCCGGGGTTCAAGTCGAGTGAGATCACAATACCACTCGGAACATCCTTCGGCTATCTTCGCTCGCTACCGGTCGGCTTTGACACGCACGTAAATATCCGAAGTTATCAGAGTGTATTTTAATGATTAAAGTAAACGAAACACGTCTTTTTGGAAAAGTAGCCCGAGCTGTACACATCATAAAGGGGAGGTAACTTAACTCAGCAGAACGTGGCATTCAATAATGTTAGGGTTTGGTATCTGAACGCAACGCAGAGGGACAACAAACACGTCACTCGGAACATCCTTCGGCTATCTTCGCTCGCTACCGGTCGGCTTTTCATGCACGTAAATCCCCGAAGTTTCAGAGTGTAAACACGTCAGTCGTAAATATATCTTGTGGTCACTATCGGAAGGTATGTAGCAGTTAATAGCATAACATGTGTAAGGGGTAGTTACCAAAAAGAAGAATTAACAAATAGATGATATTCCTTATCATATGAAGCTTTATTTCATAACTTAAACAAAATGTTTACTTGATGGCGTTACTGAGGTATTATGTGGCGCTTACTACCCTACATTTAACTTTAATACTTCTGGGTTCGAATATCCCGGGTTAGAAAAAGTAAGATTTTGACTTGATGTAAACCTTACACGATCAGTATGACACTGATAGAAAATGTACCCTGAGAACACCCTGTTAAAATGAATTAACCTAAATAGAATCTACCATATGGACTAAGACTGATTTCTAGAACCTGTAACTTAGAAGGTTCACTTCACCATTGTACCTGATAACCAGAACTATTATACACCGATTGACTATTTGTCGGATTGACTCAAAATAGGCGGCGACAACATATAAAAAATATGGTGTTTATCTAGTACAACAATAGCTAACGCCAAAATATGGTGTTACAAATGTTACACAAAAAATATAGTGGTTAACCAGAGGTATTTGGTGCTAATTATAGAACTGAAACATTGTGAGTCATCTGGTGGCCCAACTGCAATGAGACAATAAAAGGTCAATATTAATTTCAAACTGATCGCTTTATAACTCATGTGTATCTTTCCTTAAGGTATGAAATGTATAATGTATATACTTAATTCAAACAAATAGAACACACACAAATTAGAAGTAGGTAATACATGGTTTAACTAGTAATCCGTTATTACAACTACGTGTACACATCTTTTATAAGTGACCTTAACTGATTGCTTCAATATAACAGGTATCAGGAGGGTAAGTAGGCCTATATTGATACACTAGTAACTTGATGGTGAATACGAGCCATATGAGTAAAAGATATTAAACGCTAAATACAACTAAAAATAGATAAACGAGAAAATAACCGGAAGTATGTGTAGTCGTACAAGTGCATGAAATAACTACAAGGTTAAACTGCTACTTAATTACATATGTTTGGGAGGAAACTTTATCAAACATGGAGGACACTTTATCAACCATGGAGGAAACTGTATCAAAATGGAGGAAACTGTATCAAAATGGAGGAAACTTTATCAAACATGGAGGAAACTTTATCAAACATGGAGGAAACTTTATCAAACATGGAGGAAACTTTATCAAACATGGAGGAAACTTTATCAAACATGGAGGAAACTTTATAATAGCAATCTTACAAAATAACTTGACAAAACGACATCTTAAAATAGTACATTTCGTTAAAAACGGCAAACGAAAATATAAGATACTGACCATGAAACACGGAAGCATTCCGTCAAAAAATCCTCTACGTACTAGAACCGGTGGTCCTCGGATGCTGTCATCCAAATAACAACTGTATCCTCTACTGTAATTAACAATTTACTAACTTTACCTCTGTATTTATATTATTAAACAGTTTCATCTATATAAAAAGACTTATACAATTCTTCTACCATTGAGTGTCCATATATCGTAACACGCGGTGAGAAGATTCTATCAAAAAACATGTGAACAGAGCTTTGTTATGAAAATTCCGGTATATCTATTTAATCTATACACATCCATGACTTGTTCCATAATGGTTATACAAGAAATATCGCTATATAATTTGTGAAAAATACATTTATTTTACCATCGATATGAGCATCGCTCAGGCCGGATGTGGAATGTCAATGAGAAAAGAACGATAACTCTAGCTTAAGACTCAGAAGAGTAGTGTCCCTTACAATGTACATTTGGCCATCTTACATCCACGTCCACATTCGGTAGAAAAAAAACGATAAAAAAAACGATAACATTCATAAAAAAAATCATTTCCTTAGCAAAATACATGTTGAGAAAATTTACTTCTTAAAAAAAGATCTACAATTTGGCTTAACGCATTATCAGTCTTTAAATGAGTACATTACACATACGTCGATTTGGGTAGCTTGTAAGGGTTTGCATGTTTTCCAGCAGTGGAGCGTTGAGAACGACGCATACTTGGTGAAGGCTGAATAACTGTTTCTTGGTCGCGTGCTCCATAATCCTGCGGATAATTCTCATTTCGTCTATCATAAGGTAAGTATATTTCCAGATCTGTTTCACTATCCGAAGAGTCAGAGACTGCACTGTATGATTTGTGATGAGATTTTCCAGTTTCCTTCTGTACAGGTTGGTCGTGCTCTGTAGGAATAATTTCAGGTCTAAGACAAATCCGAAGTGATTCTCTGTTTACTGTTTGCCCGATACCAAATCCATCAGATGGCTCAACTTGATAAACGTCGTTATTACCTAACCTTTTGACAACTTTAAAAATCCGATCATTCCAAGCATCCTGTATTTTGTTGCGTCCCTTAGGACGATTCCGTAGATAAACCCTTGTACCGACGGTCAATGGTAGTTCCTTTGCCCTTTTGTCATACATTTTCTTTCTGTTTGCTCCTGCCTGTTGGAACCTTTTGTTGACGAGTTCGTAGGAGTGTTGGAGTCGTTCCTGGTGATGATGTACCCAGTCATCCGGGTGGCTTCTTTGAGATTTCGGATCTGTTGTTGTAGTATTGATATGCCAATCTATAGGCAGCTTGGCATCTCTTCCAAACATGAGGTAAAAAGGCGAATACCCGGTTACAGAATGAGGGGTGACGTTGTATGCATGGACGACTTCAGCTAGGTACAAATTCCACTTTCTCTTTTTGTCAATGGGAAGTGTCCGTAAAAGATTATGAAGAGTTCTATTGAACCGTTCAACCTGTCCATTTCCTTGAGGGTGATAAGCTGTTGTTCTTGATTTTGAGATCCCATAAACTTGACATAAAGATGCAATGACTCTTGACTCAAAGTTGGCACCACGATCGCTATGGATTCTATTCGGAGTACCATATCTGAGGAACCATTCATTTACGAGCACACATGCTACAGTGTCAGCGGTTTGATCCTTCGTTGCACATGCAACGGTGAACTTCGTAAAGACGTCCGTCATCACGAGTACATTTTCATATCCATTGGATGATGGCTCTAGTAAGGTGTAATCAATGGCTAGTACTTCCAGAGGTCTTGTTGCCGTTATTTGTCCCATAGGCGTGTGCACTGGAACATGAGGCATCTTTGCCAACGTACATCGATCACATTTCTCAATCCAGGAGTTGATAGAAAACTGTATACCTGGCCAGTAAAACTTGGATCTTACAAGATTTTCTGTGCGATCTTTACCCTGATGTCCCATCTCATTGTGTAGACTTTGAAGAACTTGATTCCGGAGACATGTTGGTACAACTAGTTGCGTTACACAACCGTGATTAGGATCCACTGCACTTCGACATAGTATGTTGTCTTTAATTTTGAATCTCGTCCACTGCCGAAATAAATCTTTTAACTCTTTAGACATAGCTGATCTTTCTGTTTTTGAAGGCTTTCGCTCCAACTGAAGGAACTTGAGGACTTCTTGAATATTAGGGTCTTCCTCTTGAAGGTCTCTTAAGTGGTAGTTGTCGAGAACAGGTAAGTTATCGATTACATTGACTTCAACAGGGACAGTAATAGAAGCTAGAGTAGCTTTATGAATAGCTGTAGGAATAAGAGTGGAATCTAGGATATAACTCAGCTGACTAGCTGCTTCTGTTGTTTCTGTATGCAACCGTGATAAGGCATCAGCATTGGAGTTGTGTCGTCCTGATCTATACTTTATATCGAAATCAAATGACGCTAACGCGGACGCCCACCGCTGTTCTAAAGCTGGCAACTTCGACTTTGTCATAAGATATGTCAGTGGATTATTATCCGTGTAGACGGTGAACTTAGAACCCAAAAGATAATCTCTGAATTTATCCGTCACCGCCCACTTGAGTGCTAAGAGTTCTAAACGTTTACTACTGTAGTTTTCCATATTTTTCTCCCCTCCTCGTAATCCTCTACTAGCATATGCTATGACTCTAAGTTTGTTGTCCTGGTATTGGGAAAGAACTGCCCCCAACCCCACACCTGAAGCATCTGTCTCAACTATGAACGGAAGACTAAAATCCGCATACCCTAATATTGGGGGACTGGTAAGATTTTTTCTCAATGTAAGGAAAGATTTGTCGTGCTTGAGGGTCCATCTTGACAAAAGTTTTATTGATTTACAATTTACCTTGTGACCTTTAGATGATGTTGTCTGAAGACATTCCGATACTAAGTTGTGTAATGGTGCAGCTATATGGGCGAAACCCTTTATGAACCTTCGGTAGTAGCTGGCGAATCCCATAAATGATCTTAGCTCCCTAAGTGTGGTTGGTGTAGGCCAATTCTTAACAGTAGAAATCTTGTCTGGATCTGCACTTATTCCATCGGCTGAAAGTCTATGTCCAAGGTACGTGACTTCTTCCTGGAAAAATTTACATTTAGTGGTCTCAAGTTTTAATCCAAATTCGTGCAATTTCTGAAAGATAAGTTCGAGGCGATATAAGTGATCCTTCATAGTCGTTGAATAGCAAAGTAGATCGTCTAGGTAAGCTAAAACTGAATTCAACAATTGGTCTCGCACCACGTGATTAATAAGTCTCTGATAGGTGGCAGGGGCATTACAGAGCCCAAATGGCATGCGATTGAACTCATATAGCCCAACTGGTGTCGTAAACGCTGTCTTACACTTGTCCTCGTCATGTACCTCGACCTGGTAGTAAGCAGACTGCATGTCCATCGTTGAAAATATCCTGGCCCCAGACAGTGCATTCATGGCTTCCTCAATCCTTGGCAAGGGATATGCATCTTTTCTGGTTCGTGAATTGAGTAGACGGTAATCCACACAGATGCGTAAACTTCCCGACTTCTTGCGGACAAGGACGATGGGGCTTGCGTATTCAGAAGTACTAGGTCTTATTATGCCTCTCTTTAAAAGTTGCTGCAAGTGTTCCTTGACTTCTGTTAACTGGTTTGGGTTAATATATCTGTATGGTTGTTTCATTGGTCTCTCATCTGTCGTTGGGATTCTGTGTTGTATAAGATCAGTAAACCCTAAGTCATTCTCATCCTTGGCAAAAACCGATAAATATTTCCTGAATAATGACTTGGCTTGCTGTAGCTCTTCGGGTGTTCCGTTAAATGAAGAAAAATCAACTCCATCTGGGAGTTGCGTATCGTTCCATACACCTTTTCTCTGCTGTGTGATATCCTCCAAACTCTCATGCTGTCCCTGTAGTGAAACTAAAATTTCATCGCATGACACTTCGATTTCAACCTTATTGTTATGTATTTCAGCCTCGTGAATGGTTCCGATTCTGGTTCGGGGCTTTAGAGTGATAGAAGCAGATGAAACATTTGTAACCTTGACATAGAACGAAGATTTCCTAGAATCCACTAGTGTACGATTCACTTGTAAGTTACCCGGTAACGGTGATGCAATAGGTTCAACCACAGCACAAGGCCCACAAGATTTTCCAACACACCAAACATCAGTTTCACTTTCAGGGGGGATTATTACTTCGTCACAACCCGCAACTCTTACAAACCCACATACATCACTTTGATCAGTTGGAAAAAGTCCAGAAAAACGAGGAATATAGCTCAAAACATTGGTACCCAGAAGTCCAGGAACTTTCCTAATTCCACTAGTAGGATCTTTAGTGATCAAGACACTTCGGTTTTGAACCATAAAACCATCAACTACAATGTCAGTGTCTATGTGCCCAACATAAGGAATTTCTGTGCCATTTGCTGCTTTAATCTTTAACCAGTTATTTTCCTGATTTGGTCCTCCAAACTTATGTTTAAGATTTTGATTAAAGAAACTCTCTGTAATTGTAGTGATCATTGACCCTGTGTCTATAAGACATTCAACCATAGTACCTGCAATATTTGCCATAATTGTAGGAGCACCACCCACTGTACGATGAAACCATTCATTATTAGATCCGGAGCTAGTAAAAGAGTCAGTGTGCCCCATCGCTTTGCTCCTAGCGATAGGGCTTTCTAGTTTAACGAGCTTTTATCAGCATGGCTGTTTTCCGTTTTCTTCTTTTCAACCCATCTTTTATATGAGCGACAGTCTCTCTTTGCGTGTCCAATTTTTTCACAGAAAAAACATTTCATGCCTTTGTCTCTTGGATTGGTCTTAGTCCCAGTAAACTGTCTACTTTGATCCCTGTTATCTAGCAATTTTTGTTGGCTTTTAAGTTGTTCAGCAAGTTCTCTCTGTTGTTGTTGTACATCTTGTAATATGTTAATTAGTTGTTGGGGAATATCTGACTGTACTTTTTCGACTGGTTGAGGAGCTTGTATTTCGCTACCTTTACATCTGTACGATGTTTCTTGAAGGAAACAGGCACCCTTAGACAAATCACATTTTCGTCGACTTGCAGCCCCAAATTCGGTATCATATTCTGCGGCTAGTTCTCGGATTTCCAGGAAGGTTGCCATAGGATGTAATTTCAGGTGTCTTTTCAATTCCCAGCTAAGTCGTGGGTCATTGACTCCGTCGGAAAACTGTTCACAAAGCAGTGAATTTTTTTTTTGATACTCGATCTGGATCAAGTCTCTCTAACCTGTCTATTATTTCAACCAGTGCATGAAAAAATGTTTCCAGACTTTCCGACTCTGTTTGCATTCGATCATAGAAAATTCGCATAAGCTGAGATGCCTTTAACTTTTCACCAAAAGTTTCTCTCAAAGCGTCGTATATTTGATCACCTGTTTCGATCTGTCGACATTTCATCTCGATTCTCGCTGCTCCTTCCAATTTGGTTTTCAAAAAATCTGCGGCCTCCTTTTGATTCAAAGATTGACTTTTTACTGTTGCTTTCGCTTCCTCGATCCATTGTTCCACATCTGACTCCCCAGCAAACCTTGACAGTTTCCTTTCCCTAGGCAGCACGACAACTGTCTGGCGACCATTATGATTGGTATCTTCCTGTAACTTTTTAATTTCATCCTGGTCTCTGGACTGTGCTAATTCCAATTCTATTAATTTAGCTCGCAGTGCGTCTAATTCTTCCTCGGCCATATTTTAATTTCTGTACTTAACCTTACAGACTTAACTTTACTTTGCTTAATTGTTGTTGGACTTACTTCAAATTATTTACTCATACGGTTACTTTTAACAAATTACCTTATCTTGATTATATTACAGCAAGCGAAGTTTCAGGTAATATTGTATCATTTGAGGAAAAACACATAAAACATTATTAAAATTCAACATCAATGTGTGATTGATTTGTTTTTTTCACATATGTTTGTTTCCTAAAATGAATTTCGAGCAAAGTGTATTTGTACATTCCACTTCTAGCTGCTGTCTGTGAGGCTTTCAACAAAGGATACTGGAATGGCCTTGTTGATACTGGACCGATCTTCTCTTTGCACCAAATACATAGTTAACCACCATAAAAAAAACAATCTATCCATAAGAATGAATCTATCCCACTTCTGACACCAAAAAATGTAAGGGGTAGTTACCAAAAAGAAGAATTAACAAATAGATGATATTCCTTATCATATGAAGCTTTATTTCATAACTTAAACAAAATGTTTACTTGATGGCGTTACTGAGGTATTATGTGGCGCTTACTACCCTACATTTAACTTTAATACTTCTGGGTTCGAATATCCCGGGTTAGAAAAAGTAAGATTTTGACTTGATGTAAACCTTACACGATCAGTATGACACTGATAGAAAATGTACCCTGAGAACACCCTGTTAAAATGAATTAACCTAAATAGAATCTACCATATGGACTAAGACTGATTTCTAGAACCTGTAACTTAGAAGGTTCACTTCACCATTGTACCTGATAACCAGAACTATTATACACCGATTGACTATTTGTCGGATTGACTCAAAATAGGCGGCGACAACATATAAAAAATATGGTGTTTATCTAGTACAACAATAGCTAACGCCAAAATATGGTGTTACAAATGTTACACAAAAAATATAGTGGTTAACCAGAGGTATTTGGTGCTAATTATAGAACTGAAACATTGTGAGTCATCTGGTGGCCCAACTGCAATGAGACAATAAAAGGTCAATATTAATTTCAAACTGATCGCTTTATAACTCATGTGTATCTTTCCTTAAGGTATGAAATGTATAATGTATATACTTAATTCAAACAAATAGAACACACACAAATTAGAAGTAGGTAATACATGGTTTAACTAGTAATCCGTTATTACAACTACGTGTACACATCTTTTATAAGTGACCTTAACTGATTGCTTCAATATAACAGGTATCAGGAGGGTAAGTAGGCCTATATTGATACACTAGTAACTTGATGGTGAATACGAGCCATATGAGTAAAAGATATTAAACGCTAAATACAACTAAAAATAGATAAACGAGAAAATAACCGGAAGTATGTGTAGTCGTACAAGTGCATGAAATAACTACAAGGTTAAACTGCTACTTAATTACATATGTTTGGGAGGAAACTTTATCAAACATGGAGGAAACTTTATCAACCATGGAGGAAACTGTATCAAAATGGAGGAAACTGTATCAAAATGGAGGAAACTTTATCAAACATGGAGGAAACTTTATCAAACATGGAGGAAACTTTATCAAACATGGAGGAAACTTGATCAAACATGGAGGAAACTTTATCAAACATGGAGGAAACTTTATAATAGCAATCTTACAAAATAACTTGACAAAACGACATCTTAAAATAGTACATTTCGTTAAAAACGGCAAACGAAAATATAAGATACTGACCATGAAACACGGAAGCATTCCGTCAAAAAATCCTCTACGTACTAGAACCGGTGGTCCTCGGATGCTGTCATCCAAATAACAACTGTATCCTCTACTGTAATTAACAATTTACTAACTTTACCTCTGTATTTATATTATTAAACAGTTTCATCTATATAAAAAGACTTATACAATTCTTCTACCATTGAGTGTCCATATATCGTAACACGCGGTGAGAAGATTCTATCAAAAAACATGTGAACAGAGCTTTGTTATGAAAATTCCGGTATATCTATTTAATCTATACACATCCATGACTTGTTCCATAATGGTTATACAAGAAATATCGCTATATAATTTGTGAAAAATACATTTATTTTACCATCGATATGAGCATCGCTCAGGCCGGATGTGGAATGTCAATGAGAAAAGAACGATAACTCTAGCTTAAGACTCAGAAGAGTAGTGTCCCTTACAATGTACATTTGGCCATCTTACACATGTATGTTTCTGCTTTTTAGGAGTATATGCTGAAAAAGTACACGGAGCTGATTGTCAGAAAGATTCAACCCAAACTGTTCACAATTTTCAAACACGTGTATGTGCCTCAAATCAGGTATGCACATTTTTTAACGCAGGGAACAGGTATATTTTGTAGTCCTTGTAGTCTTTTGTAGTCGTGTTCTGGACGGGGCCTCTGGGGTCCAGTGGGCTAGAGTGATCGTCCCTTAGTCTCACACAGACCTTCCATCGATGCGGCGCGGGCTCGAATCCCACTCAGACCAAATAAAAATTGAAAAAAATTCTGAGTGGATTTTTCACTCGGTGGCCGTATGTGGAAGAGTTGCCAGGTACTCGCGGACGATCGGGGGTTCCCTTCGGGAGTTAGGCCCGGTTTCCTCTCCCACTAATGGATCTGTTATTATTGATATTAGATGGATTCTATAAAATTTCTCTGGTATAACAAAAATCTGTCTTACGTGAAAAGCTGTCTTAAAAGAAAGTTATGTCAGATTGTCACAGAAAAGGCCATTCCTGCATCTAACTCAGAACTTACCGAAGAGCATCTATTTTGATCCAGTCCATCGATTACGATCGATTAATTACTTGCGAAACTGAATCAAACTCGTTTTCGATCAGTTGACCTTGGCGCGGTGGTTTTCAGGATCAGCCAGACAACAAGGTCGGCTTTAAGTTTACAGCAAGGACTCGTTTCACAAAGCAGTCGCATCGCATAAGAAGCCAAATGGATACCATTGCGACGTCCAGGCAACTGCGATTGATCGCATTTTGCCATGGCTTCTTGAAACGGCCCCAGAGTTGCTCGAGGTCGCCATTTCTGGCTACTGCTTGCTGTCGTGTATTTTATCTACAAATACACTAGAAAAAAACGGAACTCCTAAAATAGTCCAGAGCGTATTTATTCCAATATACACCCCTTTATTGAAATTAAAGGGGATTTCGCCATCTCTTTATTTTTTTTATAAAAACACTTTGTAATATATTGATAATGTTTACTCTCTATTTACTCTTATATTGATGTATTACACCATCAACTTATACTTATTATAACTTATACTTATAATTATAAGTTTCCCTAGACTTGCTATTTATATATTGTTTATATTCAATACGGACCCTGTATAGTCTGAAACTAAGAATTATTAGTATTATTATTATTATTATTTGAATAGTGTTGAATCAGTGAAAGGGTTTCAAAGTCAATTACTCAATTATAAAATAATCTTTGTTACCTCAGAATTGTACAGTTTGAACATAACGGCCCATGGGGATCGTATGGGGACAACACGTTCTATGTGAATTCCATGGAGACAGAGAAAAGGTGAGTATTGGGCATTATCATAGCTCAGAGTTATTTTTAGGAATCTGATTGGCTAATTCACTTTTGCTACGATATCATATCTTGCCTCTGGCAACGCACGAGTCAGAATGGAGAGTTTGACCTAGTTTGATCAAACAGACACTCTTACATTGTAGTTACTTCGCTGTGTTTGAATACACTTAGCCGAGAAATCTTGGCTCTGCCGAATTTTTTTTTCCGTGTTCGTCATAGCCAAGATCACTTCCATAGTAAAAAAGTGATATTTGTTAAGGGGACCCGCCGAAAAAATCGGCGGCGCAAATTTCACAACAAATAAGCAAAGAATAAAATATTTACCACTGCATTCCGATAGTATAGACCAAGAAGAAGGAGTTTGTCAAACTTATGCCGCTGTAAAGTGACTAAAGATATATGATTGAAGTATTTCTACGACGCCCCGCACAGTAACCGGTCGTTTAAATGTTTTACTATGGCGGTTACGTCAGGTTAAAAGCCAGTGGACTTCGAAACAAATATTGACTGCATAAGGGAAAGTTTACCACTTTACAGCGGCATAAGTTTGACAAACTCCTTCTTCGTGGTCTATACTATCGGAATGCAGTGGTAAATATTTTATTCTTTGCTTATTTGTTGTGAAATTTGCGCCGCCGATTTTTTCGGCGGGTCCCCTTAACAAATATCACTTTTTTACTATGGAAGTGATCTTGGCTATGACGAACACAGAAAAAAAATTCGGCAGAGCCAAGATTTCTCGGCTAGAATACACTTTATCACCATTGAGAGAAATTTCTTGTCATTTGATTGGTCGAAACGCCCAGAATGTGAGTCTGCATCCCAGTGCTTTCCGTGTATATATTTGATTCTGTATAACCCCGGAGTTAAGATCTCACGCGCTGC
The DNA here is from genome assembly GCA_963971465.1 of Lepidochitona cinerea. Classification (NCBI taxonomy): domain Eukaryota; kingdom Metazoa; phylum Mollusca; class Polyplacophora; order Chitonida; family Tonicellidae; genus Lepidochitona; species Lepidochitona cinerea. The sequence continues at coordinate 29,306,856 of OZ020562.1, forward strand.
TATTACCACGGAGTGAAGGTCTTGGTGCGTCATAGCATTCTTCATTAACGACGAAATCCTATTGTGACGTCAGTTTAGAATGTTGTTTCGTTAGCATTGAACGCTATGCTTGTCTCAAAGATCGTGAAAACCGATATAACTTTGCAACGTCACAATAGAATTTATTTCTTTCGCGACGTCATTTAGACCTCGCTCAATACACTCAACCCATGACATTTTTGTGCACTAATCGAATAAAGAACAGCTGATTATACTCAGTTTTAAGTAAACAAGCTGCTCTGAATGGTGATAAATTCGTTATATGACGCCCTTGCGTGGGTATACGGGTAGATACTTCGCCTCGGAAAAATATTTATGTCAGACACCAAATATCTACCCGTATACCCACGCAAGGGCGTCATATAACTAATAGTTCATATTTATGGAATTTGCAAAAATATTACCGGTCATTTCTAAAATGAAATGTCAAGTATTTAGACTCTTCGATCTGATGTATTCGTCATATAACGTTCTCTCGTGGGTTTAGGGTTTAGGCCTACGGACTTACCTGAGAAATCTGGGCTCTGCCGAATTTTTTTTTCTCTCCGTGTTCGTCAAGACACATTACCAGCCATATAATACCAGTCGCCGTAAGACAGATAATCCGGGCTACCTACGCACTATGCTATCGAAAAAAGTACGGTCCACAGACAACAGGTATCAATAATTATACCCGCTCAAGAAAGAAATATACAATTTATGCTGAGTTTAGTATGACAGGAGGGTTCTTTGTCCGGATATATGAATATTTTCTGACTCTAAAATTACAATTTTTTTACACTGACTGCCCATTTGTTTCAGGGCCACGTTCAATATGCTGCCTTTAACCCTCCATGAAGTTAACCCAGGACATCATTTTCAGGTAGTGTTTTTCGGATCTCTTTCTAATAAAAACTTTTTTACAGCTATCCCGGACTAAAGTTCTATTCTGAGGCTGCGATGGGAATATGTAAAGATCGTCAGATGGTTGGGTATTTAGGTGGCCTACAGTCACAGTTCCCTCTTCTCTAAAAAATGCTATGGTACTTTATTAAAGTTACTCAGAATGCGTCTATACGCAATTTTTCACATTTGAGAGTCTTATAAATGGTTGATCGTATACGAGATTTTAAAGTGGCATGAGCTGCCAAAATGTTGATATTTTGACGTTAAAACAGAATGTTGAAATTATTGGCTATTTTTCTCAAGACGTATAATTCAGAGGCTTTTTAGTGCTTCTAGTCTCGAAAATGTACGATTAAGTGTTATTTTGAACTAACTTTGGCTTTGAACAAATGAATGTTCTTCCCGGTTATTTAAATTTTGTTTACTTTTCGAACATGTTTTCGGCTCGTACAGGCCACATACTATATGGATTCTCCTCATTCCATCCCCAATCATTTAGTTTTTCGATGGCCTTTAAAGTCTCTTACTGTCGCGACGATCAGAAATTATGAAAAAAGTGTGAAGTTGGCAGCCCATGCCAGTTTAACATGATAAATAATAATCTAAGTATGACGTGAATTTACCATAAGACATTTTTTTGTAACGCTTTAGGTAGCATACGTAAGTCATTACAACCTCCCTCGGTACAGAGAGACAGCTTTGTTCGGCGGACTACACTCGGTGCCCTTCCTAATTCCTTCCTACCACGCTTATGCTGAGGTAAGTTAAAGGGGTAGATAACAAAAAATCACTTTAGGGTTCAGAAAAAGCGCACTAACTTTTCCTTTCCAACGATACCAAACACATATTTTTCCGACTTTTTCCATTGATTGATTGATCGCCGCCCTCAATATTATTTTACTTATATCGCACCTTTACTAGTTTAAGTGGGGGAGGAAATCGGACTCTGTGTCTGGGAGAAACAATCGAGCATCGGTGATTCCTGGCAACTGGCGACCTATAGTAGTCCGTTTTTCACCGTTTTTGATTGAGAGACTATCACTGTTCTGATAGAGACACCGAGGCCCTAGTCCGGGCTTCTGACTCCAAAATTACTATTTTTTTATACTGACGGTCGTATTTTCGTATACGGCCGTCAGTATATAAAAATAGTCATTTTGGAATCAGAAACCCGGACTACCGAGGCCCCCGATTTGTTGCAAACTGTGCCCTGTAAAAATGCCAATAGAATTGCCCTTGTTTTATATTGAGTATGGGGAAGCAAAATAAACATGTCAGTTAAAACTTTAATCTTGGTTATGTGGAATTGAAATACATTGAAATGAGTGAGTATGAATTGGACATGGCTTCAGATGTATGATTACCGTAATCAAGAAAGCGAAAACCTTCGACTGACAAAAGTGTACTTTGATTGATTGATTGATGTTTTACGCCATACTCAAGGTTTTTTCACTTATATGGCGGCGTTGCTAGGTTTAGTGGAGGAGGAAACCGGGCTCAGTGCCTGGAGGAGACCTTCAGAGAGTACCTGGCAACTCTTCCACATACGCGACCGAGTGAAAAATCCGCTCGGAATTTTTTCAATTTTATATGGTCTGAGTGTGATTCGAACCCACGCCGCATCGATGGAAGGTCTGTGTGGGACTGAGGGACGATCACGCAAACCCACTGCACCCCCGAGGCCCCAGACAAAGCTGGTATGTTGAATGAAAATTGAAAAAGACATATCCACTGGCGTTTTTGGTTACCCTTAAGCCAGACCTTCTCAAATACTTGCCCTCCATGTATATCACCAAAGAGAGTAGATTGACAAGGGTGGTCACTTTGTCCAATCAGCATTGCCGGCATATTCTTCTGCCCCCCCTAGCGGAAGGGTGTTCCGACTGTACACGATTCGACTGTAGGGCGCCCCCTACAGAAAGGAGGTTCCTATTAATCGAATCGTGTCAGTTCAAATTCAACATGGCGCGGACGAAGTGACCACTCTTGTCAATCTACTCTCTTTGATATCACCCTTCGTAAGTGACGTCATTAGGATTTAGGTTTATTATGATGACGTTTTTATTTGTCACAGGGATGGGCACTCTATGCGGAGTTTCTGGGTGAAGAAATGGGGTTGTTTACAAATCCTTATGACTTGTAAGTACTATCTGTTTTAAACTGATTTTGAAATCTTTAAACCAACGATAGTTTACTCCTCATATACATTAGCCCGAATAATCAGCCTCAGTGGTGCTGATAATCTAACATACACTCCCTGACGTATGCACAACATATAGAAATAAAGAAAAAACACACAGACAAGATTTTTCGGCTACATATACAGATGTTATTTATCGACTTTTCGTGTTTACTATTGTGGCTGATAAGTGCCAGGATTTTGTTTTCGAATTTGGTGTTTAGTTTTTTTAGTTTTATATTTTGTTCTTTATTTCTACTCATGTCAGTCTATTTTAAAGTGGCATGAGCTGCCAAAATTCAAACTTTTTTTCGTAATTTGAAGGCCATCGAAAAACTAAATGAGTGGCGTTGGAATGAGGAAGATCCATACAGTATGTGGCCTGTACGAACCGAAAACGTGTTCGAAAAATAAACAAAATTTAAATAACCATTCATTGATTCCAAGCCAAAGTTAGTTCAAAACAATACTTTATCGTACATTTTCGAGATTAGAAGCACTAAAAAGCTTCTGAATTATATATCTTGAGAAAAATAGCCAATAATTTCAACATTCTGTTTTAACGTCAAAATATCAACATTTTGTCAGCTCATGCCACTTTAAAGGTTTTATGAACAGCTTTGGGTAATAATTTCGAATTCCAAAAGTGTCTTGTGAAGCATGTACTTGTCAAGTTTGACCAAAAAGAAAATTAAATTTAGGGCTCAGCACAATCAAAATTAAATGGTACACCCCCCCCCCCCCAGTCGTACGATGTTACGGAAGGTACTGAGTGAGCTCAGTGACATATGACGTCTAACACAACCTCCGCGGGTACATTCCCTCAGAGTGAGGACGTAATACACAATCTTTCTTGTGTCAGTGCCTCTGAATGGCAGTTTGTTCACACTGAAGGTCGTGCATGACGTCACTTTTGAAAAGTTTTGGCGAGCAGTTACGGAAAATATGTCTATTTCTTTTTCATTTCTTTTTACTACCACGGAACTAAAAGGAAGGTACGGAAGCGTATTAGGGCCAGGTGAAAAAAAAAATTCGCTAATTCGGAGTTACTAACTCCGAATTAGCTACGTGGGACTTAGTAACTCCGAATTAGCCGCTAATTCGGAGTTACTAACTCCGAATTAGCTACGTGGGAGTTAGAAACTCCAAATTAGCCACTAATTTGGAGTTACTAACTCCGAATTAGCTACGTGGGACTTAGTAACTCCGAATTAGCTACGTAGGAGATAGTAACTCCGAATTATAACGATTTTTTTTTTCACGTGACCCTAATACGCTTCCTTATGTATTTTTTTTTCAAATATGCACTTATAGTCCATATACAAAAACAAACCAGGTTTAAACATTGTTCATAAATCCTTTAGAAATCTAAAAAAAAAAAAATGTCAAATCAAAAACATCACCATTATCTGCTCATGCCTTGGACCCCGATCATCTGGCGGTTGTTTTCGGTTTTAAACATTATCTTTTTATTGTACAATGTATGCTGTTTTTTTCAGGTATGGAAGGTATTGCTCTGAAATGTTTCGAGCTTGTCGATTAGTTGTTGACACAGGAATACATGCTTTTGGGTAAGAATTTATTTAATATTATAATATGTAGTACAATATCAACCACCTCAAATACATTAAACTTCATTTTTCTACCATGCAGGAGCTTTGAATTATTTAGTACTTACGGTTAGTTAAACACTGAAAGTAGACACTAAGTTAAAATATATTAATCTTTATTTTTCTACCTTGAATTATTTAGTGTTTACGGCAAGGTAATATTATGACATCGGATTGATTGTCCATAACACACAGGGGATTTAATACTACAATGCAATATTTAGAGAATTCTCTATTTTGTTGATTTAGTTTAGCCGATAGTGAACCTAAGCAAAAAATAAACTGTATATATCCAGAAGAATTTTTTATTTAAAGGGGCATGAGCTGCCAAAATGTTGATATTTTGACGTTAAAACAGAATGTTGAAATTATTGGCTATTTTTCTCAAGAGGTATGATTCAGAAACTTTTTATTGCTTCTAGTCTCGAAAATGTACGATAAAGTGTTGTTTTGAACCAACTTTGGCTTAGAATGAATGAATGGTCGTCCCGGTTATTTGAATTTTGTTTACATTTCGAACACGTTTACCGCTCGTACAGGCCACATACTGTATGCATTTTCCTCATTCCAACGCCAATCTTTTAGTTTTTTGATGACCTTCAAAGTCTCTTACTGTCGTGACGATCATAAATTATGAAAAAAGTGTGAATTGTGGCAGCTCATGCCACTTTAAAGCCAAAATATTTTGTTTACCACCATAAAATTGATAAATCGCATACCTGTGCATGTTATTTACAGCAAATCGACGTCATAAATATACCTGCTTATGTTTACAACTTTCTACAAGTATAGATCGTGAATTCTAATATCGACAAAAACACAATAAATCAACACTTTTGTACATCTATGTCGTCTAGAAATAGATTCTGACTCAAAGCTATAGACTTGTCCATGTATTATTAGTTAATTTAAAGTGACATAAGTTGCCAAAATTCACACTTTTTTCATAATTTCTGATCGTCACGACAGTAAGAGGCTTTGAAGGCTATGGAAAAACTAAATGATTGGCGTTGGAATGAGGAAAATCCATATAGTATGTGACATGTACGAACTGAAAACGTGTTCGAAAAGTAATCGAAATTTAAATAACCGGGACGACCATTCATTAATTCTAAGTCAAAGTTAGTTCAAAACAATACTTTATCGTACATTTTCGAGACTAGAAGCACTAAAAGCAAAGAGAGACAGTCACTTAGTCCGACACGGGCCTTCCAGCAATGCCTTGCGAGTTCAAATCCCACTCAGACCAAATAAAACTGAAAAGAAAATACATAACTGGGGTTTCACACACGATCGTCGTATGTGTAAAAGTGACCCGGTACTCACAGAAGGTCGGGAGTTCTCTCAAGGTAAAGAGCCCCCCCCCCCCCTCCTACTAAACCGGGCAACGTCACCATATAAGGAAAAAACTGTTGAGCGTGATGTAAAACATCAATCGATCACTTGTTGTCAGAGCCACAAAGTTATAATGAAATACGTATTAAAAACGACTTCTCAATGTTTCAGCTTTGGTTCATCTATAAAACGAGGCTATAAAATCGCCTTGACCTAAAACACGTATCCAATGAACTACATGCGTGGAATGGAGGTCACGTGGTATTTGATTTGCATCGAATGCCGCCATTACTAGGAGATGGTGCTGTTAAGCACGCGTGCTTCATCTATCACTGGCGGCACATTTAACAATGCTAGACCCAAAGCAGCCAATTCGACGTATCCATTCCTCGCATATGGTTCATTGCACGTATCTAAATCACCATTGTGAATTATTGCATGCGGTTGCATCAATCTAAACAGAGAAGTTAATCTTCGCATGCGAGACTAAGTTCTGATTGATAGATTGATTGTTTGGTGTTTTACGCCGCGCTCAAGATTATTTCGCTTCTATGGCGGCGTTGCCAGTTTAATTGTGGGAGGAAACCGGGCTCTATGCCCGGAGGAAACCCACGACCTTCCGCTGGTAACTGGCAACCATCCATCCCATATAGGTCGTTCGAGTGAAAACCCAGTCAGAAAATTTTCAAATTTTTGGACTGAGTGGGATTCGAACACTAAGTTCTGAAGCGAAGGGGCTTAGGTCTGAAGCGAAGGGGAGGTAAGCACGATTGGCGGTTGCAAGCGACTATCTTTGTGATAGAAAGGCGTTCTGAAACTGACTTAAATTTGTCCTGGTTTGATATGATTTATATTGCAGATGGTCTCATTCTAAAGCAGTTGAGTATATCAGGAATTACACGACGTTCCCGAGGAAGCAGATCGAGATGGAAGTGGACAGATATATAACATGGCCCGGCCAATCTGTCTCATATAAAATGGGAGAGATGCATATTAAAAACCTACGCATCTTAGCTGAAACGCAGTTAGGTGAGGTGAAATTTTGTTTTCATTTTGTGTGGTTTTTTTCTACAAAATGATATGAAATGGCTAATATGACATTATTGAATAGTTGTATGTTTTATTTAAGATAAAACGATTAAATCAAAATGTCTATCAACCTAATGAAATACTAGTATCATAGGTTTGGTTTGTTACAACAATTTATGGGGTATAAAGGTCTAAATGATATACCTCTTTTTAACACAATTAAAAACTTGTCTCGATGGTTATTTTAGACAAGAAGATTTTCCCTGTGCCCGTGTGTTTTAGTGATCATAAATATAAAAATGCTTTAAAAAGACGAAGAATTTTCTTGCATTTTGCTTCCGATTTGCTTAAAAATCATTTTATTTTGCATATGTTTTTTTTCAGGAGAAAAATTTGATCTTAAAGAATTCCACGATCAAATTTTGAAACATGGCCGCGTCCCGTTGGATATCTTGAGTGACATTGTCAACGATTGGATAAAATCATACCAAGGTGAAAGGTCGCCCAACGATTCAGTTCCATGGAAATCCGCAAAAAATCAATCCAGATCTATTTTCTGTTGTCCAATTAACTTCACATTTGTTTTCACGTTTATGTTAAGCTATTCTGCTGCTTGAACGTTTATTTCAGTAAGTTGTTCCAGGCATCGAAAATACACATATGCCTACCAAATATAAACTTAAAGGCATAGTCGCTGCTTAAATCTATAGAATACTGTGTATATTAAAAAACAGCAGATGGTTTTCTGTATTTTTTTCCCGACAGGAACTTTCATTTTTGCCCAAAGTTTTGGCATTTGTTTTTTTTAAAATATGAATCTTAAAATTTGATTTGTTAGCTACCCGCAGGACTTAACGCCCGTTTTACAAAGCTGGTGTAAGTTACGTCTGGCGTAAATCAGTGTTAAAGCTATAGGAACTTACACTCTGGTCGCAACTGGTCCATGTTGTAGGCCTATGCGTATCTTTACACCCTCTTTGTAAAACAGGCTCCTGGAGCCTGTTTCACAAAGCGGCGTAGATGTATTGTTTGCGTAACTTTCTTACTAACTCTACAGTATGGGTTGTTATGGCAGTTACCTGAAAACTTACGCTTCGCCGCTTTGTGAAACAGGTTCCTGTGCTTAGGATTTGGTTCCAGATTTGGATATCGCCGTAGTTCGGATACTTTTTTATAAAAAATAACGCACCCATAGATAATTCTTTTTTAATGGAAATTTCCTTATATTTGGCAGATCTTGCCACTAACAAAAAGTCTCAAAATTGATGTCATAAAAACTTAAGTATTATAAATTACGCATTTTATATGAATGTAAACTGCTTTGTTTCATGTTTACATATACACATGTATTTATGAACACTAAAACACACGGGCACATATGGTATTCAATGATTTCGTATTGTTATGTCATGAGTAGGCTTTCCACGTGTTTCAAAATAGTAAATCTAAATTGGCCATTTTAAATACTCTCCAATTCAAAAGACGATCCAAAAGAGAAATTGTGTGCATAATAAAGGGAAAATGGTAGCAATTCGGTGACTTATTATTGTGTTTTGCATCTTTGGCAATTGTAATTTTGTAGGAAATTGGCTTCATGCAGGATCATTTTTAGAAGTATTCCTGAGGAAATCCAAGTCAGAAAATACTACCGGTCTCGCTGTATGATATCGTCCTAAAAAGCACTCTTAAAATTACGCATTGTCCACAAGGTCATCTTCGTGAGCCAAGTTAAAATCTGCATGTCCCCATGCCGTGTTTTACCTTGGCGGACTACTCCACTCAAACTCGTAAATCGAACAGCGCCCACTGGTGGGAATGTAAGATTTACGGGTTTGAGTGGAGTAGTCCGCCAAGGTAAAACACGGAATGGGAACATGCAGATTTTAACTTGGCTAGAGAAGATACCACAAGGTGGTGAGGGGCTGTCAGACTTTTCAGAAATCTCGAGACAAAATGTTTGAAGTTTATCCCAAAAACAATTGGTTCTCCCAAACTGGATACTGGTTTTGTGAACTTTATTTCAGAACGATAAGCTGGAGTTAACTGTAGGAAAATGTTTCATCATTTTACGCATGTTGCAATTGACAAAATGCAGAGTATAAACAACATGTCTGACTTCTATAGAACGTTGTCTGTAGTCTTATGCTCTTTTTACTAATGTTAGCCTACATTAAGGTACATTCTCGTGACTGATCATTCAAAACCCTAATTTGTACTTCTTGTGAAAAATATCCGATGTTTGAAAATGTTCCACAAGCTTCAGAATGTTAACATTTTACTAATTCAATTACGTTTGTCTTTGGAAGGTGTATTCATCGATGTATATTTATTATGCCTAGCTTTATACATATTAACGAGGTAAGGAATTTGAACTGCTGAACATTTGTTAAGAAAACAAATTTCCATGAGTTTACTATACGACTAAAACTACTAAACTTAAACATAGGACACATATAATATGTCCAGTTAGGTTTAGAATGCAGAAATGGGGGTGAAAAACTAACGACGAATCGAAGCCTCATTACAACAACAACGATCAGTTTCCGTTAATTTAGTGGTTGAATTACCGTCATTTCGGGGGTACAACTTTTTATCTGTGGTTTTAACTCTGACCATACGAACAAAGTCTTTCTTGTCCTTTAAAATTTCACACACCCTCCCAAGACCCTATGAATTCCTCGGCGAACTTTCCACGACCAGAATGACATCATTCAACTGCAGGTTCGGGTGTTTACGGGTTTGTTTACATTGCGGGTACTTGATAAATCTTATTTTCAATTTCAAATTAAATGATGCCCAAACTTTCTATTTTTGGTAAAAATAGAAAGTTCTTAACTTCTTCTGTCTGGGAAAAATATAGAAAACCGCCCACTTTTTTTTTTGGATTTTCGGGGCAAGTGTGCCTTTAAACTTAATCTTCTTGTCTAAAATAACCATGGAGACAAGTTTTTAATTGTGTTAAAATCTTGTGAATATGCTATAAGTGTTCCAGAAAATTATACTGACTAAAGCTAAACTCCTGTCTTTCTTCAAGCTTGTGAAATATCATGTATATCCTTATTTTGACGAACACTAAAACACACGGGCACGGGGAAAATCTTTTGACTAAAAGAATGAAGACGTGTCTATAATCATGATAAAAAGGAGGCCTTTATACCAAATCATAGGTTGTTGTAATAAACCAACACACAGGAGATTAGCTTTATTTAGTAGAATTTTCTGGAATACTTTGCAATATATTAACAAAGCTGTGCGGACATTCAGCTATGGCCAGAAGTCGTTTAACGTGGAATCAAGCAGAATATAATTATTTATGAACACTAAAACACACGGGCACAGGGAAAATCTTGTTGTCTAAAATAACCATGGAGACAAGTTTCTAATTGTGTTAAAAAGAGGTATATCATTTAGACCTTTATACCCCATCAAGCAGAATATAATAATGGGAAAAGAAAGTGAAAATATGTTATTTCTCACGTACTCTAAATTGGTGTACATATCGAATAATCAGAAAAATTTGCCATTGAAATGGAATTTTGTAATTTATTTTGTTTTAAGACGCCTTTTCAGAATCAATGAAATAAAGAAAGCTTTATCACGCTACATTTTATCATGTCTCTGTATCTATGTATTTATTATCGTAACTTATTTGGATCATGTTCTCAACGTTACGACAAAAGGAACAAATGAGTAGTTCTTTATAAATACAACCTTTAAGGACCTATAAGGAGGTTACATAAATACATATTCTAGGTTCTGATACAACAAAAAGTACAACTAAGCAGGTTATATAAATACATATTCTAGGTTCTGATACAACAAAAAGTACAACTATAAGGAAGTTATATAAATACATATTCTAGGTTCTGATACAACAAAAAGTACAACTATAAGGAAGTTATATAAATACATATTCTAGGTTCTGATACAACAAAAAGCGCAACTATAAGGAGGTTATATAAAAACATTATCACCATTGAGAGAAATTTCTTGGCATTTGATTGGTCGAAACGCCCAGAATGTGAGTCTGTATCCCAGTGCTTTCCGTGTATATATTTGATTCTGTATAACCCCGGAGTTAAGATCTCACGCGCTGTTATTACCACGGAGTGAAGGTCTTGGTGCGTCACAGCATTCTTCAGTCAAGACGAAATCCTATTGTGACGTCAGTTTAGAATGTTGTTTCGTCAGCATTGAACGCTATGCTTGTCTCAAAGATCGTGAAAACCGATATAACTTTGCAACGTCACAATAGAATTTATTTCTTTTGCGACGTCATTTAGACCTTGCTCAATACACTCAACCCATGACATTTTTGTGAACTAAACGAATAAAGAACAGCTAATTATACTCAGTTTTAATTAAACAAGCTGCTCTGGATGGTGATAAATTCGTTATATGACGCCCTTGCGTGGGTATACGGGTAGATATTTGGTGTCTGACAGATATTTTTCCTCGGCTTCGCCTCAAAAAAATATTAATGTCATACACCAAATATCTACCCGTATACCCACGCAAGGGCGTCATATAACTAATATGATACATCAAAAGTACAACTTTACAAGAGGACAAGACGAACCAATTATAATAAACGCGTGCAATAGCCAGCTGGATATAATAGACACTTAAGCTAAATGTTCATCGGCCTCAAGAATAAGTTTGTCAACTGGTCTTAAAAGAGTAGTCAGTTTAGTTTTAACTCTGGCCATACGAACAAAGTCTTTCTTGTCCTTTAAAATTTCACACACCCTCCCAAGAGCCCATGAATTCCTCGGCGAACTTTCCACGACCAGAACGACATCATTCAACTGCAGGTTCCTTCGTCTCTGGATCCACTTTGGTCGCTCTTGTAGCAGTGGGAGATACTCTTTTGACTAACGACTCCAAAAAATATCTGCCAAATACTGCACCTGTCTCCATCGCCTTTTGACATAGTTGTCTCTTCTAGATAATATCCATGGAGGTAGGTGTTCACCAGGCTGAAGGAGCAATAAATGGTTAGGAGTCAATGCATCCGAGTCTCCTGGCTGGTCTGGAAGGACAGAGATGGGTCTGTTGTTGAGAATGGCATCTGGAGGGTGATGTTCTAATTTGATGTTCTGCTCCTTTAATAGGGAAAAAGTATCCCACCAAAATGGGACCCGGCAGGCGGATTGAAAACCCACGTGATGTCTTTCTGTAGGAGAGCATTTTGAATCTGTCTGTGGTTCCAGTTTGAAATTTCTTGGCGAAGCTCTCGTTCACTGCCAACGAGATTGGTGCCATTGTCAGACTGGATCAAACGGACGGGTCCTCTTCTGGAAATGAAGCGGCGTATCGCATTGATACAGGAATCCGTATCAAGGGATCTTGCCACTTCTAGATGGACTGCACGACTCTTCAGGCAGGTGAATATCACTCCGTAGTACTTCACCTGAGAACGACCTCTCTTAATCTCGATATGACCGAAATACTCCATCTCTACACAGGGGAAGCAAGGCTGGTCAGGAAGTACTCTTTCATCTGGCAAATCGGCCATCTTCTGTTCTGCTACTGGTGACTGGTATTTTCTACAGAATACGCATTTGGAAAGGAGTGACTTTATGGCTGATGTCACCCCAGTTATCCAGAATCGTTGCCTCAGGAGGTTCAGCATAGTGTTTTTACCTTGATGGCCTACTGATTGGTGAACTTGCCGTATGATAAGAGTTGTAAGTGCCGGAGCCTTGGGTAAAATGATTGGATGTTTGGACTCAAATGGTAAGTTTGATCTTTCCAAGCGACCTCCGACACGCATCACACCGTCAACAACAATGAGGTCTAGTTTGGACACTGTGTTGCTCTTTTTGGGGTTTTCGTTGGAGGACAGAGTAAGAAGTTCGTCCTCATACCATCGTCTTTGTTCAAACTGAATGAGCTTTTTTCGGCTTGCGCAAGCAGATCTGGGGTGATAAACATAATGATCTAGACTGAAGGAATGTTTCATCTTGTCATTCACCAGTTTGGTCAGCAAGGCTGGATCCGAATGGATGACAGCAAACTCCCGCATGAGACTCTTACGTTGCTCTACTCTGTCCTTCAACTTTGACATAGCCATCAATATTCAGGCAACAGCCTTCTTTCATTTGGTCAAATCTGAATAGTGAGATATAAGACTTTCCAGGGGTGCTTGGGTAGAAATATCTGCGATCACATGGACAGATCTTTTCACATCTGGATCATGGCCTTCAAGATTACATTGAACCTGTTCTTGTCTCGTCCTGAACCATCCACAATATATCTGGACCACTCTGCCACATTGTATGTTGTAATAGTTGTTTCATGGTCATTCCCCGGGAAGCACAATCAGCGTGATTCTTCTTAGACTCGATGTAATGCCACTGTTGGACATCTGTTGCCTCTCTGATCAGAGACAGGATAAAATGTAGTGTGATAAAGCTTTCTTTATTAGCAACAAATGTATGGAATCTTGACGCCTGGTTAGCAATATAGCGCAAGACTGACATGCTGTCCGTCCAGTAGAATGTCTGATCCACTGGATAATCAAGCTGTTCACACACAAACTTGGCTGTTCGTACAGCCAACGTAGCCGCGGTCAGCTCCATTCGTGGTGTAGTTACCCTTTTTAGAGGCGCTACTCGAGATTTACCGTAAACAAGGACACAGTGAATCTGGTTGTCTTCGTTAACCATGCGCAGATACACCGCTACACCATAACCATTGTCACTGCTATCAGAAAACACATGTATCTGATAAACGGAAACTTGACCAAAATCTTTGGGCTTCTAGCATCGTGGAAACACAAGTTCTGACAAGAAAGGTAAGTCTGAACACCATCTGTTCCACGTTTGTAGATGAGCTTCGGAAATGTCACTGTCCCAGCCAATGCCACTCTTACACAATTCTTGCAGGAGGATCCTTGCTGTTAAGATGTATGGGGATGCCAGACCGAGAGGATCAAATGTGGAACTTACCACAGAGAGGATCCCTCTTCTTGATGGACTGTGGTTTCTTAGAGTGACGTTAAAACCAAGAGTATCTAGCTCAACGGCCCAATGTACACCAAGGGCACGTTCTGCTGGCATAGGATCCCTTTGAAGGTCAAGATTTTTTTACCTCTTTGGCTCTTTCGACAGGAACCGATTCCATTACTTCAGGTGAGCTACTAACCCATTTGGTTAACTGCATAATTTCGATCAATCACAATTGCCATAAAGTCTTTATAATCTTTTTTGAACTTAGATTTCGTTCGATCTTTGATTTCAGGCTTTTGAGCCTATTGAAAGCCTGAGCGTAATTGTCCGGAAACCGAACATTTGGATCACGAAAAGGAAGATCGATGTAGTAATGACCACCCTTGAGTTCAACTGAGCTGTTCACCTTTTCTAAAAATAATTTGTCCTCTTGTGAATGTTCTCGTTTATCGTCTATTGAACGCTCAGGGAAATCCAAGTTGATCGAGTGTCTGACAAGTCGATCCAGGTCCTTTAAGTTTTCAACTTACTGTATTGCCACAACTTCCGCTCTGTTGACATGAACATGCGAAGTTGGTCTTGAAGTTGGTCTGTTCTTTCTAACTACGTTCCAGATTATCCATCCCAACCTGGATGTGGTGGCATGGGGACTGCCATCTGGTCCGGTACGTAGCTCTAGTGGAGTATAGGCATTAGGCACATTATTGCCGATAAGAAGACACACTTCTGAATCAATGACTGGTAGCTTTAGATCACTCAAATGGGGCCACTCAATGGTATCTTTCTGCGTAGGGATGCTTTCTTTGCCAACAGGAATCTTAGTTTTGGAATAAACATTTGGCATTGAAAACATGTCACCATCTTCCAAATGTCCTACCTCTAGTCCTTTAACCACCTGTGTCTTCATCCTGTGTGGGGCGCCCATTGTGTCCAAAGTGATGCTGACTGACCTTCCATTAGCTCCAAGCTCTCTCATGAGGTTTTCCGAACAGAAAGAGACACTACTCCCACTGTCAATAAAGGCATACGAGTTGACAATCTTTAAACCTCCCTTTAATTTGACGGAAACTGGAACTATGGCCATTAAACTTTAACAATCTCCGCCTGTCTCTTCTAAAATCTTACTTTCTGTTGGGGCACAGGCTGAAGATAATTTCTTTGTCTCGGTGATCTCTGCTGAAGATGGTGGTAGGAAGTCGTCGTCGTGGCAAATAGTGGGATGACGAAAAGTACATATTTTGCACTCTGCTTTTTTGTGACAGTTTTTAATCAAGTGGTTGAATTTAAGGCATCCAAAACACAATCCTTTGGATTTAATAAAATCCGTACTCTCTTTGCATGGAAGCTTAACCATTACATTACAGTCCTCTAGGCAATGGGACCGAGACGAGCAGTAGATACATGGAAACCTGAAAGCAGATCCTTTCTTGTCACATAATTCTTTGTTGATATCTGATTTTGGTTGATCTGGAGATGGTGATTTACAGGTATTCTTGGAGCTGTCTGAGATTTGTGTGACGAATGTTTTGTTGGTTTTGTAAAGGCTTTGCTGTCGATATTCTTTTCCCTTGGATGAATTTGACTTGACATCATCTCGGAGCGCATCACGGCCATATGTTGGGTCGGACGCCATCTTGGATTCTCGTTTTACGAAGTCTACCATGTGAGAAAAGGTAACAGCCTCGTTATGGTCTCGAAGTCTCTGTGCAACGTTGCGCCACTTATCATGGTTGTATCGGGGCAATTTTTTTAGAAGTTGTTTCATATTTTCTGGATACTGCAGAATTTTAACAGAGGCAATGCCTTTAATAGCACTTTCACACTCCACAAGGAATATTGCAAAGTCATCCAATGACTTTGGATCGTCAGGCTTAACCATAGGCCACTGTAATGCTTGTTTCACAAAGGCATTTGCGACAACCTCTTTATCGCCGTAGCGACGTTCCAGTTCACACATAGCAGCTTCATAACCTTGATCAGCGTCCAAATAGGCAAAGCCATTTATTATTTTGTTTGGTTCGCCTTTGGTAAACTGATCAAGGTAACTCATGCGTTCGTCATTATTGTCTGTATTGTCGATAACCTTTGCTTTAAATTGACGCATGAATTTTCTGTATTCAAGGGGACTTCCCGAAAAACACTTAATGTCCGGAACAGGCTTCCGTAGATGTTTAATAAAAGACATCATCATTTCGTCAACTGGTAAAAATGTAGGAATCGTGTTGTGTGTGTTTGTCTCATCACAATTCAAGTCACTGTTATTTCCAGTAGCACACGAAGATTGATTGTTTATGAATACATTAGCATTTGGTTTTAATGTCGATTCCTTTGGATTAATGATTTGTGATTTGGAGATGCACATCGTATCAGAAATCTGATTTAGACCTTTATTGTCTGTGTTCTTTGTATTAACATTTGCCGGAGCGAGTGGAATACCATGGTTATCACCTTTAACTGATACCGTTGTCTGTCCAACAATACTTGTACCATGGTTACTAAAATGTTCGATTACCTTTGATTTGGCGTCAGAAATGGCCAACTCTGTGTCTAATTCAAACTGTTCTTCTTTTATTTTCAAGTTTAGTTTTTCTATTTCTAATTCACGTCTCTTTTGTAACGCTGCCATTTTTGCTGTTATTTCGGCCCTTTTACTTTCTTCCCGAAGGCGAGCTGACGATCCAGCGCTTATTATAGATGATCGTTTGACACCTTTAGTTGAACGACGGCTGCTTGTTTGAGATACACTGTCTTCAGGCTGTATCTCAGAGGCAGCCGCTGTGTGCTTGGACATTTGAAGAAACCACCTTTCTATTATTTCTTTCTGTCTTTTAGCTTCTTGTAGTTTTTCTCTGAATATATCTTCGTCTTGACCGTGTAACAGTGTTATGTAATGTTCATGTCTTTGAAGACATTGTTCATAAAGTGTAAGCCATGTAACGTAGCTTTCTTTTACCAAGGATGGATTTTCGTTGTCATCAATTAATGTCTGTATGCTATTAGAGTGTTTCTTTAATGTCTTTAATGTATTTCTCAATTTTTATTCTGACTCATCCATTTTATACAGTCGTCCTTTCTCTGCCAATGTTCTGGAACGTGACGTCATCAGTTCCTCTTCTACTGGGTTGGTCGACTCCGGGTAGCTGATTTCCTCCCTCGCTTCTTTCTCCATTGTTGATCAAAAACGTCAATGTTTATAAGGAACAAGTCCAAAGAACTCAATTCGCATCCAACTCTTTATCTTTAATTTGAATGAGATTGACTGAAATAACAATAAAACAAAAGAAGTATTCATAAAGCAATAGAGCGTCTCACTTAGATCACGTCTACATAAACAAAACAAAGAAACAAATACCAACCTCGGTATATTATGAACTTTAACCTTACGAAAGTGAAAGTAAATGATATGCTTAATGATTGGCATTAAACCTCGAACATAGTACCAAAAAACAACCTACTCGGTCTTGACATATAATGCAGAGTAACAATAACTCATTACCATAATCTACAGATTACTAAGGAAGTCGCGTACAATAATTTTGGTTAACTATGTAGTTGTTGTTGTAATCATGAGTGTCAGCTGGATGTCAATAGCTATTATGTGAATTTATATGTAATGAAGATATGAAGGTTAAATTTACCGTAAATTAAAACGAAAGTCATACATGAGTTACGATGACGTACAAATTAGTAGTAGATGACAAATTATTTACCGTTTTGTAGACCTTTCTTATGCTTAAAATAAACCTTGACTGGGAGTCGCCATATAAAATCAGCTACGAGCGATAGACAAAGCGTCACGAGTAATCTCCCCTTAATCGATGGAGAGAAAATAAACGGTGACCACAAATAGAAACACAAATCGGCAAAAAGGTAAATTAGGCCATTACACGAGGTATCTGTTTGTTAACCTTATTTGAATACCGAAGTCAAAAGTGTTCCCTTGAAGCGTACGCGTTTTAGTTTGGTGTGAATTCTAGTCTCGTTTCCTGCTTCTGGATTACGAGTACCTTTACTATAAGAATATTCAGAAAGAGAACCATCTTGTCTTTTCGAATATGATTCATTCCCATTCGGTCTCACAGATGCTCCTTCGAGTTTTTGAAGTTTTAAGCTTTTTCCTTTTGGCAGATGCCGCTGGCATTTAGAGAGATAGAAAATTCACGGCTATGACAAACAATGAGTGTAATTATAACTCAAGAGACACTGTGTTGTACACACGTATTTTGATCAGGACTCAGGTTGAATGTACAACGATCTGTGCTAGTCGGACTAATTGCCAGCATGCCATTTTCTGCTCTCATACAAACGAATGTTTTCTTGAAGATGACCATGGATTGCTGTACTGTGACGGAGATTGTACGCAGTGTCCGTGTTTCCGTGACACCGGTGAGAGACAATCAATTATTTTATACATTGATGTTTTTTTAAAGACATATAATTCTCTTTTTGTCTTACAAAGATGTCAGTGTTTGGGGAATTACTCTCCACAAAAACAAAATTGATCCATCAAGTGGATCAGACATTTCTCCAGGTCCCACGAGACGGTAGTTTATATTCTAACGGCATTTATCCAAATAGAGCAATAATTCTGCTCGCCATCCACTCACTGCCTTGGAGGTTATACCGCTGGGCCTCATTAAAAAGCTAGGCATGATCTCTTTTCTTCGCCAATACATTTGTTATATATGCCATCCACTCACTACCTTGGGTTGATTGATTGATTGATTGTTTGGTGTTTTACGCCGCGCTCAAGATTATTTCACTTATATGGCGGCGTTGCCAGTTTTATTGTGGGAGGAAACCGGGCTCTATGCCCGGAGGAAACCCACGACCTTCCGTTGGTAACTGGCAACCATCCCACATAGGTCGTTCGAGTGAAAACCCAGTCAGCACTACCTTGGGGGTTATACCACTGGGCCTCATTAAAAAGCTACGCATGATTTCTTTTCTTCCCCAATACATTTGTTATATGTTAGTTGTTTAGTTAGTGGACTCAATGGGAGAGGGTCTAATACAACTCAGAACACTTCTGTCGTCATTTCGAGACTATGTAACCTTATTGACATAAGTAGTAATCAGAGGGGCTAATCCAATGACCTTCAAACTGCATGCACTAAGGTCAGAAAATCCTAATACATGTAGTTTTCATTTTCAGAGGGTTCCGTTCCACTTTTTGTTTTAAATTAACTTAAATTAACCGAATGTTGCTATAAACTAGAGAAGGGAATGTTCCACTGGTTTTTTATTGTATTATTATTATTCATTTTCATAGAGGTACGGAATGTTGCTATAAACTAGAGAAGGGAATGTTCCACTGGTTTTTTTTTGGTATTATTGTTATTCATTTTCACAGAGGTACGGAATGTTGCTATTAACTAGAGAAGGGAATGTTCCACTGGTTTTTTTTGGTATTATTGTTATTCATTTTCACAGAGGTACGGAATGCTGCTATTTACTAGAGAAGGGAATGTTCCACTGGGGTTTTATTGTATTATTGTTATTCATTTTCACAGAGGTACGGGATGTTGCTATAAACTAGAGAAGGGAATGTTCCACTGGGTTTTTTTTTTGTATTATTGTTATTCATTTTCACAGAGGTACGGAATGTTGCTTTATACCAGAGAACGGAATGTTCTTCTATTTACTCGAATGCTTACGCATGTAGGAAGGCTGTTGACAATATAACTGGCGAAACAGGTAAGCTCTATAAAAAACAGGACTCTTTTGTTCCTGTAAAAATCATACAAAGTCAAAAAAAAGGAAATGGATGTAGGCCGATTACAAAAGGTTCCGCCATGTCTCGCGGAGGAGATTTCAGCTAGGTCTGCGTCAGGTACCTAATACTTACCGATGGAGTAAAACCCCAGAATTGTTTTCATTTTTTTTTTGGTCTGAGCAGAAACAAAACATATCGTGACTGAAAAAAAATGCAGTTCCTTTGAATTCCGGAAAGTCTTACTATTACGTTTAAACCTGAATTCATATAATTATTCAGAGTTGACATAATTTATTATTAAGAAACATATAGATCCTAAAAGATCTTAAAACAACATGGCCGCCTCAACATAAGTGAAATAAGATCCTAAAACAACATGGCCGCCTCAACATAAGTGAAAGAAGATCCTAAAACAACATGGCCGCCTCAACATAAGTGAAAGAAGATCCTAAAACATCATGGCCACCTTAACATAAGTGAAAGAAGATCCTAAAACAACATGGCCGCCTCAACATAAGTGGAAGAAGATCCGGAAACAATATAAGTGAAATCAGTGAAAAAAATAATGATTAACTCTGTGAGTGTCGAAATCTCAATGACGAATGATTGTTACGTAATGACTTGCTTGCTTATAAGGCGGACTATTGACCAAAACGACAAGTAAAAGCTAGCAATACATTACGGCAGGAAGACAGCAAAATAATAGCCACGACACCAGAGTTACACAAAACATTATACATTTATTACAACATTAAACAAAACACTAGAATAAACAAAAGGTAATACAATGGGACATAGAGGATCAGATAAATCATAAATGTTAATTTGTCATTTGGCTTAATGAGAGTTATAATTACCGCACTTTTCGTTGGGGCCCATTTTTATGAACGCGCACAGATTTCTGGAATCCATCAAGAATCACAACAAGAACTCCAACGAAGAAACCGATCGTTCATCCATTACAGCAGGGTTTCCCTCGTCGATACCGTAAATCCCATTTAACACAGCAAGGTACATCTTTCCCTCGTCGATACCGTAAATCCCATTTAACACAGTCAAGGTACATCACACAAAGTATACAGGTTTACAAAACATAGGCCTACGTTGGACGTCTAAACAATATCACATTCAAACATGAACTGCCACTAGCTGACCATCCCTGTATCCTCCGAAGAAGCGGTCATAAACCAGGACATACGGTTTCGTGTGGTATTACACGAAGGTCAATGAAATTTCTTACTGGATTCATTTATATATATGAGGAATTCGTAACAATGATGTATATGGTTATTTACTCAATTCTTTTATCTCTCTCCAGGCAACCCATGGGCATCAAAGTGGGAAGGTGTCGGCTCTTGGATAAAGATTAACTTTGATCGATCTCACGTTCTAACTCGAGCTGGCTTCGTCCAACGAAAAAATCAAGTTGAGAGAAATAAGGAACTTCTGTTAGAGTTCAGTGATGGCTCTCAACAACAGGTATATGGTCAAATCTGAACAGAATCAATCGATTGATGCGTTCCTAGGCAACCCGTCTTATCATTTGAGAAAAAGAAAACCGCTTTTTTATTCCAAATTTTATTCTGTTATGAAATGTCTAACATCTTCAGTAAATCTTGGAAACGACGTACATGTACATGTAAGTATGTTAAAACGAATCAACCAATAGATCAATATATAAGTTCCCTAAAAACGGAGAGGAAATTTAACTGGAATTTTCCGTATTCACCTAGAAGTAGGTTATGAGATGGAGTTTATAATCTTGTTGTTTTGTTGGTTGTAGGATATGAGATGGAGTTCATAACATTGTTGTTTGATAGTTGTAGGTTATGATATGGAGTTTATAGCCTTGTTGTTTGCTGGTTGTAGGTTGTGAGATGGAGTTTATAACCTTGTTGTTTGTAGGTTGTAGGTTATGAGATGAAGTTTATAACCTTGTTGTTTGTTGGCTGTAGGATATGAGATGGAGTTCATAACCTTGTTGTTTGCTGGTTGTAGGTTATAAGATGGAGTTTATAACCTTGTTGTTTGCTAGTTTCAGGTTATGAGCTGGAGTTTATAACCTTGTTGCTTGCTGGTTGTAGGTTGTAAGATGGAGTTTATAACCTTGTTGTTTTTTGGTGGTAGGTTATGAGATGGAATTCATAACCCTGTTGTTTGTTGGTTGTAGGTTATGAGATGGAGTTTACAACCTTGTAATTTGCTGGTTGTGAGATAGAGTTTATGGTTGCTTTGTTTGTTGTTTGTTATATAGTTTTGTCTGTGCCCGGGGGGGGGGGGGGGGGGGGAAGTGGAGGAAGCAAAATTTATGGGGTTCAATCTCAGTCCACCGATGTTCTTTCCATAGTTAAGATGCGTAACCATTGTCAATGTGTTACAAAAGGATTCCAGAAAATTCTACTGACCAAGGCTAAGCTCTTGTCAGTCGTCCATCTATTGAAATATCATAGGTTTGGGATGTTACAACAATTTATGGGGTATAAAGGTCTAAATGATATACATCTTTTTAACACAATTATAAACTCCATGGTTATTTTAGACATGAAGATTTTCCCTGTGCCCGTATGTTTTAGTGATCATAAATATGAATGGACTGTTTCAGAGGTGTTTTTAATCAATCAATAAATCAAACAATCTGTAAATCGGTTCGTCAGTCAATCAATCTACCAAACCAACACTCAACAAATCAATAAAAACATCGGTCAACAAACCCATAAAAGTACCTGACAAATCAATCAACCCATAAATTGCCTGACAAATCAATCTACCAATGAATTACCTGGCAAATCAATCCACCAATAAATTACCTGACAAATCAATCAACCAATAAATTACCTGACAAATCAATCAACCCATAAATTACCTGACAAATCAATCAACCAATAAATTACCTGACAAATCAACCAACCAATAAATGTACCTGACAAATCAATCAACCCATAAATCACCTGACAAATCAATCAACCAATAAATTACCCGACAAATCAATCAACCAATAAATTACCTGACAAATCAATCAATCAATAAATTACCTGACAAATTAATCAACCAATAAATTACCTGACAAATTAATCAACCAATAAATTACCTGAGAAATCAATCAACCCATAAATTACCTGACAAATCAATCAACCCATAAATTACCTGACAAATCAACCAACCAATAAATTACCTGACAAATCAATCAACCAATAAATTACCTGACAAATCAATCAACCAATCAAAGCATTGAAATATTATTGATAAAAATATAATGTATTATATACAAACCAATAAATCTACAATCAAGTTTTGTTTTCACAGATTGTACTACCATTTCACGATGAATTCAAATACATTCGAGACGAGATGCCTCTGACTCCCGTACGAACTTCGTGGGTTAAAGTTACCTCTGAAAAGGTATATAGTACCTATAATAACGGCTGGCAAGAAGTTCAATTGTATGGCAGAGTTAGGACAGAGTGGTAACCCAAGAAACAGATATTTGGCACCAATAAACTATATACAAAAAAGTTATGCAACACCTACCACCCCCCCCCCCCCCCCCGCCCTGGAAAGTCTGCACCGACCGATAAAATCATTGGTGTAGGGAGATTGTTGACAAACTGATGTTGCAGAAACGATTGTGGTCACAAAGGGCAACATTCTGGCGATAAGAAATCACCATTAATGGCAATAAGCTATACAATTTATTTGTTTCCACAAAATCGCTATAGATTATTTTTTCCTTCCACCAAATGCACCGCCATCAAAACGGCAGTCATATCAGTTGATTTCGAGCCCCTTGTAGTGAACGTGGAATCTAGTGTGGCTTTAATGCTTCTGTTTTGTTTTTAATTCATTTTTTAAATCCGGTTTCCACGTATCACCTAGTGGGGGGGGG
Organism: Lepidochitona cinerea; assembly: GCA_963971465.1. Classification (NCBI taxonomy): domain Eukaryota; kingdom Metazoa; phylum Mollusca; class Polyplacophora; order Chitonida; family Tonicellidae; genus Lepidochitona; species Lepidochitona cinerea. The sequence continues at coordinate 29,330,485 of OZ020562.1, forward strand.
GGGGGGGGGGGTACACCAATGGGTTGCATGACGATTTTAACTTGGCTCGAGAAGATGCGATTTACCCTGAACTTGTCATTGCTGTCTGCTTCACGAGGTATCTTCAATAGTTAGTGTCTGCACTTTTTGGATGCAACAAATAATATCCCTAGGCTTGCAATACAGAACCCCCGCACCCCCTACAACCGCCCTTTGGGTATGGTATGACAAACATCTATCTACTGGAATAAAGAAAAACAAAGTCTGCAATTGATTTCAAGCATTGTTTATTGGTGGTAAAGCCAGTGACAAGAATGTATGGTATAGAGGTATAAAGACTGACAAAATCCATTAGGTGAGTTTTGAAGATAATCCAGAATATAATTGGTGCTGAATGCTGGTGGGTTTTTTTTCTTTATCTGGAGGCTGGGTTTTTTAGATCGATTTCAATAGGACAGGTAGAGGAAACTTAAATTTCGATTAAATATTCGAAAAGAACAGTAGAACCTTTAGCCGGCTTGAAATCTTCGATAGCTGCAAATAAATTATAAACAGTATATAAAAATAATTTGTCAAAAGAGTAGCATATATATTTGTAAATTTTTAGACCATACTGGCACAGGGAAAATATTTGTCAAAGAAGCAACATGTATATTTGTAAATTATTATACCATACTGGTACAAGGAAAATATTTGTCCAAAGAGCAGCATGTATATTTGTAAATTATTAGACCAGACTGGGACAGCGAAAATATTTGCCAAAAGAGTAACATGTGTATTTGTAAATTATTCGACCAGGCTGGCACAGCGAAAATATTTTCCTCAAAAAATTATTGAGATAAGTTATAGTAAGTGACTCTTGACAGCCAGGTTCGGCAAGGCATACACTGCTTCAATAAATTTGTTTCGAATACTCAGAGCTTGCGAGTTTATCCGGATTCTAAGACCGGTACTTACCGCCAGTGAAAGCAGTGCCATCGATAGAAATCTCCCAACTAGAAGTATCGTCGGCTGCAAGGCTGTTTATTGTCGTAATTGTATAACCCGCAGTGCTGCCAAAAGTTCCACTGAAACTAAAAAAATATATCATTTTAAACACTGTCGACATACACGTATACACATGTACCTTTATCAAATATAATATGAACAAAACATATGCCCTTGAAGAGGCGGATCTTTCTGTGTTAAAATTCAAAGGGGCATGAGTTGCCAAAATTCGGATTATGTTCATAAATTCCAATTGTCAGCGTTTGAAGTACATTGAGAAACTCAAAGATTGTCCTTAAAATTAAAAAAAAAATCATTTTACTATAGAGAACCACGGTTGGAACAGATAGCAGCTTATATATACTTACTCAAAGGTACTATCTGCGGCAGCGGCTATAAAAAGCCCCTCCAGAATGGTCTTTTTCTTGCCGGGAACATCGAAGGATTCATCAAACGAATTGCCGGATTCTGTTGACAGAATTCTGATCGTGAATCGTGTCTTTTTGGCTCTGAAAAAGACAGTTTATGAATGAAGGAATAAACAACCAAGGGCCGGTTACATAAAGGTGAAATCAGCTTAAAGTGAAATGATCTGCCAAAATGTTGATATTTTTCGGTTGAAACAATTTTTGGGGAATTATTGGCATTTTTTTCTCGAGAAAAATAAATGATAAGTATTGCTTCTTTGTCCCATTTATTTACATTTTTCTTCCTTACTTACAGACCACAAACTGTATGTATTTTTCTCATTCCAACGCGAATCATTTAGTTTTCATTGAACCCTATAAATGTTCCACAGTTTATTATGAACAAAGTGGAGATTTTGGCAGCTCATGTCGCCTCTAAAGATTTATAAACAGCCTTGGGCTTAATTTGCGTTAAAGTGGCATGTGCTGCCAGAATGTTGTTATGTTGACATAAGAACAGAATTTTGAAATTATCGGCTGTTTTTCTCAAGGCGTATAATTCAGAAGCTTTTTAGTGTTTCTAGTCTCAAGAATGTACGATAAAGTATTGTTTTTAACTAACTTTGCCATAGAATGAATGAATGATCGTCTTGGTTATTTACATTTTGTTTACTTTTCGAACACTATTCCGAATTGTATAGGACATATACTGTATGGATTTTCCTCATTCCAACGCTAATCATTTTAGTTTTTCGATGGCCTTCAAAGACTCTTACTGTCGTGACGATCAGAACTAATGAAAAAAGTGGGAATTTTGGCAGCTCATGCCACTTTAAGTGTGTTGTAGAACATGTTATTCACAAGAGTGACCAAAAAGACGATTAGGCCTACATTACGGATAGGCCTACAGCGCATGGTAAACCCGAAATTACATTGATGGCAGATACGTGTAAAATTTCGCTATTAACTGTAAATTGACTAAATTTATATATAAATGTGTGTATTCTTCATAATTTTTTAGCAAAAAAAAAGCTTCCTGTGGTCGTCAAGGAAACGGCGATCAAAAATATGCTCCGTCACAAATCGGAATTTTGTTTGACACTTTTTCGGTGACACTTCAACTTCAATGTTGATTGCGTATGACTTTACACAACGAAGAATGAAATATTGTCCGAAACTTTCTTTAAACATGAGTTCCAGTCTAATGAAAAATGTCAATATTAACGCGTTTATTTAAAAAAAAAAATGTTTTGACAGAAAAAATATCAAAACTTTGGCAATTCGTGCAACTTTAAGGTTGAAGAAACTGTAGAGCTGGCAGGTATCCAGTCATGGAAATATGCCAGTAAGAAAAGAAATGAATCAGATCCATCTTTTTTGCAAGAAGCTATTATGGAAGACGGATGTGGCCATTCGCGCCCGCGTTCCGCGCCCTATAAAACACGCTGCTCGAGAACACGAGAATGCGCTATTTGTCTTCCATAAGCTATTGTACAAGTTTGAACATAATTCCGCGAAAACTGCATGTTCGACATATCGCGTTTTACAAGATGCGGGGCAATCCTTTCAAGCTTTACGACATTAAATATCTAATCAAACTCTTTATTAATTACGTAGATGGTCAAAAACGGATAGGAGGGAGGGAGGACGCAAGTTATTTCCACGTCCCTCTCCACTTCGTGACGGGAGACAAAACAGTTCTGCCCGTATAGCGTACTTAAACTGATGCTGTCCTTGGAGAGGCATACTTTGGATAACCAATCAGATCAATCCTTTCAAGGAGAACTAGCTCAATTCTATAAATCAGTCTGATAACTTCGGGGATTTACGTGCGTGAAATACCCTCTGATAGACTGCAGGTCATTTTGAATATGGCGACCAAATAGGTAGCAGGGAAGCGTACAATTTTTATATCCTCTAGAGGTCCCCACAAAAGTGTCCCTGTGATAATGTAAGGGACCGAAACACTCGGTTTGTTAACTTTCAGCCTCGGTCAGTTATATAATTGAAGCATTGGAGGATACCGAAACTGCGTCTGTCTAAAACATGTGGCTTACCGGGCTAAATAAAATATATAAACGAATATCTTTCTCAATGATATTAGCATCTAATAAATCTATAATTTTTTAAATTTTATTTTTTCGTCTGTAGTAAAACATTTTGATATTTACGTTCGACGTAATGTTTATTTGCTATTTACGGCGATTTACCATATAAAAAGCGCAGACTGTCCGAGGCGTGTCTAAGCCGACCGGTAGCGAGAGAAGATAGCCGAAGGGAGTTCCGACTGTTCTATAAATCTGATTTTTCAATAAAAAGATCTGGCGTACCCCGATCCAACACTGTAATATTATATCAGCCGTTAGAGATTTTGGCATTTGTCAGAGGTTGATGTTTTATACCGGCTGAGGCTTATTTTTTTTAAACGTACGAAAAAGATGAAGTATGAATAAGAGTTTACTTACTCAGCTTTCTGCGCCATCAGCCCAACCATGGCTACCAACACGAACAAGGCTGCTACGGACTTCATTCTGTCTTCTTGATTAAGATAGATCTGCAAGATTTTCTGTGAAGTATTCTAGAGGATTTTCAATATTTATAAGACATTCTGCCAAGGTCCACTGGCTGTAACGTGACTAAAATATATTTTTTTCAATTCAAAGTAGTCGTTTTCATTAACCTATTGAATGCAAATTTTTCATTTTTACTTTTTACATTTTTTTCTGCATTGGCTTAAAGATGCTTTAGAATAAGTCAGATAAACAAATTAAAAGAGAAAATAGTAAATGGACTATTTTTGCTCTAATTTCTGGAAGATCAGTTTCTTACATGTGCGGAATCTTTTCTCACGGGAATATTGTCTTTAAATAAAAGAATTTAAGCTGACTAGGCCTATGCATGTACTTACGTAAACTTATACGTAGTACATGAATTCGTGCGTATATGGATTAAGGGCCTATCCATGTGTACGTTTGCGTATGCATATAGAATTGCTCGCTGCAACGAGGGCTATAGGTGAAGGTTCAGGGGCCGCCTGGGCTCCGGAAGCTCTGGGGTTCTTGGTTGTCCGAGAAGCGTTCTGAGGCTGTTCTGCTAGTAAAATTGTTAATAGTTTTTTTTTTTTGCTTTCCCTAAATATAAAAAATAACAGTAAAATCTCTATGTTCCCAAGTTATAAGTGAAGCCTTTCACTCAATTGCAACCAAAAAGCCGGAGTAGATTGCCAGCTTCTGAGCGGTCAGTATGTGGTCAGATTTATACAGTAAAATGACAATATAACCTTCTCAAATAGTTTTAATACGGCCATAATCACGTTCATGGGTAATTTAGCTCTCTACCAGTGTCTGATATGGACGACCAGAGTCGCTCAGTAAATATGATTCGTCCCCTGAAACACTGTGTTACGTTTTTTTCAGTTTTTACGCGTTAATTTCACTTTCAGCCAGCTGAATTATTAATGAACGTCGTTTTGACACAATATAAGTTATATTGTTATTTTCTGTCTGAGTTTGACCACATACTGCCCTCTCGGAAATCTACTCCGGCTTTTTGATTGCAGTGAACTCTGACTTCATAATACGACCGTCAGTATACAGCAAACTGCTTGTATACCCACTGGCTTCAGACACTTGATTTAAAGTGGCATGAGCTGCCAAAATTAACACTTTTTTCATTATTTCTGATCATTACGACAGTAAGTGGCTTTGAAGGTCATCGAAAAACTAAGTGATTGGCGTTGGAATGAGGAACATCCACACCTGTACGAACCGAAAACGTGTTCGAAATGTAAACAAAATTTAAATAACCAGGACGACCATTCATTCATTCCAAGCCAAAGTTAGTTCAAAACAATACTTTATCGTACATTTTCGAGACTAGAAGCACTATAAAGCTTCTGAATTATACATCTTGAGAAAAATAACCAATAATTTCAACATTCTGTTTTAACGTCAAAATATCAACATTTTGGCAGCTCATGCCCCTTTAAACTAAATTTGGGACAGGGCATGTGCCGTCCTACTAATATTCCTAATGTAAGTAATGAGGAACTCACTGCTGATGATATATCTCTACTCAATAGAGGACTTTCATTTCTGCTTTGCCCTAAATCATTATCTGATAGGGACCTTTCTATTAGTAAATTAGTCCATGTTATGGACTACTCCGGATCGAATTTTAGATCTGGGTGATATCTACAAATATCCGTTTACGTCTTAAAGCGACTACACGGGTCTTTCTCACATGTATGATCCAAATATAAACGCAAGTCGTTTGCATCTAAGAAATTTTAGCTAGTCCTAGAAACCAACATAACCTTACTTAGTCAGAACGTCTTGCCTTATGTAAGCTAATGGGACATCAAAGCATATATCCTTATAAAACCTGCTGATAAATGCTCGGAAATAGCTATTACATGTATGTCTAGACAGAATTATGATTGAGGAGGTTGAATAGCAGCTAAATAACCCTTTTTACCAAAAGCTTGATAAGGAAATTAGGCCTTGCAATAGAATTCTTCGTTCCCTTGAAGAAAAAGGCTCTATTGATAAAACGCAGTATTGCTCTTTAGAATCTGACTTTAATTCTAAAAACAGGGAACTGAAAATATTTAAAAAATACACAAAACCATTGAAAAATTACCCAAGTTTCCAATGCCCCCAGGGCGTCCAATTATCTCGGATTTTTGTAGTGAACGTTAAATAATATTAGAGATTGATTACTATCTAAAACCTATAGCAAATCGGCGTGTTAGCTTTACCAAAATACTGATGATTTGTAGCCAAATTATATTTTCCAGAAAATTCTACTGACTAAAGCCAAACTCCTACCTGTCGTCAACATAATGAAATATCATGGGTTGTGGTTTATAATAACAGACTTATGATTGGGTATAAACGTCTAAATTATATGCCCCTTTTAACACAATAAGAAACTTGTCGCCATTGTTATTTTAGACAAGAAGATTTTCACTGTGCCCGTGCGTTTTAGTGATCAACAATATAAAAAAATAGTCATTCTGGAGTCAGAAACCCGGACTAGCCACGAGTGTTCGAACTTCACTTACACATTGTGAACATAACTGGACCTGTATAATGTTCCGACTTCTTTAATTTTAGTGGTTTAGTTGTTTTACTTTTACTAAACTCGTGTGAATTCATTTTCTTAACAAATGCCCGAAATGAAACGGCGCGTTTGTACGTTTAAAGTTTTTAATCTGCACTTGGTGGACAAAATCTTTAATTTGGCTGACTGTGCCAGTTTTAGTGTAGAGTTGATGCCTCACCCGAAATCCCATTAAAGGCACACTTGCGCGAAAATCCAGAAGACTGTTTACATTAAAAACAGTGGACGGTTTTCTGTATTTTACCCAGACAGAAAAAGTTAGGAACTTTCTATTTTTACCAGAAATTGAAAGTTTTGACATCATTTAGTATTTTTCATTTGAAATTGAAAAACAGATTTTTGAGGTACCCGCAATGTCAACAAACTTCGAACCTGATCGTATGCATAAGTGCCGTAATGGTTTGAGTCGTGTGGGCGATCTAACGACACAGTATAATTTTACGAACTTTATCTAATAAATACATACTAACGATCGAGTAAGAGGGACTATAAAAGCCTGCCGAGTGCAAACCACAGACAAAAACGCTTGAATGAGGGTAATCCAACACTTAAGTTAACCAACACTGATCGGTGTTGTTGTTGTAATCGAGCTTCGATTCTTCGTTTGTTTTTCACCCTCATTTATACATTCTAAACCTAATTGGACATGCTTTATGTGTGCTATGTTTAACTTTAGTGGTTTTAGCTGTAGTAAGCTCGTGCAAATTGGTTTTCTTAACAAATGCCAAACAGGCTACGGCGGCAAGTGGGCCTTTAAAGGATTTATAACTAGCATCGATTGGGAGAGCGGACACTATCGTGACGTATCGTCTAGATGCAACACACACTGGACCCAAACATAATTTATCCACACTTTTCGCTTCAGTTAATTAAAGTGTTTACTCCATTAAGCGAGAAAAAATCCAAAACCACTTAGATTCACATGGATATGACTTTAAAAATCATGCTGAAAATAAACATACTGTGCTCATCGTGTTAGTGTTTTTTTTTGTTTTTTTTTTCACATCTCAACCGTATATAGTTCTCACATAAATATAAGTATTGGTTAACGTTTTACTCAAAAACACAAATTCGCGTCCAGCTGGTATCATCATTTCAAAAACACAAGTTCAAGTTTTTCTGATATCATCATTTTCATAAACACAAATTCAAGGTCTTTTAATATCATCATTTTCATAAACACAAATTCAAGGTCTTTTGATATCATCATTTTCAAAAACATAAATTCAAGTCCTTTTGGTATAATCATTTTCGAAAACACAAATCCACGTCCAGCTGGTATCGTCATTTTCAAAAACACAAATTCAGGTCCAGCTGGTATCATTATTTTCAAAAACACAAATCAAGTCCACCTGGTATCATCATTTTCAAAAACACGAATTCAAGCCCTTCTGGTATCATCATTTTCAAAAACACAAATTCAAGGTCTTTTGACACCATTATTTTCAAAAACATAAATTCAAGTCCTTTTGGTATAATCATTTTCGAAAACACAAATCCACGTCCAGCTGGTATCGTCATTTTCAAAAACACAAATTCAAGTCCAGCGTGTATCATTATTTTCAAAAACACGAATTCAAGCCCTTCTGAGATCATTATTTTCAAAAACACAAAATCACGTCCTGTTGATATCATCATTTTCAAAAGCGCAAATTCAAGTCCATCTGGTATCCTCATTTTCAAAAGCGCAAATTCAAATCCAGATGGTATCGTCATTTTCAAAAACACAAATCCACGTCCATCTGGTATTATCATTTTCAAAAACGCAAATTCAAGTCCACCTGGTATCATCATTTTAAAAAACGAAAATTTAAGTCCACCTGGTATCATCATTTTCAAAAACACAAATTCAAGGTCTTTTTATATCATCATTTTCAAAAACACAAATTCAAGTCCTTCTGGTATCATCAGTTTCAAAAACGCAAATTCAAGTCCACCTGGTATCATCATTTTCAAAAACACAAATTTAAGGTCTTTTTATATCATCATTTTCAAAAACACAAATTCAAGTCCACCTGGTATCATCATTTTAAAAAACGCAAATTCAAGTCCACCTGGTATCATCATTTTCAAAAACACAAATTCAAGGTCTTTTTATATCATCATTTTCAAAAACACAAATTCAAGTCCCCGCTGGTATCACCTTTTTCAAAAACACAGATTCAAGTCCACCTGGTATCATCATTTTTTTCAAAATACAAATTCGCATCCAGCTGGTATCATCATTTCAAAAACACAAATTCAAGTCCACCTGGTATCATCATTTTAAAAAACGCAAATTCAAGTCCCCCTGGTATCATCATTTTCAAAAACGCATATTCAAGTCCACCTGGTATCATTATATTCACAAATTTAGTATCGTCATTTTCCAAAACACAGATTCAAATCGAGCTGGTATCATCATTTTCAAAAATACAAATTCAAGTTCTTCTGGTATCATCATTTTCAAAAACACAAATTCAAGTCCATCTGGTATCATCATTTTCAAAAACACAAATCCTCGTCCAGCTGGTATCGTCATTTTCAAAAATACAAATTCAAGTTCTTCTGGTATCATCATTTTCAAAAACACAAATTCAAGTCCATCTGGTATCGTCATTTTCAAAAACACAAATTCAAGTCCAGATGGTATCATCATTTTCCAAAACACAGATTCAAATCGAGCTGATATCATCATTTTCAAAAACGCATATTCAAGTCCTTTTGGTATCACCATTTTCAAAAACACAAGTTTAAGTCCAGCTGGTATCGTCATTTTCAAAAACACAAGTTTAAGTCCAGCTGGTATCATCATTTTCAAAAACACTAATTCAAGATCTGTTGATCTCACCATTTTCAAAAACACAAATCCACGTCCAGCTGGTATCATCATTTTCAAAAACACAAATTCGCGTCCTCCTGGTATCGTCATTTTAAAAAACGCAAATTCAAGTCCCCTGGTATCATCATTTCAAAAACACAAATTCAAGTCCCCCAGGTATCACCTTTTTCAAAAACACAGATTCAAGTCCACCTGGTATCATCATTTTCAAAAACACAAATTCGCGTCCAGCTGGTACCATCATTTCAAAAACACAAGTTCAAGTTCTTCTGATATCATCATTTTCATAAACACAAAGTCAAGGTCTTTTAATATCATCATTTTCATAAACACAAATTCAAGGTCTTTTGATATCATCATTTTCAAAAACATAAATTCAAGTCCTTTTGGTATAATCATTTTCGAAAACACAAATCCACGTCCAGCTGGTATCGTCATTTTCAAAAACACAAATTCAGGTCCAGCTGGTATCATTATTTTCAAAAACACAAATCAAGTCCACCTGGTATCATCATTTTCAAAAACACGAATTCAAGCCCTTCTGGTATCATCATTTTCAAAAACACAAATTCAAGGTCTTTTGACACCATTATTTTCAAAAACATAAATTCAAGTCCTTTTGGTATAATCATTTTCGAATACACAAATCCACGTCCAGCTGGTATCGTCATTTTCAAAAACACAAATTCAAGTCCAGCGTGTATCATTATTTTCAAAAACACGAATTCAAGCCCTTCTGGTATCATTATTTTCAAAAACACAAAATCACGTCCTGTTGATATCATCATTTTCAAAAGCGCAAATTCAAGTCCATCTGGTATCCTCATTTTCAAAAGCGCAAATTCAAATCCAGATGGTATCGTCATTTTCAAAAACACAAATCCACGTCCATCTGGTATTATCATTTTCAAAAACGCAAATTCAAGTCCACCTGGTATCATCATTTTAAAAAACGAAAATTCAAGTCCACCTGGTATCATCATTTTCAAAAACACAAATTCAAGGTCTTTTTATATCATCATTTTCAAAAACACAAATTCAAGTCCTTCTGGTATCATCAGTTTCAAAAACGCAAATTCAAGTCCACCTGGTATCATCATTTTCAAAAACACAAATTTAAGGTCTTTTTATATCATCATTTTCAAAAACACAAATTCAAGTCCACCTGGTATCATCATTTTAAAAAACGCAAATTCAAGTCCACCTGGTATCATCATTTTCAAAAACACAAATTCAAGGTCTTTTTATATCATCATTTTCAAAAACACAAATTCAAGTCCCCGCTGGTATCACCTTTTTCAAAAACACAGATTCAAGTCCACCTGGTATCATCATTTTCAAAAACACAAATTCGCGTCCACCTGGTATCATCATTTTCAAAACACAAATTCGCGTCCAGCTGGTATCATCATTTCAAAAACACAAATTCAAGTCCACCTGGTATCATCATTTTAAAAAACGCAAATTCAAGTCCCCCTGGTATCATCATTTTCAAAAACGCATATTCAAGTCCACCTGGTATCATTATATTCACAAATTTAGTATCGTCATTTTCCAAAACACAGATTCAAATCGAGCTGGTATCATCATTTTCAAAAATACAAATTCAAGTTCTTCTGGTATCATCATTTTCAAAAACACAAATTCAAGTCCATCTGGTATCATCATTTTCAAAAACACAAATCCTCGTCCAGCTGGTATCGTCATTTTCAAAAATACAAATTCAAGTTCTTCTGGTATCATCATTTTCAAAAACACAAATTCAAGTCCATCTGGTATCGTCATTTTCAAAAACACAAATTCAAGTCCAGATGGTATCATCATTTTCCAAAACACAGATTCAAATCGAGCTGATATCATCATTTTAAAAAACGCATATTCAAGTCCTTTTGGTATCACCATTTTCAAAAACACAAGTTTAAGTCCAGCTGGTATCGTCATTTTCAAAAACACAAGTTTAAGTCCAGCTGGTATCATCATTTTCAAAAACACTAATTCAAGATCTTTTGATCTCACCATTTTCAAAAACACAAATCCACGTCCAGCTGGTATCATCATTTTCAAAAACACAAATTCGCGTCCTCCTGGTATCGTCATTTTAAAAAACGCAAATTCAAGTCCCCTGGTATCATCATTTCAAAAACACAAATTCAAGTCCCCCAGGTATCACCTTTTTCAAAAACACAGATTCAAGTCCACCTGGTATCATCATTTTCAAAAACACAAATTCGCGTCCAGCTGGTACCATCATTTCAAAAACACAAGTTCAAGTTCTTCTGATATCATCATTTTCATAAACACAAATTCAAGGTCTTTTAATATCATCATTTTCATAAACACAAATTCAAGGTCTTTTGATATCATCATTTTCAAAAACATAAATTCAAGTCCTTTTGGTATAATCATTTTCGAAAACACAAATCCACGTCCAGCTGGTATCGTCATTTTCAAAAACACAAATTCAGGTCCAGCTGGTATCATTATTTTCAAAAACACAAATCAAGTCCACCTGGTATCATCATTTTCAAAAACACGAATTCAAGCCCTTCTGGTATCATCATTTTCAAAAACACAAATTCAAGGTCTTTTGACACCATTATTTTCAAAAACATAAATTCAAGTCCTTTTGGTATAATCATTTTCGAAAACACAAATCCACGTCCAGCTGGTATCGTCATTTTCAAAAACGCAAATTCAAGTCCACCTGGTATCATCATTTTCAAAAACACAAATTTAAGGTCTTTTTATATCATCATTTTCAAAAACACAAATTCAAGTCCACCTGGTATCATCATTTTAAAAAACGCAAATTCAAGTCCACCTGGTATCATCATTTTCAAAAACACAAATTCAAGGTCTTTTTATATCATCATTTTCAAAAACACAAATTCAAGTCCCCGCTGGTATCACCTTTTTCAAAAACACAGATTCAAGTCCACCTGGTATCATCATTTTCAAAAACACAAATTCGCGTCCACCTGGTATCATCATTTTCAAAACACAAATTCGCGTCCAGCTGGTATCATCATTTCAAAAACACAAATTCAAGTCCACCTGGTATCATCATTTTCAAAAACACAAATTCAAGTCCATCTGGTATCATCATTTTCAAAAACACAAATCCTCGTCCAGCTGGTATCGTCATTTTCAAAAATACAAATTCAAGTTCTTCTGGTATCATCATTTTCAAAAACACAAATTCAAGTCCATCTGGTATCGTCATTTTCAAAAACACAAATTCAAGTCCAGATGGTATCATCATTTTCCAAAACACAGATTCAAATCGAGCTGATATCATCATTTTCAAAAACGCATATTCAAGTCCTTTTGGTATCACCATTTTCAAAAACACAAGTTTAAGTCCAGCTGGTATCGTCATTTTCAAAAACACAAGTTTAAGTCCAGCTGGTATCATCATTTTCAAAAACACTAATTCAAGATCTTTTGATCTCACCATTTTCAAAAACACAAATCCACGTCCAGCTGGTATCATCATTTTCAAAAACACAAATTCGCGTCCTCCTGGTATCGTCATTTTAAAAAACGCAAATTCAAGTCCCCTGGTATCATCATTTCAAAAACACAAATTCAAGTCCCCCAGGTATCACCTTTTTCAAAAACACAGATTCAAGTCCACCTGGTATCATCATTTTCAAAAACACAAATTCGCGTCCAGCTGGTACCATCATTTCAAAAACACAAGTTCAAGTTCTTCTGATATCATCATTTTCATAAACACAAATTCAAGGTCTTTTAATATCATCATTTTCATAAACACAAATTCAAGGTCTTTTGATATCATCATTTTCAAAAACATAAATTCAAGTCCTTTTGGTATAATCATTTTCGAAAACACAAATCCACGTCCAGCTGGTATCGTCATTTTCAAAAACACAAATTCAGGTCCAGCTGGTATCATTATTTTCAAAAACACAAATCAAGTCCACCTGGTATCATCATTTTCAAAAACACGAATTCAAGCCCTTCTGGTATCATCATTTTCAAAAACACAAATTCAAGGTCTTTTGACACCATTATTTTCAAAAACATAAAATCAAGTCCTTTTGGTATAATCATTTTCGAAAACACAAATCCACGTCCAGCTGGTATCGTCATTTTCAAAAACACAAATTCAAGTCCAGCGTGTATCATTATTTTCAAAAACACGAATTCAAGCCCTTCTGGTATCATTATTTTCAAAAACACAAAATCACGTCCTGTTGATATCATCATTTTCAAAAGCGCAAATTCAAGTCCATCTGGTATCCTCATTTTCAAAAGCGCAAATTCAAATCCAGATGGTATCGTCATTTTCAAAAACACAAATCCACGTCCATCTGGTATTATCATTTTCAAAAACGCAAAGTCAAGTCCACCTGGTATCATCATTTTAAAAAACGAAAATTCAAGTCCACCTGGTATCATCATTTTCAAAAACACAAATTCAAGGTCTTTTTATATCATCATTTTCAAAAACACAAATTCAAGTCCTTCTGGTATCATCAGTTTCAAAAACGCAAATTCAAGTCCACCTGGTATCATCATTTTCAAAAACACAAATTTAAGGTCTTTTTATATCATCATTTTCAAAAACACAAATTCAAGTCCACCTGGTATCATCATTTTAAAAAACGCAAATTCAAGTCCACCTGGTATCATCATTTTCAAAAACACAAATTCAAGGTCTTTTTATATCATCATTTTCAAAAACACAAATTCAAGTCCCCGCTGGTATCACCTTTTTCAAAAACACAGATTCAAGTCCACCTGGTATCATCATTTTCAAAAACACAAATTCGCGTCCACCTGGTATCATCATTTTCAAAACACAAATTCGCGTCCAGCTGGTATCATCATTTCAAAAACACAAATTCAAGTCCACCTGGTATCATCATTTTAAAAAACGCAAATTCAAGTCCCCCTGGTATCATCATTTTCAAAAACGCATATTCAAGTCCACCTGGTATCATTATATTCACAAATTTAGTATCGTCATTTTCCAAAACACAGATTCAAATCGAGCTGGTATCATCATTTTCAAAACACTAATTCAAGATCTTTTGATCTCACCATTTTCAAAAACACAAATCCACGTCCAGCTGGTATCATCATTTTCAAAAACACAAATTCGCGTCCTCCTGGTATCGTCATTTTAAAAAACGCAAATTCAAGTCCCCTGGTATCATCATTTCAAAAACACAAATTCAAGTCCCCCAGGTATCACCTTTTTCAAAAACACAGATTCAAGTCCATCTGGTATCATCATTTTCAAAAACACAAATTCAAATCGAGCTGGTATCATCATTTTCAAAAATACAAATTCAAGTTCTTCTGGTATCATCATTTTCAAAAACACAAATTCAAGTCCATCTGGTATCATCATTTTCAAAAACACAAATCCTCGTCCAGCTGGTATCGTCATTTTCAAAAATACAAATTCAAGTTCTTCTGGTATCATCATTTTCAAAAACACAAATTCAAGTCCATCTGGTATCGTCATTTTCAAAAACACAAATTCAAGTCCAGATGGTATCATCATTTTCCAAAACACAGATTCAAATCGAGCTGATATCATCATTTTCAAAAACGCATATTCAAGTCCTTTTGGTATCACCATTTTCAAAAACACAAGTTTAAGTCCAGCTGGTATCGTCATTTTCAAAAACACAAGTTTAAGTCCAGCTGGTATCATCATTTTCAAAAACACTAATTCAAGATCTTTTGATCTCACCATTTTCAAAAACACAAATCCACGTCCAGCTGGTATCATCATTTTCAAAAACACAAATTCGCGTCCTCCTGGTATCGTCATTTTAAAAAACGCAAATTCAAGTCCCCTGGTATCATCATTTCAAAAACACAAATTCAAGTCCCCCAGGTATCACCTTTTTCAAAAACACAGATTCAAGTCCACCTGGTATCATCATTTTCAAAAACACAAATTCGCGTCCAGCTGGTACCATCATTTCAAAAACACAAGTTCAAGTTCTTCTGATATCATCATTTTCATAAACACAAATTCAAGGTCTTTTAATATCATCATTTTCATAAACACAAATTCAAGGTCTTTTTACACCATTATTTTCAAAAACATAAATTCAAGTCCTTTTGGTATAATCATTTTCGAAAACACAAATCCACGTCCAGCTGGTATCGTCATTTTCAAAAACACAAATTCAAGTCCAGCGTGTATCATTATTTTCAAAAACACGAATTCAAGCCCTTCTGGTATCATTATTTTCAAAAACACAAAATCACGTCCTGTTGATATCATCATTTTCAAAAGCGCAAATTCAAGTCCATCTGGTATCCTCATTTTCAAAAGCGCAAATTCAAATGCAGATGGTATCGTCATTTTCAAAAACACAAATCCACGTCCATCTGGTATTATCATTTTCAAAAACGCAAAGTCAAGTCCACCTGGTATCATCATTTTAAAAAACGAAAATTCAAGTCCACCTGGTATCATCATTTTCAAAAACACAAATTCAAGGTCTTTTTATATCATCATTTTCAAAAACACAAATTCAAGTCCTTCTGGTATCATCAGTTTCAAAAACGCAAATTCAAGTCCACCTGGTATCATCACTTTCAAAAACACAAATTTAAGGTCTTTTTATATCATCATTTTCAAAAACACAAATTCAAGT
Organism: Lepidochitona cinerea; assembly: GCA_963971465.1. NCBI lineage: Eukaryota > Metazoa > Mollusca > Polyplacophora > Chitonida > Tonicellidae > Lepidochitona > Lepidochitona cinerea. The sequence goes on from OZ020562.1 coordinate 29,346,453, forward strand.
CCACCTGGTATCATCATTTTAAAAAACGCAAATTCAAGTCCACCTGGTATCATCATTTTCAAAAACACAAATTCAAGGTCTTTTTATATCATCATTTTCAAAAACACAAATTCAAGTCCCCGCTGGTATCACCTTTTTCAAAAACACAGATTCAAGTCCACCTGGTATCATCATTTTCAAAAACACAAATTCGCGTCCACCTGGTATCATCATTTTCAAAACACAAATTCGCGTCCAGCTGGTATCATCATTTCAAAAACACAAATTCAAGTCCACCTGGTATCATCATTTTAAAAAACGCAAATTCAAGTCCCCCTGGTATCATCATTTTCAAAAACGCATATTTAAGTCCACCTGGTATCATTATATTCACAAATTTAGTATCGTCATTTTCCAAAACACAGATTCAAATCGAGCTGGTATCATCCTTTTTAAAAACACAAATTCAAGTCCTTTTGCTATCATCATTTTCAAAAATACAAATTCAAGTTCTTCTGGTATCATCATTTTCAAAAACACAAATTCAAGTCCATCTGGTATCATCATTTTCAAAAACACAAATCCTCGTCCAGCTGGTATCGTCATTTTCAAAAATACAAATTCAAGTTCTTCTGGTATCATCATTTTCAAAAACACAAATTCAAGTCCATCTGGTATCGCCATTTTCAAAAACACAAATTCAAGTCCAGATGGTATCATCATTTTCCAAAACACAGATTCAAATCGAGCTGATATCATCATTTTCAAAAACGCATATTCAAGTCCTTTTGGTATCACCATTTTCAAAAACACAAGTTTAAGTCCAGCTGGTATCGTCATTTTCAAAAACACAAGTTTAAGTCCAGCTGGTATCATCATTTTCAAAAACACTAATTCAAGATCTTTTGATCTCACCATTTTCAAAAACACAAATCCACGTCCAGCTGGTATCATCATTTTCAAAAACACAAATTCGCGTCCTCCTGGTATCGTCATTTTAAAAAACGCAAATTCAAGTCCCCTGGTACCATCATTTCAAAAACACAAATTCAAGTCCCCCAGGTATCACCTTTTTCAAAAACACAGATTCAAGTCCACCTGGTATCATCATTTTCAAAAACACAAATTCGCGTCCAGCTGGTACCATCATTTCAAAAACACAAATTCAAGTCCACCTGGTATCATCATTTTAAAAAAACGCAAATTCAAGTCCCCCTGGTATCATCATTTTCAAAAACGCATATTTAAGTCCACCTGGTATCATTATATTCACAAATTTAGTATCGTCATTTTCCAAAACACAGATTCAAATCGAGCTGGTATCATCCTTTTTAAAAACACAAATTCAAGTCCTTTTGCTATCATCATTTTCAAAAATACAAATTCAAGTTCTTCTGGTGTCATCATTTTCAAAAACACAAATCCACGTCCATCTGGTATCGTCATTTTCAAAAACACAAATCCACGTCCAGCTGGTATCATCATTTTCAAAAACACAATTCCACGTCCAGCTGGTATCATCGTTTTCAAAAACACACATTCAAGTTCTTCTGGTATCATCATTTTCAAAAACACGAATTCAAATTCATCTGGTATCGTCATTTTCAAAAACACAAATTCAAATCCAGCTGGTATCATCATTATCAAAAACGCATATTCAAGTCCTTTTGGTATCACCATTTTCAAAAACACAAGTTTAAGTCCAGCTGGTATCATCATTTTCAAAAACACTAATTCAAGATCTTTTGATCTCACCATTTTCAAAAACACAAATCCACGTCCAGCTGGTATCATCATTTTCAAAAACACAAATTCGCGTCCTCCTGGTATCGTCATTTTAAAAAACGCAAATTCAAGTCCCCTGGTATCATCATTTCAAAAACACAAATTCAAGTCCCCCAGGTATCACCTTTTTCAAAAACACAGATTCAAGTCCACCTGGTATCATCATTTTCAAAAACACAAATTCGCGTCCAGCTGGTACCATCATTTCAAAAACACAAATTCAAGTCCACCTGGTATCATCATTTTAAAAAACGCAAATTCAAGTCCCCCTGGTATCATCATTTTCAAAAACGCATATTTAAGTCCACCTGGTATCATTATATTCACAAATTTAGTATCGTCATTTTCCAAAACACAGATTCAAATCGAGCTGGTATCATCCTTTTTAAAAACACAAATTCAAGTCCTTTTGCTATCATCATTTTCAAAAATACAAATTCAAGTTCTTCTGGTGTCATCATTTTCAAAAACACAAATCCACGTCCATCTGGTATCGTCATTTTCAAAAACACAAATCCACGTCCAGCTGGTATCATCATTTTCAAAAACACACATTCAAGTTCTTCTGGTATCATCATTTTCAAAAACACGAATTCAAATCCATCTGGTATCGTCATTTTCAAAAACACAAATTCAAATCCAGCTGGTATCATCTTTTTCAAAAACACAAATTCAAATCCATCTGGTATCGTCATATCAAAAACACAAATTCGAGTCCCCCTGCTATCATTATATTCACAAATCTGGTATCGTCATTTTCAAAAACATAAATCCACATCAAGCTGGTATCATTATTTCCAAGAACACTAATTCAAGATCTTTTGATCTCACCATTTTCAAAAACACAAATTCACGTCCAGCTGGTATCATCATTTTCAAAAACAAAAATTCGCGTCCACCTGGTATCATCATTTTCAAAAACGCAAATGCAAATCCCCCTGGTATCGTCATTTTCAAAAACACAAATTCAAATCGAGCTGATATCATCATTTTCAAAAACACAAGTTTAAGTCCAGCTGGTATCATTATTTTCAAAAACACAAATTCAAGGTCTTTTGATATCATCATTTTCAAATATACAAATTCAAGGTCTTTTGGTATCATCATTTTCAAATATACAAATTCAAGGTCTTTTGATATCATCATTTTCAAAAACACAAATTCAAGTTCTTCTGGTATCATCATTTTCAAAAACACAAATTTAAGTTCTTCTGGTATCATCATTTTCAAAAACACAAATGCAAGGTCTTTTGGTATCATCATTTTCAAATATACAAATTCAAGGTCTTTTGATATCATCATTTTCAAATATACAAATTCAAGGTCTTTTGATATCATCATTTTCAAATATACAAATTCAAGTTCTTCTGGTATCATCATTTTCAAAAACACAAATCCACGTCCAGCTGGTATCATCATTTTCAAAAACACAAATTCGCGTCCTCCTGGTATCGTCATTTTAAAAAACGCAAATTCAAGTCCCCCTGGTATCATCATTTCAAAAACACAAATTCAAGTCCCCCAGGTATCACCTTTTTCAAAAACACAGATTCAAGTCCACCTGGTATCATCATTTTCAAAAACACAAATTTGCGTCCAGCTGGTACCATCATTTCAAAAACACAAATTCAAGTCCACCTGGTATCATCATTTTAAAAAACGCAAATTCAAGTCCCCCTGGTATCATCATTTTCAAAAACGCATATTTAAGTCCACCTGGTATCATTATATTCACAAATTTAGTATCGTCATTTTCCAAAACACAGATTCAAATCGAGCTGGTATCATCCTTTTTAAAAACACAAATTCAAGTCCTTTTGCTATCATCATTTTCAAAAATACAAATTGAAGTTCTTCTGGTATCGTCATTTTCAAAAACACAAGTTTAAGTCCAGCTGGTATCATCATTTTCAAAAACACAAATCCAAGTCAATCCAAGTCAATTTGGTATCATTATTTTCAAAAACACAAATTCAAGGTCTTTTGATATCATCATTTTCAAATATACAAATGCAAGTCCTTCTGGTATCATCATTTTCAAAAACACAAATTCAAGGTCTTTTGGTATCATCATTTTCAAATATACAAATTCAAGTTCTTCTGGTATCATCATTTTCAAATATACAAATTCAAGGTCTTTTGATATCATCATTTTCAAAAACACAAATTCAAGTTCTTCTGGTATCATCATTTTCAAAAACACAAATTTAAGTTCTTCTGGTATCATCATTTTCAAAAACACAAATGCAAGGTCTTTTGGTATCATCATTTTTAAATATACAAATTCAAGGTCTTTTGATATCATCATTTTCAAAAACACAAATTCACGTCCAGCTGGTATCATCATTTTCAAAAACAAAAATTCGCGTCCACCTGGTATCATCATTTTCAAAAACGCAAATGCAAATCCCCCTGGTATCGTCATTTTCAAAAACACAAATTCAAATCGAGCTGATATCATCATTTTCAAAAACACAAGTTTAAGTCCAGCTGGTATCATCATTTTCAAAAACACAAATCCAAGTCAATTTGGTATCATTATTTTCAAAAACACAAATTCAAGGTCTTTTGATATCATCATTTTCAAATATACAAATTCAAGTCCTTCTGGTATCATCATTTTCAAAAACACAAATTCAAGGTCTTTTGGTATCATCATTTTCAAATATAAAAATTCAAGTTCTTCTGGTATCATCATTTTCAAATATACAAATTCAAGGTCTTTTGATATCATCATTTTCAAAAACACAAATTCAAGTTCTTCTGGTATCATCATTTTCAAAAACACAAATTTAAGTTCTTCTGGTATCATCATTTTCAAAAACACAAATGCAAGGTCTTTTGGTATCATCATTTTCAAATATACAAATTCAAGGTCTTTTGATATCATCATTTTCAAATATACAAATTCAAGGTCTTTTGATATCATCATTTTCAAATATACAAATTCAAGTTCTTCTGGTATCATCATTTTCAAAAACACAAATCCACGTCCAGCTGGTATCATCATTTTCAAAAACACAAATTCGCGTCCTCCTGGTATCGTCATTTTAAAAAACGCAAATTCAAGTCCCCCTGGTATCATCATTTCAAAAACACAAATTCAAGTCCCCCAGGTATCACCTTTTTCAAAAACACAGATTCAAGTCCACCTGGTATCATCATTTTCAAAAACACAAATTCGCGTCCAGCTGGTACCATCATTTCAAAAACACAAATTCAAGTCCACCTGGTATCATCATTTTAAAAAACGCAAATTCAAGTCCCCCTAGTATCATCATTTTCAAAAACGCATATTTAAGTCCACCTGGTATCATTATATTCACAAATTTAGTATCGTCATTTTCCAAAACACAGATTCAAATCGAGCTGGTATCATCCTTTTTAAAAACACAAATTCAAGTCCTTTTGCTATCATCATTTTCAAAAATACAAATTGAAGTTCTTCTGGTATCATCATTTTCAAAAACACAAATCCACGTCCATCTGGTATCATCATTTTCAAAAACACAAATCCACGCCCAGCTGGTATCATCATTTTCAAAAACACACATTCAAGTTCTTCTGGTATCCTCATTTTCAAAAACACGAATTCAAATCTATCTGGTATCGTCATTTTCAAAAACACAAATTCAAATCCAGCTGGTATCATCTTTTTCAAAAACACAAATTCAAATCCATCTGGTATCGTCATATCAAAAACACAAATTCGAGTCCCCCTGCTATCATTATATTCACAAATCTGGTATCGTCATTTTCAAAAACATAAATCCACATCAAGCTGGTATCATTATTTTCAAGAACACTAATTCAAGATCTTTTGATCTCACCATTTTCAAAAACACAAATTCACGTCCAGCTGGTATCATCATTTTCAAAAACAAAATTTCGCGTCCACCTGGTATCATCATTTTCAAAAACGCAAATGCAAATCCCCCTGGTATCGTCATTTTCAAAAACACAAATTCAAATCGAGCTGATATCATCATTTTCAAAAACACAAGTTTAAGTCCAGCTGGTATCATCATTTTCAAAAACACAAATCCAAGTCAATCCAAGTCAATTTGGTATCATTATTTTCAAAAACACAAATTCAAGGTCTTTTGATATCATCATTTTCAAATATACAAATTCAAGTCCTTCTGGTATCATCATTTTCAAAAACACAAATTCAAGGTCTTTTGGTATCATCATTTTCAAATATACAAATTCAAGGTCTTTTGATATCATCATTTTCAAAAACACAAATTCAAGTTCTTCTGGTATCATCATTTTCAAAAACACAAATTTAAGTTCTTCTGGTATCATCATTTTCAAAAACACAAATGCAAGGTCTTTTGGTATCATCATTTTTAAATATACAAATTCAAGGTCTTTTGATATCATCATTTTCAAAAACACAAATTCACGTCCAGCTGGTATCATCATTTTCAAAAACAAAAATTCGCGTCCACCTGGTATCATCATTTTCAAAAACGCAAATGCAAATCCCCCTGGTATCGTCATTTTCAAAAACACAAATTCAAATCGAGCTGATATCATCATTTTCAAAAACACAAGTTTAAGTCCAGCTGGTATCATCATTTTCAAAAACACAAATCCAAGTCAATTTGGTATCATTATTTTCAAAAACACAAATTCAAGGTCTTTTGATATCATCATTTTCAAAAACACAAGTTCAAGTTCTTCTGATATTATCATTTTCATAAACACAAATTCAAGGTCTTTTGATATCATCATTTCCAAAAACACAAATTCAAGTCCTTCTGGTATCATCAGTTTCAAAAACGCAAATTCAAGTCCACCTGGTATCATCATTTTCAAAAACACAAATTCAAGGTCTTTTGATATCATCATTTTCAAAAACACAAGTTCAAGTTCTTCTGATATTATCATTTTCATAAACACAAATTCAAGGTCTTTTGATATCATCATTTCCAAAAACACAAATTCAAGTCCTTCTGGTATCATCAGTTTCAAAAACGCAAATTCAAGTCCACCTGGTATCATCATTTTCAAAAACACAAATTCAAGGTCTTTTTATATCATCATTGCCAAAAACACAAATCCATGTCCTTCTGGTATCGTCATTTTCAAAAACACAAATTCAAGTCCACCTGGTATCATTATTTTAAAAAATACAAATTCAAGTCCAGCCTTCTGTGGGAGGTGTACCGAAAACATTCATGATTCCCTTTTATTTATTCAGAAGTTACTAATTACAAATTACTAATTACTTTGACTTCCACTTTGAATAATACTAATCAGGCTGACATAATCCAAATAAAACATTGTATTTTCTCTAAAAATGCTTTTCAGCATCTTTATTCGCCTGAATCTCAGTAAGAGGGGGCCTCGGTGGTCCAGTGGGCTAGAGTGATCGTCACTCAGTCCGACAGGCCTTCCATCGATGAGGCATGGGTTCGAATCACACTACCTTCGGGCTGGGGGCGGTGTGGTTTTTGCCATAGCCATTTTCGCCTACCTAGCATTGAGGAAAATTAAGTATGCCAAATACATTAGCCTTCCTGACGTTCATATGGTCTGTGGAGGTTTTAATGTTAAAATTTAGGTGGGGTACTTTTGTCGCCATATAACCTTAGGTGTTGAGTGCGACGTTAAGCTCCAATTAATCAATCAATCAAATCACACTCAAATCAAATAGAAAATTGAAAAGAAAAAAAATTGATGGAGTTTTCACTTGGTCGCCGTATGTGGAAGAGTTGCCAGGTACTCGCCGAAGGTCGAGGGTTTCCTGCGGGCCATGAGCCTCGTTTCCTCTCCACTAAACCTGGCAACGCCCCCATATAAGTGAAATAATCTTGTGTGTGGCGTGAAACATCAATCAACCAACCAACCAACCAATTATAATTTTATAATATTCAGAGGGTAAATATTTCGAATATCTAAAGGGAATACATTCTGTCCGGAAAGCGTGTTGTAATATTCAAACAAGGTTCTGGTTGTTACACAAGGTTGAAGTTTCTGTCAAAAATGTAAATGAAATGTTTGATTATTTATGTAGATATATACAGATCTATAGTAAACATCGTCGTGAAACATGTAAAATGTTAGCCACAATGACAACGTTGCGTGACAATCCGTGAATATATTCATTTACAAAATACCCATTGCAAAACATTAATAAGATGGTAAAATTGGATAGAAGCACACTAACCTCATCTAGGTCACAGAGTTTTAAAAAAGTTCAAGTTTACATAAAGCATCCTTTGTTGACATTTTGACTTTAAAAGATTTTCTCGCCGTGATCTCCACTGGACGTCCGCCATGCTGTATTAAAGTGGCATGAGCTGCCAAAATTCACACTTTTTTCATAATTTCTGATCGTCACGACAGTAAGAGGCTTTGCATGCCATCGAAAAACTAAATGATTGGCGTTGGAATGAGGAAAATCTATACGGTATGTGGCCAATACGAACCGGAATAGTGTTCGAAAAGTAAACAAAATTTAAATAAACGGGACGACCATTCATTCATTCTAAGCCAAAGTTAGTTCAAAACAATACTTTATCGTACATATGCGAGACTAGAGGCACTTAAAAGCTTCTGAATCATACGCCTTGAGAAAAATAGCCGATAATTTCAACATTCTGTTTCAACGTCAAAATATCAACATTTTGGCAGCTCATGCCACTTAATATATTCAGATTATATTTTCTGATTTGCAAAGAAATTTATCCCTTAATATTGTTCTAAAATATCCTTCAATGCCAATATCGGGAACGAGCGAATTTTATCGCCACTGATTCAATGTATAACGTGTAGAACCATAAGTATACGAAGAATCACAGAAAATTGAGTAGAATACGGGAATTGTTCTCGTAAAATTCGACCAATCCCTAATGGCACAGTCACAATGTCGGCGATCTGTCGGGGATTAGTTTTGGCCGGGGGTCGTCGTAGAAAATAAAGAATCCTTGAACAATCCTATCAATAATCCTAATAAAAGTGGAGCAGTCCCATTGTCCGAGATTTTCCAAGGATTTTGACCCGGTTTTGTCGAAAAATCGTGGGATTAGCCTCGGAGGCGATCGGAGACGATATCTGCGAGGGTCTTTTCTTTTAATTTTTCCCCACCCTGGGTATATACCGAATCTTAATGCGACTAGTCTCAGATTATTCGGAGGATGCCTCCAATTAATCAGAGGGCATCGTACAGCTGTAGGTCATCGGAGATTGTGTCCGGGATGGCCAAAATGGGTGAAAAATCTTGCGAGCAATCTTAAAATTTTAAGTTCAAAGTTGGGGACCGCGACGGCTGTGGCGATGGCTAAAAAATCTGCGACAAGCCGCAGGCGTCCGGAAAGCGCCTCCGATGGGTGCAAAATCGTGAGATCTGTCTCAAGATTTTGTTAAAATTTCCCGGGTTTTACCCATCGCCGACACATCGCAACTGATTTGTGACTGGCCCATAAGGATTGATGGTGCAAACTCAGAAGAGCGTATTTTTGAATCTCGTCAACATTGAGAGCAGTTGATGAAAATATGGTTCTGGGGCAGATTTCACGAAGCCGTCGAAAAGTACGATCAATGGCAGTTGCCATGGCGTCGTATCTCAACAGTATGGTATCCATGGCAACTATATAGCTAGTTCGCACCACGACTGCTTTGTGAAAAATGCCCCCTAAAAGTGTTCAATCGTTCAGAGGTACTTATAAAAGCCCCCTTCTGTGCTATATATTTATGATCACTAAACACACGGGCACAGGGAAAATCTTCTTGTCTAAAATAACCATGGAGACAAGTTTCTTATTGTGTTAAAAAGAGGTATATCATTTAGACCTTTATACCCCATAAATTGTTGTAACAAACCAAACCTATGATATTTCACTGTGCTATATACATGTACATTTTTTTGCTATCAGGGCGGTTTCAACAAAGGCTAGCTAAGCACAGTTTTTTTGGACTTCAGTACAGCTTTGACAAAGCTGTACTGAAGTCCAAAAAAGTGTGCTTAACTACCCAAAATTGGCTTACGTCTCATGAAATGACTTCAACAAAGTTATTGCTAATCAAAAAATGGTGTTCAACTAAGGACACATAAAAAGATAATCGAGTCAAAAATAAGTTTGTTAACCACCATGCTGTATTTGTAGCAGCAATCTCGACATACGACAATATTTAGACAGAGGGAAATAAATGGAGAGGTTAATAACTGATATACAAATTGGCTAAACTAAATCAAAACAGATAAATGTGTTTACTATGAGGCTTAACCAATAGAAAACACTTTCTTTTATAAACGCATTTCAGTAAGCGAATACAAAAGTCTCTCATTTTATTTCCCTGTATGCATTTTCCTTTGTTCTATTGTTTCTAGTCTTATCAAGATATCTCGTTAAAATCTAGCCAGTCAACAAAAACTGACCGCTGTGGAAGTGGGCCAAATTTGATTCAGTTCCCACATTTAGTGGTTTTGGTTATGGATGATGAAAAATGGGAGGTCGCTATTTTAGCCAACCCGATATATATATATATATTTTATGAACACTAAACACACGGCAAAGGGAAAATCTTCTTGACTCAAATAAGCATTTCGGCAATTTTCGAATTGTGCGGAAAGAGGGAGTATCTCATTTAGACCTTTATACCCAATCATAAAAGCTGTTGAAATAAACCCTTGAAATATCCCAACCCAAATGAAAACTATAGGTACATAACAAAGTCTAAATCATTCGAAAATGCTCTTTAAGGTAGTTATTCAATCCGGATCTGGTCTTGAGTCAGCTATGTTTTTACGACTGTTTCTACGACTGCACAAACTCTAGAACTTCAAAGCATGAGAAATGAATTTAGCAAAATGCAGTATCTTCTTATCGTCAGTATTGCCCATAAAAACCGTTCCATGATAGCTTTGTCCATTGCAGCAGCAAATGCTTAGCCTTAATGGACAAAATGACGAAGCCTGCTCAGATTATTGGCCTGCACAGGGCCGCAGTCTGATAACTTCGGGGATTTTCGTGCGTGAAATACCCTCTGATAGACTGCACGTCATTTCGAATATGGCACTCAGTTTGTTAAGCCCCTTTCACAATTGAGATACGGCGGGTTTACGGCTCTTGCGGTCATGAATTTTGGCCTTCCGTACGATGGACCGCAGCCTTCCTTGCGGGCAACCGCACCTTACCGCGCGGAATTTTTGTGCCGCAAGAGCCGCAGAAAAGTTTGGTGTGCACATGGAATCCAATTTTCGGCCGTGCGAATTTTTTTATTACCTCTGATCCGTGCGGGCGCCAGTACGTTCACCGTAAAACGTTGTATCTTGACGCGCGGTTGTTGCACGATTTATTTGTGTCGTAAGATGCTCCGTACGGTGAAATTTCTTGTTCCGCCAACCTTGCGGCAGTCGTAAACCGTTGAACGATTCACCGTCACGGTCTTGCACCGCCTTGCGTTCACCGTGCGAAAAATGCCCTCAGGCGTCCTACAGGTATATATTTTAGGGTGCTTCATTTTATCTCACAAAAGTTGAAGCTTTTGCCTTGGTCTGCTTCTTGGTGGGCATCGTGGTGATCTTCCTCAATGGATTCCCGTTCTTTTTCTAACGGTTTTTTGGATCTATGCGCCTTTTTATACTGCAATCACGTCTGCGGAGCCCAAAATCGCCGCACGATTTGACAAAACGCCGTAAGGCGCCCGCTCATTGGTGCGCGGCGAAAAACAATGACGCACGATGCATCTTGCGGCACGCCGCACGTTCCAACAAATCACGTAGCACCTCCACGCAACTGTCTCACGGATCACGTGCGCTAGACGTGCGTGGCTTGCGTCACTCGCGCGGTTCGCCGCAAGAGATTCGTGGATTAAAACGTGCGGGAACCGTGCCACGCCCTTACGATGCCCCGGCCAATCGTAAAATGGATTATTTTCTTGCGGTATTTTTTCCGATTCTACTGCGGCCCGAAAAATTTTATCTCCACCGTGCGGTCGATTTCAGTATTTTGACCGTGCGGCGAAAGTCTCAATTGTGAAAGCCCCTTAAACTTTCAGCCTCGATCAGTTATAGGGCCTATAATTGAAGCATTGGAGGATTCCAGATATGTACCGAAACTGCGTCTGTCTACAACATGTGGTTTACCGGGCTAAATAAAATATATAAACAAATATCTTTCTAAATAACATTAGCATTTAATAAATTTATATCTATTTTTATTTTATTTTTTCGTCTGTAGTAAATCATTTTGATATTTACTCTGGACGCCATTTTTATTCAGCCCCAAAATACGGTGATTTGCCGTATAAAAAGCGCAGACAGTCCTAGGCGTGTCAAAGCCGACCGGTAGCGAGCGAAGATGGCCGAAGGGAGTTCCGACTGCACAGAGCCGTCCTTTCCTTCAAATAGGGGAGCCTCGGTTCTCAGTCGGTTAGAGTGATAGTCCCTTAGTCCAACACAGGCCTTCCATCGATGCGGCGCAAGTTCGAATCGCACTCAGACCAAATAAAAAATTGAGTAGATTTTTCATTCGATAGTCGTATGTGGAAGAGTTGCCAGGTACTCGCCAAAGGTCGGGTTTCCTCTAGGCAAAAAAGTGTCCTTCCCCGTTAAATCTGACAAAAAAAGTTTCCTACCCCGCTAAATCTGACAACGCTGTTATATAAAAGAAATAATTTTGAGCGCGGCGTAAAACATCAATCAATCAATCAATCGACACTTCAAAGAGATTGCTGGAAGAACCGGACGTTGCCTCTCCACAGTAAGCCGTTTGGTCCAAACACGAGCAAACAAAAAACTTTAATAACCGCAGACATTCAGACAGACCACGCAAGACATCAGACAGAAGTTGCTGAGGCTAGTAATGTGTCATGCATTTGCTTCCAATTCCACCTTGATACGTCTCTGGTTCCGCTATCGCCGGCTCATCTGCCAAACAGTTAGAAGTGGTCCAAGTGTTGTGGAGTTGACGGCCTGAAGATCAAACAAACGTCCTAAACTCAGAGATAATAACAAACGACAACGTCTGGGTTGATGTAGACCAAGACAATTAAGAAGGAATTTGAGATCCAATGGTCAACGAAAGCAGATTCCTTCTACATACTGTCGATGGCAGAATCAGACTTTAGACGCTTCGTGGCATATAACAGGACATAATGGACCCCACAATATGGTTGCGGATCTGTTATGATATGGGGATCTTTCTTATTTGATCGCATTGTATTCGGTAACCATACAACAAGGCAATGTAACAGGGGTTCGCTCATCCGGAAATTGCTGCCCAGAACATCTTATGTCCAGCAATGAGAGTGTATCTAAATCCCTTGGAACATATGTGAAACATTTTGGGCGGCAGGATTGAATTTCGGGATTCTCCTCCAGTTTTGCACGTGGAGTGACGTCAGCTGCTTATGGAACAATTCTGACGTCATATGAAGGGTATGAGAAAGCCAGTGGAAGCTGCGATTCAAGTGTTTGGTGGAGATCCTGATATTGACTGATTCTGTTTCTATCGTCTCGTGGCGTTCCTGATATTAACTGATCCTGTTTCTATCGTCTCCATGAGTGACTTTTAACCCATCGTTACAGTTCTGTCAAAATTCAAGATTCCACCATACTTATTGAGTTCTCATTTTTCTTGATTATAAATAAATATGTCCAATACAAGTTTTTCAAATGCCAGAAGGTCTTGCTATTCTCCATGTTCGTTCACAGTACAGCCAACGAACTGTTTTCTTGGTATTGACAGACGTCTGGTTCAAATATTCATTCCATTATATTTAAACTCCTTCTGCAATGCAGTGATGAGGCCTCCGTGGCTCAGGAGGTAGAGCGTTGAACACTCAAGCCTTCCACCAATGGGTCGCGGGTTTGAATCCCACTCAGTCCCCCAAAAAATGGCAAATTTTCTGACTGGGTTTTCACTCGAACGACCTGTGTGGAATGATTACCAGTTACCAACGGAAGGTCGTGGGTTTCCTCCGGACATAGAGCCCAGTTTCCTCCCACAATAAAGCTGGCAACGCCGCCCTATAAGCGAAATAATCTTGAGCGCTTCGTAACACACCAACCAATCAATCAAGCAATGCAGTGACGTGCTGTGGGAAAACGCTTTAGTCCATCTTTATGGCTGAGTGGGGAAGCGAAATACAAACAGCCTTTCATTTACATTCGGTATCTGGATGACGTTTTCATCGCATGTGTTGAAAGACCTTCATATTGTCATTGACGATTTGTTGGATGTAACTATTTACAAGGGTCATAAATATCCAGCGACTGGGTATCTAGATAACAAAGTACTCTTCAAACCTACTGACACGCATCAGCTGCTGGGTCATACCATCTTGACAAACTTTTAAGGGAGTCGTTAGGTCTCAGGTTATTAGATTGCATAAAAACTGAGAACAAATCGGCAACAAACGTCAAATATTGTATGTTAGCACGTGCACAAATGCGTTACCGTAAACTGGGGTAACTTTGAACGGCGGGGTATCTTTGAACAGTCAAAGATGAAAATCTAAATTTTCGCTATTTGGTAGCAAATACTAAGAAAAGTGGTTCACCATTGAAAAAGCTAAAAACCTAATTATTACCACTTTTCTTAGTATTTGTTACCCCAGTTTGAGACAAAATAGCCGCCAAGGTATTAGACAGGCTGTACCCGTGGAAGAGCATTTCATATAATGCGGGGGGATATAGCGATCAGCTTGTCCGTCCGTCCGTCCGTCCGTCTGTCCGTCTGTCCGTCTGTCTGACCTCGTATTTTGGTTGTGCTGATTTCATTATTTTTAGAGTTACTGCCCTTTTCCGACATTATAAGACGACATAGACAATGAGTGGTTGTCATCGCATCTTCTCCCACAGTTTTTATTAATTTTTTTTTTGAAACTTGGTGGACATGCTCAATATCATTCGAGGATGTGCACCTCGTATTTTGGTTGTGCTGATTTTATTATTTTTAGAGTTACTGCCCTTTTCCGACAGTATAAGACGACCTAGACAATTAGTGCTTGTCATCGCATCTCCTAACACGGTTTTTTATCAGATGTTTTTGAAACTTGGTGGACTTGCTGGATAAAATTCGAGGATGTGCACCTTCTATTTTGGCTGCAGTGGTTTTATTATTTTCAGAGTTACTGCCCTTTTCCGACAGTATAAAACGACATAGACAATTAGTGGTTGTCATCGCATCTCCTCCCACAGTTTTTATAAGATTTTTTGGAAAATTGGTGGATATGCTGGATATCATGGAAGGATGTGCACCTCCTATTTTGATGGCGCTGGTCTAAATATTTTCAGAGTTACTGCCCTTTTCCAACAGTATAGCATAGATATCTTATAATAACTTAAAATAAATCTTATGCGGGGCCGGGGGTATACGGCATCTTCTGATGACTCTTGTTTGTACAAGTTGTACTGGACATAGACTATGATGCTTTGTGTTAAAAACTAGACCAAAGAGGCATTGCCAGATATAGTGGGTGAGGAAAAGGGGCTCTTTTCCCGGATATGGCACCACCAACTCTCGGCGAGTACCTGACAGCTCTTCCATATACGGCAATGTTTGTTTGGTCTGGGTTTGAATCGATCCCGCGCCACATCAATGGAAGGCCGTTGTCGAACTGAGAGACGGTTTAGTCTCGTTTCGCCTACTTCTGAACAGTATTTATTTTGGGTACCCTGTGGAGACCGCCTAGTGCGGTCCCACTATGCTTGACAAGGAGGGTGGGGTGGAGGGTAGGGGTGAACAGTCATCTGCCATCGATTGCAAGACTAGAGTTTATTACGACTATAAGAGGTGGTGTTAATGTAATGCTAAATGGCTATAAGTACCGTGTAAACCGCAAGAAAGACAACTGAATTGCCTGGAAATGTGCGACTGCAGGCTGCAAACCTAGCATTTCTACCTTTGCCGGCATCCTCAGCAATGTTGGGCCACATCAGCACAGCCATGACATTCCATCCTTCAACAGAGAAGTCGAGAGGGTAAAGGGGGTCACCAGAAAGAGAGCCAGAGAAGAACTGACACCTGTACCCCAAATATACGACTATGAGCTTATTAAGCTGAATCAGGCCAACCCAACGGAGGCATCAAACTTTCCATCATACTACTCTGTTCGCTCCGGAGTCTACAGAGAAAGGAAGAAGACCATACCCACAGTTCCTAAGCACTTCTCACCACCAACCATCCAGGCAGACTTCGAGAAAGCTTTTCACAATGCTGTTTACACTGTAGGCCTACTGCCCGAAACTACTTTGAAAGGTTGCTTCTTCCATTATTCCCAAGCCATCTTGCGCAATGCGCAGAAGCATGGATTACAACAACCTTACCAAGATGATCCAGAAGTTGTTACCGTTGAAAATCAGTGTAACTGATTTATTTAATTCTGTCATTAATAAAATATGTATTACAACTAGATTTTTTCGTGGGGGACATCAAGTGGATTTTATGGGGGAAATGGGGACCTTAATCCTTAATCCAGGTATTGATAAAGGATTACCGAGTCTCCTTTCGCCCCGCGGCGTTTTCTAATTAAAATAAAAGGAGTAGGCGAAACGAGACGTCACCCTGAGAGACTATTACTCTTACCAACTAAGCCAAGCTCCCCCCCCCCCCTTCCGCTTTTTTTGTTTGAGTATAAGGCTCTATAAGCAACTGTAGGCCTACAAATTGTAACAATTCATAAATCAAATTGTAACAATTCATAAATCAAATTGTAACAATTCATAAATCAAATTGTAACAATTCATAAATCAAATTGTAACAATTCATAAATCAAATTATAACCTCGGTTTAAGACCCAAATCATTTATGAAGGGCCACTTGTTAAACCCATAGACTGTTTGGCGGGAAAGAAAATATGATATGGTTTTGCCCTGGAAAATGATTTGGTCTCGAGTATCAAATCTTTCAGTGGCATTTAGAAGTAGGAAATACAAATCAAGACGAGGATTACTTATGGATAAACAACTTCTTAATTTATTGGGTGACGACGTTTCGATGTAGTTCTTACATCGTTATCAAAGTCAATGACGATGTAAGAACTACATCGAAACGTCGTCACCCAATAAATTAAGAAGTTGTTTATCCATAAGTAATCCTCGTCTTGATTTGGTCTCGAGTATATTATTAAATCTTGTCATCACTGATAGTGTATTCTGAGTGAATTACCAGGTGATTACTCAAACTTGATATCGTTGTTCGAATTATTATTGTATTGTGTGTGTGTTGGGGGGGGGGGGGGGGGTGGTGGGGGGGTGATTTGAGTTTTTACACTGTGATGGCGACGCGATTTAGCATGCCAGATCTAAGCTAGACAATACAACGGGGCGTGGCCATTGTCGTTCTTCGTTTCGGACTAGTAGAACTATTTTACATACACAGAACGTCTTTCGATTTTATACAGTGTCTTCATTACACCGTCTTGCAATGAGTACTTATAATAAACTATTTTTACATTTTTACGGGAAAAGTTTTCAATATAAAATAGCTCCAGCTAGGTGACTATCCTGCTATTCCGTTGTCGAGTCACAGATCGGTGCCATTTGACTCTGCAGGCTCTCGGGCGAGACACCCAAAGTGTTACTAAAGTATGTTATTTAATCATGGAAAGGCCTGATAATGGCTGCAAGACCAAAAGTTCAAACCGTCACATAGAACCAAATTGCACCGATCTGTGACTCTACAACAGAATGACAGGATAGTCAACTGGAGCTGCTTCATATTGAACACTTATTCCGTTAAAATCTGATTAAAAGTTGGTAAAAATCAACACAGAATTAGAAGTCTAAAAGCTCTTTTGACCTTCAAAACACCTTAGCATACTAGAGAAAAACAAAATGGCCACTGATGTCTCTTTGTGACATAGACGTACTGTAGTTTCGTATTCGATTTGGCACTATGTACATGTCCAAGCGTGCGCTCCACTGTAAATGTCACCAATGGGTCACGGGTTCGAATCCCACTCAGTCCAAAAAAATTTGAAAATTTTCTGACTGGGTTTTCACTCGAACGACCTATGTGGGATGGTTGCCAGTTACCAACGGAACGTTGTGGGTTTCCTCCGGGCATAGAGCCCGGTTTCCTCCCACAATAAAACTGGCAACGCCGCCATATAAGTGAAATAATCTTGAGCGCGGCGTAAAATACCAATCAATAAATAAACCACTGTAAATGTTTCGTCTGGTAGACGAAAAGGTGGCATGATCCACAAATAGAATGTTTTGCTAAACAGTTCGAACCGATATCGTAGGTCAAAATGGACTGCAGAAAGTGTATTATGGGTTTATACCAACGGAAATGCAAGCGGGACACCCAAACTGTCGATAAAGTATGTTATTCAATCTTGGATAGGCCTGACAAAGGCTACAAGACCAAAACTTTGAACCAATTGGTACCAATCTGTGCATGACTATACAACAGAATGTTTTATTATTTTAGACAAGAAGATTTTCCCTGTGCCCGTGTGTTTTATTGACCATAAACAGAATGGCAGGATAGTCACCTGGGCTGGGTCTTACAAAGCTGGCGTAAAGATGCGCATAGGTCTACAACATCGACCAGTTGCGACTAGGGAGTAAGTTCCTACATATACGTCCGACGTAACTTACAGCTTTGTAAGACAGGGTCCAGGGGCCAGTTTCACAAAGTGATCTTAGCGTAAGGTGATCTTAATTACCAATGGCAACATATACCTTTAGCATTGGTTGCCATGGTAGTTAAGATCACACTTAGCTAAGATCACTTTGTGAAACTAGGCCCTTAAGTTAAATATAAAGTTGTTTTTCGTAAGCGAAACTTAGTTCGGAAGCCAAGGGAGATAAGCATGTGAACATGAGCGACGTAAAGGTGTAATAATGGGTATAATTTCATCCCACTGTAAGGGAGATAATCATGTGAACATGAGCGACGTAAAGGTGTAATAATGGGTATAATTTCATCCCACTGTAAGGGAGATAATCATATGAACATGAGCGACGTAAAGGTGTAATAATGGGTATAATTTCATCCCAATGTAAGGGAGATAAGCATGTGAACATGATCGACGTAAAGGTGTTATAATGGGTATAATTTCATCCCAATGTAAGGGAGATAAGCATGTGAACATGAGCGACGTAAAGGTGTAATAATCGGTATAACTTCATCCCAATGAAAAAAAGAGTAAATTACGCTTGATCGTCATAAGTTTATGATTGACAATGCAGATTTCAAAACAAGTTACATTCTAACATAGTGTACAATACGCAAACTACATACATTCTTTGTTGCGATTTTGATCCCCAAGTGCGAGAAATCGTCTGAACAAGGTCAAGTCAAGTGAAGTAAATTATCGCCCTTGCTTTATACAAACAGTCAGACCTTTTCTTTGAATGTCAACTTTTGTTAGTACTTATTCAGATGTAGTATAAATTCCCAGGAGCATTCTAGAAAGAAATTGGGCTGAAACTCATGAGCATTTATTGTCAGTCTGTGGCTTCGATATCTTAAATACACATCCAGTCATGCTTCTCTTGGATAAACGACTAATCAGAGAAACTGTTATCAAACACATCCTGTAAAAGATCGTAAATGATAGAAAAATCTTTGTTTAAGCAGTGTCCAGATTTTGTTATACATTGACCCATTCTCTGGAAAGAAAATGACCAATATTGGTAAGCCTCTTGCAGGTGTCCAAAAGTAGGATCCCGTAAATTGCAAAGTCATCGGGTGTCCAATTTCGATTGCAGGCTGTTCAAAATTATAGGGTTGACCAATGATACAATTATGAGTCTTATTTAAGCTTGTTTTCGATGTTTTGTTCCTCACTAAGATAATATACACAGGGCTAGACTTGCATTCCAGCCTCTATTGGTTTTCTTGGCGAGACAGGAAACAGGACATTATCCATAAATTATCGTCTTCTTGGCAAGACATGAAACACCTTGCATTGGTAGCCTTGAGCAATCGTTGTCATAACAAATGACGCGACACAAGCAAAGATGAGTTCGATTGCACACTATTGCTTTTCAAACGTCGTCAGCATATGTATGAAAAGCGTCTTTGATCCATTGCAGCAAATCCCTGCACGTCCAGGTCAATAGAAACCGTCCAGCCAATAAAGTAACTCAACACAGATATCTTCAAATTCTGCTTTCTAGACATGATATGCGAAAGATTTTTCTTTGCTCGCTCCACACGATAAGGCTGCACAAATCATGGTCACTCCTGTACCGCCAGCGGTCAAATAAAATGCCCAGGACATCTGACAACCACCTAAAATAGACAACAATACATGAATTAGAAACATAAGTAACTTAAAAAATATTCTAAAGCACAGAAAATTAAATTCTACGTTATTTGAATAATCATTGAAAAATCCTTCATGTAAAAAAAAAATAATTCGTTTTCCTGCTGTTTATAACGCACATTAGATTAAGCCCATATCATCCGCAATTGATTTTTCACAACGTTGATCATTTTAATCAATTTAATTAACTTAAACGGTTTTAAGATCAAGTCAATCGTCCCCGCAAATTATATAGAAACAAAGAAGAGACAGAATGTCACAAACGATTAAGTGACATGAGTTGCCAAAATTAACATCCGAAATTTGTCGACTATTGTTCCAAAACGGATAGTGTTTTTTAGTTTGGTGCAATTGAAATTTATGCAAAATGCGCGAATTCCAAAATGCTACTTGAGGTTATAGAGTAGGAGCACTCTGATAACTTCGGGGATTTACGTGCGTGAAATACGTGTCAAAGCCGACCGGAAGCGAGCGAAGATAGCCGAAGGGAGTTCCGACTGAGTAGGAGCTTAGGCTGGAATCATGGGGGATAACTCTTAGTGGTATTGCAGTCAACGATCTGGTTGCGTCTGGAGCATGTAATCTGAAATTCCCACCTGCGAGCTCTTATAGCTTGTATTTTAGAAACACGTGGTTTCAATAATGGCGGTGTTGCATTAACCTACAATAGATTGATTCAATGGCATTTTTTTGCAGACTTAAAATTCAGTTTTCAGTGTTGAACAATTCTAAGAAAGGCTTTTCAGCAATTGTAATAGGTTCCGATCCTATTCAATGAAAAAAAAATCTGAAAATGTAATGATCAATTTTTTGTGGCATGATCGTAAGAGTAGTTTCCTTCCACCCACAGAGTTTGATTATGGCCTACCTCTTGCCACATACCGTACAGTCATTCGAAAGAATTTTTAATAAGACTTCAAACACAGACAGAACCAGCTGGTCACCGAAGTAAACTAAACTTTTGGTCGAAGTTTTTCATATTCCGTCCGCCTTGAGTCAAGTTCCAGGAAATTTTCTGTCTGGAATCTAGCGAGGTCAAGGTCAAACCAGAGTAGCCAATGGCAGATCCGAGAGAGTCAACTTATTAATATATGACTATGAATATCGTTGGGCTGTCCTCTGCATAGAAACACCCCCGACTCTCCAGAACAACAATTCTTCCAGCATGTTTTGTTAATTTGTATTAGCAATCTATCAATGGCTGTAACTTACTAATCTATTCAATAATGATATGATTTTTTTTTGTCCATAATGTAAACCTTTGCCCAAATTAACGCCAGCTTGTAAGACATGCTCCTGGACCTTGTCTTACGAAGCAGGCGTAAGTTACGTTGGTTGTAAATCAGTGTTAAAAGTATAGTAACTTGCACACGAAACCTAGTTCCCAGTGGACACCATATTGAAGAGATACGATGTCATGGCAACTGCGAATGATCGCACTGTGCGGCGGCATCCGTAAATGGGTCGCGGGTTCGAATCCCACTCAGTCCATATAAAGATTGGAAAATCTTCTGACTGGGTTTTCACTCGAACTACCTATGTAGGAGGGTTGTCAGTTACCACCGGGAGGTCGTGAGTTTCCTCCGGGCATAGATCCTGGTTTCCTCCCACAGTAAAACTGGCAACGCCGCCATATAAGTGAAATAATCTAGTTTTTCAAGGTTCTTCAAACGCTGAACTTCACTTGATAATCGGGATTTATTTTTAGTTAGTTTGAATTTTGGCAGCTTATACCTTTTTACGTCAACATCCATATATAATATCGTATTTTAGACAAGAAGATTTTCCCTGTGCCGTGTGTTTTAGTGTTCATAAATATAATATCGTTTGTTATATTTCCTTAAAGTGGCATGAGCTGCCAAAATTCATACTTTTTTCATAATTTCTGATCGTCACGACAGTAAGCGGCTTTGAAGTCCATTGAAAAACTAAATGATTTGTGTTGGAATGAGGAAAATCCATACAGTATGTGGCGTGTACGAACCGTAAACGTGTTCGAAAACTAAACAAAATTTAAATAACCATTCATTCATTCTAAGCCAAAGTTAGTTCAAAACAATACTTTATCGTACTTTGTCGAGACCAGAAGCACTAAAAAGCTTCTGAATTATTTGTCTTGATAAAAGTAGCCAATAGTTTCCACATTCTGTTGTAACGTCAAAATATCAACATTTTGGCAGCTCATGCCACTTTAAATAAATGAAATCAGAGAAATAATATGAATGTCAAGTTCAGACATGGGGCTCGTTTCACAAAGCATTCGCATCGCAAACGAAGCGTAGTTGCCAATGGATACCATAGTGAAGAGATACGGAGTCATGGCAACTGCGATTGAACGCACTTTGCGACGGCTTCGTGAAACGGCCCCAAGACCTGGTATAATGCGAATTCTTCATCCGTAAATGTGTCGCGGGTTCGAATCTCATTCAGCCCCTCCCGGAGGGGGGGGGGGGGGAGATATCTTCTTGTCATAAATATAATATCGTTAGGACATTAAGACTTACCCATCCTGTAGGACGACGAGGTGTGGCCACATGCCTGTTGGACTTCGGGACTATCCCAACCATTCGGGTAAATAGCTAGCCCAGCACCAATCAGCAAACCTAGGCAAAGAAAATGTCACATATAAAGATACAAATTCATATTATAGGACAAAACTTTTCTCTCAGCGTTTTGTTCTGAGGTATGTGGCATAAATATATGTGTATTCGTTGCGGTTTTTTTATTCTTAAGACAGTTAAATAAATACATTATTTCGTTTGTTCTGGGACATTTCAAAGCCAGATTTAAGTTGATTGGTTGGATTTCCATTCGTTGGAATCATTTACGCCACTAAGATTTAAGACCATCTATCTGTTACGGGTTCAAATGGCTTTCCGTAAAAAGGAATACATTAATGAATACAAAAAGCTAGCCATGCAGTTTTATCATCCAAAGGTTGGTTCTAAACCCGGGGCATCATCCACGAGGCTCAAATGGAGGACCACCCACGAGGCTCAAATGGGGCACCATCTTCGAGGCTCAAATGGAGCACCATCCACGAGGCTCAAATGGGGCACCATCCACAAGGCTCAAATGGGGCACCATCCACGGGGCCAAGTGGGGCATCATTCACGAGGCTCAAATGGGGCACCATTCACGAGGCTCAAATGGGGCATCATTCACGAGGCTCAAATGTGGTCATATATGCACCTGCCTATTTCATACAGTGAACAAAGAGCTATTTCCAGGCGTTACAATTCCCCCTTCTATTCATAGGGGTATTAACATGGTGTATAGGAATGTTACACATAGGGGTCATAGTTAGAACGTCTTCTGGCAGTGCCCAGCTGAGTTGACCGTATTTTTTAAAATGAGCATATGGAAACACCTCTTTACATGCTGCAATGTCTATATAAATAGGTCAACATATCGTTGTTCATTTTTTAAGAAAAACTTACACACTTATAAGCGTACAAATTTATGTTTAGTCTCTTTAGAGAGGAAATAGGCTCATATAGGACTACACACTTATTGTAGCCAAAGTGGCATTCCTTGAGTAGACACCGTGTTGTTCTTACTGGTGGGTTCCGTTAATGAAAAATAGGGTGTAGTAAGTCTACAATAGGCTATAGGCCTAGACCTACATAATATTCTGCTTTTTGTTAAATTTTATTCGCAGCATATGATATATTTCAAAGCTATTAAGTATTAACACTTTACAGACTATCAAATATCCATTATCATGATAAAAAATGTGCGGGGCAGTTTGATGGATATGTTTCATGGTGGTCCACTTAATAAATAGGTCAGTTAACACGTTCAGGCTAAAGGTCAACTGTTCAAACCTGGTTGTCTCCCCTGAATTAATTATAGAGGGAGTTGATAGGATTTTTCTATTGGATTCCAATCCGATCGACCGGTGCATGTGTGATGGTTTCTTGGAATCAAATTAAGGTTGGATCACAGGTGCATAAAGCCCTGATAATATCCTTAAAACTTGTCTAAAAAGATTGTTCTGTAGTCAAAACTATAATTCTTGGTAAAATCCATGTGCCAGTATGACTTTATTTTCAAAAACATGTTAATTTTTTTTTTGGTGAAGCTTCAAGCACCAGGGCAAAAATCAATAACGTCTTCTGTTCTTCCTGTGGCGTAATGCGAAAGGTTTGTTGTCAGAATTGCGGAGAATTTGGCGAAACTGAATCTAAAGTGTGAAAAAATGACATCGGATCAATCCATCGTAAGCTAGTGCAACACTACCTTTATTAAGACCATGTGTTTGCAAACATTTTTGTTTGAATACAAGCTATAAGTACGCGCATGTGGGAATTTTGGTTTAGATGCTCTATGAAAAAGATACTGTACATAAACAGACGTTGTAGGTAGAGTTAGTATGTGTTAGTGTGACTGGGATAATGTCACAAGAGTTTCAGCAGTACAACATATATTTGATATATTGGCCCTGTTATCAGGGAGGTATTCAGTTTAAAATAATTTGAAGGTTATTTCTAAATTGCCTATCCACTTTGGGGACATTAAAACCGCAAGCTCTATTGTTGTTTGTATAGGATATTGCCCGGGGACAAATCTGACTCGAATTGAAACCTATTGTCATGGGACCTTAATTAAATACTCATGAAGTGTCCATGAGCGTACTTCATATAAACTTACATGGTATGGATTATGGTATCTTAGGTTCAGTATACATTCTGGTGGTTTCAGTATTGGTTTCGATCAATGAACTATATGCGTGGAATGGAGATCACGTGACGTTTGAGATGTAGCGAGCGCCGCCATTATTATGAGATGGCACTACTGATCTGACGTTACAAAGGAAGCGAGTCTTGTGACGTCAATTTTGACCGTTCATTCGTGATGTCATAATTTTTTTAGAAGAACGTTATCTGCGTTTCGAGAGAGACAACATCCTATAGTTATGACGGCGATTTTAGAACGCCAGATCCAATCAATCAATGAGACGTGTCCCTTCCACGCATATAGTTCATTGGGTTTCGATATTACTTCCATTGGATCATCAGATGTGTGGTGGCGGATTAATCCAGTAAGCACAATTTGTATTTTTTCTTTGGACTGGGAAGGATTCGAACCTGCGACCTATCGATGAAGGGCCTGTGTCAGACTGAGCTGAGTGAACCACCAAGATCGCCATTCGTAACAGAAACCTAAAACTTATAGACTATACGATCTGACGTTACAAAGGAAGCGAGTCTTGTGACGTCAATTTTGACCGTTCATTCGTGATGTCATAATTTTTTTAGAAGAACGTTATCTGCGTTTCGAGAGAGACAACATCCTATAGTTATGACGGCGATTTTAGAACGCCAGATCCAATCAATCAATGAGACGTGTCCCTTCCACGCATATAGTTCATTGGGTTTCGATATTACTTCCATTGGATCATCAGATGTGTGGTGGCGGATTAATCCAGTAAGCACAATTTGTATTTTTTCTTTGGACTGGGAAGGATTCGAACCTGCGACCTATCGATGAAGGGCCTGTGTCAGACTGAGCTGAGTGAACCACCAAGATCGCCATTCGTAACAGAAACCTAAAATTTATAGACTATACGAATGGACGCGCCAATAAGCTAAAACAACCAACCAACTAAAACTTATGGACCACATAAGAGTGCTTTTTTCGCAGTGTATTAAGGCTGTTTGTAACACAGCAGGTCTATCTGATATATACCAGGCGGTAAGATATCGCTCTTCCCCTCATATACATCACGGTGATATGTAGATGGGAACTCATACTGTCTCCAGGCTTAATGACTGCTTTGATAGTTACGTTATGGCGAGGTGCTGGAAATCAAGATATCCTAACACATTCCCGATGGGTGGGGGTTAGATAAGAACATTAAGCGGCGAGGTGTTAGTAACAGATAACTGTCAGCAGGGTGGGGGTAACTTTGTCAGAACTCTGAAATTCTCAACCAGAAAATGGGTATCAAGATCATATCAGTCCCCTGCTAACAGGAGGTGTGGGAGGTGTGGCTTCAAAAATCAGTTTGCTAACGATTAGGTGATCAATTCAAACAGCCTCCTGTCAAAGATTGGTTCGTTTCCTATTCATTCCAAAGACAGTGTGGACATTTTTTATACGCGGGCGTATATTGGTATACCGTTTTCTGTCTGTCCGTCCCGGATTTGTGTCCGCTCCATAACTTAAAACCTATTGCCGGAATTTAAGTTTTTCTTCTGATATATGTAGCTTATGGGTAGACGGTGTGTCGCGTGCCAAAATTATATTGGGGTATCAATATTTTTAGCGACCAAAACAGCCACCAAGCCTTTTGGCATTTAATAACTCAAGAACTCCATAACTTAAAACCTATTGCCTGAATTTAATTTTTTTTTCTTCAGTTATAACTAGCTTACAAATAGACGATATGTCTCGTACTAAAAGTAAATTATGGTCTCGCTATATGCGTCCCCTTTTGGCATTTATTAATTGAGGAAATGGATGTTAATCTGTCTGTGGTTTCACTGTAGAGCTTTATTGTATCCAAAGAACTTTTTGATAAATATGGGGAACAGATGAGTTGCGGAGCACCTTCTATCTATTGTTTTATCCGTAATTAAATGAAATTGCTGTTGGATTACCATCATTTCAGGCCTTTTTATCTGTGGTTTACACTCAAACAATTATCAGCAGGCTTTTCCAGTCGCTGTTAACCGATCGTCAGTCTGTATTTCTCAGATAAATAGGCCTACGTAAAATTACACTGTGCCGTTAGTTCACTCACTCGACTGAAACATAAATGCGCCCCAGCGAGCAGTTTGGTTTGTTTACGTTCCGGGTACCTAACAATTCAAATTTTCAAATTCAAATTAAAAATACAAAGGGACGTCCAAACTTTTAAATTTTGGTAAAATAGAAAGTTCCTAACTTATATTGTCTGGGAAAAATACAGAAAACGGTCTTTCTTTTTTAATGTAAACAATATTCCTGATTATCGCGGCAAGTGTGCCTTTAAGATAGCGTGCTACAATGAATTTACCCTTGCGGGCGTATTATGAGTTTCTTAAAGTCTTGTTTTAATACATTCACTTCAATCTATAACCTACGCTCAATGTTTGACTGTAGTTTTCAACGTAAGACCGAGTGAACATCATTTTTTTAAAAATGAATTCACTTCAATCTATAACCCACCCTCAAAGTTCAACATAAGTGTTCAACGTAAGGCAGCGTGAATATCATATTTCCTGTGTGTTGAATACTATAAGCTAATATTGTAGGTAGATTAAAGTGTTTGTGGTCATTTACATCTGATCAAGTTTAATCTGATCAACGTATTGGTCGACTGGTAAGAAGGGTAAGGCCTAGCAGTAGAAAGTCACGGGTTTCCTTTTGGCATTGGGGTCGAGTTTCTGCTCAACAAACACGACAGCATCACCAACTCGCCAAATATAAGTGAAATAATCATGAGTCTGGCGTAACACCCCAGCTAATGAACCAATCTGCTTATAAATAACTATGGACTATGTGGATTCATAATGTACAAAACAACCCCCCAAAATGGTATTGTAATTCACACAACATAATTTGTTTTGTTAAAGTGGCATGAGCTGCCAAAATGTTGATATTTTGACGTTGAAACAGAATGTTGATTGGCTATTTTTCTCAAGACGTATAATCCAGAAGTTTTTTTAGTGCCTCTTGTCTCGAAAATGTACGATAAAGTATTGTTTTGAACTAACTATGGCTTAGAATGAATGAATGGTCGTCCCGGTTATTTAAATTTTGTTTACTTTTCGAAAACGTTTTCGGTTCGTACAGGACACATACTGTATAGATTTTCCTCATTCCAACGTCAATCTTTTAGTTTTTCGATAGCCTTCAAAGCGTCTTACTATCGTGACGATCAGACATTATCAAAAAAGTGTGAATTTCGGCAGCTCATGCCACTTTAACCGATCAGTAGACATCTTTTTTATACTGGCGGCCGTCACCCAAAAATCGGTAGAGGAATTTCTGCCATATTTTCAAGAAATTGTAATCCCAAAATAACGAGAATACTGACATTTTTATAATTCACAAAATTCAAAACTTCTGGGGCTATTATTCTAAGATTGCCAAAGATTTTGTTTGTGTGTCTGGGTTAACAGAAATGTGAAATATCAGGTGCGTTGTGCTCTTTTTGAAAGTGGCATGGGCTGCCAAAATTCACACTTTTTTCATAATTTCTGATCGTAACGACATTTAGAGGCTTTGAAGGTCATCGACAAACTAAATGATTAGCGTTAGAATGAGGAAAATCCATACAGTATGTTGCCTATACGAACCGGAATAGTGTTCGAAAAGTAAACAAAATTTAAATAACCGGGACGACCATTCATTCATTCTAAGCCAAAGTTAGTTCAAAACAATACTTTATCGTACATTCTCGAGACTGGAAGCACTAAAAAGCTTCTGAATTATACGTCTTGAGAAAAATATCCGATAATTTCAACATTCTGTTTTTACGTCAAAATATCAACATTTTGGCAGCTCTTGCCGTTTTAAGTAAGTTTTCTCCATGCCTTGTTTGTTTTAAATACTCTACATGTTTGTTAGCCTAACATGTTAAAATGGTTAACTGACATAACCCATAAATCATGCGAGGAGGGGGATTGGTGGTGAGGGGTAGGGGGCGGGGGTGGTAGGGTGTACCTGCAGCATCAGAAAGCTGAATGTTTAAAGGCACACTTGCCGCGAAAATCTGGAATATTGTTTACATTAAAAAAGAAAGACCGTTTTCTGTATTTTTCCCAGACAAAATAAGTTAGGAACTTTCTATTTTTACCAAAATTTAAAAGTTTGGACGTCACTTTGTATTTTTAATTTGAATTTGAAAATTTGAATTGTTTCGTACCCGGAACGTAAACAAACCACACTGCCCCCTATTGGCGATTTTATGTTTCAGTCGAGTGAGTGAACTAACGGCACAGTGTAATTTTACGTAGGCCTATTTATCTGAGAAATACAGACTGACGATCGGTTAACAGCGACTGGAAAAGCCTGCTGATGCTTGTTTGAGTGTAAACCACAGATGAAATGGCCTGAAATGAGGGTAATCCAACACGAAAGTTGACCGACACTGATCGTTGTTGTTGTAATCAGGCTTCGATTCTTCGTTTGTTTTTCACCCCATTTCTACATTCTAAAGCTAACTAGACATGTTTTATGTGTCCTATGTTTAAGTTTAGTGGTATTAGTCGTACTAAGCTCATGTAAATTGGTTTTCTTAGCAAATTTAAACAGGCTACGGCGGCAAGTGGGCCTTTAACCCCGACCAGAACATAGAAAATGTCTTAACCAGTGTAGTTTTATAGGAGTATTCTTGTTATTGAGAACAGCGGGTTGTTTGTCACATCTGGTTGTCTGTGCGATCTGGCAAAGGTTATCACACGGGCCACCAGTAAGTCTTTCCAAAACATATCCCCCATTCTTAAGCCTGTCACTTATGTTTATGATAACTAATGACCCAACTTCAAAGTTCTTTTTGTAGAGCACCATTCATGGGTGTTAGGGGTGGGCACACCCATGGGGAACAAATAGACCATTACTTATATCAAAACCATCAGATAAATAGGAAAGGAAGCCATAAAAAAGCAACGAGATACCGATGTCATTCTGGGGTAAAGGATTCCCTGCACACATTTCAAAATCCCAATTAGTTAACGCAAGCTTGAAACATGTTCTCCTTGTTAAGTTGCCTGGGATACATTAAGAAAAAGAGGCATTTTAGTCTTTGCTATAGTTTGTATTGAGTTACGCAATTGAGCACTTTGATAAACTGTTCTGCTTTCTTGTCAGTTAGGGCATGTTACAGGCTCGCCCTCTGTAGGGCCGTTGTGCCTCTACCGTGGTTCTGGGATACCTCACCGGGATGTTTAAAGTGCCATGAGCTGATAAAATTCTCATTTTTTCTTTCATAGATTCTGTTTCAAGTCCATCGAAAAACTAAACAATTGACGTTAGAATGGAGAAAATCCATAAAGCATGTTGACTGACAAACGTTTATTTATTTTAGACCTCAGTTATAGTGTTACATGTAGTTCAAAATGCTATATTTTAAATCACATCCTCGAGAAAAGTGAAATATTCTGATTTTGGAGAAAAATAACCGAAAATGTCAATTGTTTTGTAAAATCGGAAACAATGTCTACATTTTGGCAGCTCATATCATTTTAAGTTAGCAAACGTTCAGTCAATATGTCGATTGTTTGAAGCCCATCTAAAACCAAGGATAATTATTGACTTTTGTATTTGGGGTTTTAATCGATTAATGTATGCGTTATGATTTTGAGGTACTAGTTTGGCCAACCTACCAACCTACCAATCCAATCACATTGATCACCAGTACGTCTTTCCAAAACATATTTACCAAAAATAGCCTATCTACCAAGCCTGTCTCATATGTTTATGATAACGCATGGCTCGACTTTAAAGCCCTTTTTGTAGAACAGGGAGCCAGGGGTGCGGGCACACCCACGGGGAACAAATAGACCATTGCTTATACAAAACCATCAGATAGATAGGAAAGGAAACCAAAGAGATAGCCTACTATTGTAATTCTGGTATAAAGGGGTCTCTGTCTAGATCAGTTGAAAATTACTTGCTTAATAGGCATTTAGAAGTTGAGTTATGAAACACAAAACATCTTTCGTATGGTAAGACAACTTCTTATTATATATATACAATACATATATACATGTAGTCGCGACGTTTCGACCCAGTTCCTAAGGTCGTTCTCAAGCTAATGAAAATTAAAATATCAACAGGTTATAAATACAGATGATTAGAATTATCGTAGAATAGTGAACATCATAAAAGAATAATTAGGTTGTTGATTGGATTAGAAAACATCATGGATAGAAATGATTACGTTAGTATAAGAACCATTAACGTCATAGAACTGCGCTCATTATTTGAAATTCAAAACATTTTTCTCGTTAGAGTATCGTTGGTTTATTAGTTGAAAATTAGCTTGTAACATATTCTTTCAATTTGGATGCTTGGAATAAGTTAAGAAAAACGTGAAAGACATATAAATTCGTAACGCTTTGTTAATCAGTTATTGGTAAAAAATGTCGAAATGACATTGAAACGTCTTCGAAATAAACAATCCCAGAGGTAGTTAGCTATGAGATGTAGAAATGGGAGATCCATACATGCAGCCCTGTTTGATTCGAGCAACCTGACCCAATCTGAAACTTCGGGGATTTACGTGCGTGAAATACCGTCAAAGCCGACCGGTAGCGAGCGAAGATAGCCGAAGGATGTTCCGAGTGGCACCTGACCCTCAGACAAGTGCGTTGACCTCTAACCCATTGAAAAGCAGACGGTTTGACTGTAAGCATATACCAGAATATGTTATAGCTGTCTGTCAGATGGACGACTGTTTACTCTGATAAACAAAGGTATTTGGAGAATGCTTCAGACGCGTGGGGAAACACACATAGATATCTTATAATAACTAGATTGGCTAACGACAAGCGACTTCCGACAACTAAGTCGCCATCTTGCTAAGTGATTTTTGACTTGCGTTACCAAGTTGTTTTCTAGTCTAAAGTGAACTTTTCTGCCATTTTTTCGAGAATGGAATAAGTTTCAAGCGGTAGGTGCTGCATAAAATTCCTCGCACATCATGACAAACGTGTAAAAGGGGAGGGGACGTAACTCTGTAGGGGTCACAGGTCATGACATTCTCAAGTAGTCTGGCCTTAATCACCGCTGATTATCCTTAACATATGGACTGTTGGTCAGTGGGGGGAGCAGGGGTTGCTATCAAAATATGTCTAAACTTCTAAACCAGCACATTCATCATAATTTAGTACAGATGGTCAACAGCTAGGGTCACTCGGAACTTCCTTCGGCTATCTTCGCTCGCTACCGGTGGTATTTGCAGTCCGAAAATTCCCGAGGATAGCTGAGTGCAGCTAGGGTCTTTTAGATATATCTTTTCTTGTAATACGGCTTAGGCCTACATGGTCAGTCGGGTATTTCATTATCAAATAAATGGTTCCTAAACAAGTAAACCAGCACATTCATTATAATTCAGTACAGATATTCAGCAGGTTATGTCTTTTTCATAGAGCTATATCCATTCTGGTAATATGTTTTGCTGATGAAATGGGGATTTAAGGGCCAAAACAAGCAGTGTGAGGAAATTTAGCGTCGCTTTCAACATTATTTCCGTATGATCGAGTAGACAAACATGAAACAGTCAATCAGACAACACTGGATATCTGGGGGTTGTTTCTAGACACCGACGTAACTTTGCGCCTGGTCGTAACGCCATGGCAACATATACCTTCAACATTATGTTACGACCAGGCGCAAAGTTACGATGGGCGTAAATCTATGCAACAAGTTCCGGAATTCACAAGCTGGACGTTCCAGGACAACGAACTGTAATGTTTTTAATTCGAGTCAAAATGCTTTGTGTTTTTATAAGACGTTCTGTAATTGTCACAAAGTGTCTTTGTATTTAATAACCACTCGTGAGTCATCGTAAACTTAGGTAATAGGCAATAACGAATCTTGTGTTTCTAAATTACACCTCGTGGCTTATCTAGTTGAAATCCAGTTGTCTCAGTCAAAATAATATGTCAATTAGCCTTTACCAATCCTTCTACATATCTTGGAAATTGTTTTTACGTGTATTTTGTTCTTGTAATCATATATATATATATTTATGGACACTAAAACACACGGGCACAGGGAAAATCTTCTTGTCTAAAATAAGCACGGAGACAAGTTTCTAATTGTGTTAAAAAGAGGTATATCATTTAGACCTTTATACCCCATCATAAATTGTTGCAATAAAGTAAACCTATGATATTTCATTAGGTTGACGACTGACAGGAGCTTGGCCTTAGTCAGTAGAATTTTCTGGAACACTTTGTATTACATTGACAATGCTTACGCATCTTAAGCTATAGTAAGAATATCGTCAGACTATATATTATGCCCCCCCCCCCCCCCCCCCCCCATAACCTTTCCCAGAAAACCTAGGTAGAAGGCAGACAGGGGAGTTTAGCCCTGACCAGTATGTCTTTCATAAATGTTTCGGCTAGGGCATTTAAAAAAATATATAAGGACGGTATTTAAATTAAGACTAAGAAAAAACAAATTATGGCCAGGGAAATGACTCAGGTCAAACGAAATGATGCTATAATGCCTAAATTGCAATGGTGATAATTGCGATCATTCAAGACACTATATCTAAACAAATGTATTCACCCGGACCCCCACCCAGCCCCAGTTTTTTCTAGGGTTGGGGGAGGTGGTACTGTTGGTTTGACTGAGAGGGAGATTGTGCACTATTAAGTCGCTTGTGGTTTAAGTTGCTCGAACCTGATGACCAGTGCCTTTAGAATACACTGAAATGTTTTCCATAAGCACGTAACTCAATGTAACAAATGTATTCACCCGGACCCCCAGCCAGCCCCAGTCTTTTCTAGGGTAGGCGGAGGTGGTACTGTTGGTTTGACTGAGAGGGAGATTATGCACTGTTAAGTTGCTTGTGGTTCTGTTCCTCGAACCTAATGGACGGGATCGGCAGTGTCTTCAAAATACATCAACTCCTACCATTAAAAGAGCACCATACACTTTTACAAGTAAATAAATTAGTTTAAACAAATTCGGAAAGAACTGCTATGAAAGTGTGCGTTTATGTCTACCAAAACTGATATCTATGCAATTTAATCGACATTTTTTATTTATAAAATCATTTAAAGTGGCATGAGCTGCCAAAATGTTGATATTTTGACGTTAAAACAGAATGTTGAAATTATTGGCTATTTTTCTCAAGACGTATAATTCAGAAGCTTTCTAGTGCTTCTGGTTTCGAAAATGTACGATAAGGTATTGTTTTAAACTTAAACTTTTTAAACTGGCTTAGAATGAATGAATAGTCGTCCCGGTTATTTAAATTTTGTTTACTTTTCGAACACGTTTTCGGTTCGTACAGGCCACATACTGTATGGATTTTTCTCATTCCAACGCCACTCATTTAGTTTTTCGATGGCCTTTAAAGCCTCTTACTATCGTGACGATCAGAAATTATGAAAAAAAGTGTATGCATTTTGGCAGCTCATGCCACTTTAATGGTTTCCCTGTACCAGTAGTTTCTGTCCAGTGCATTTTTTTCTCCATACGCACATATTGTTATAATACATAAAGTATATACACTACACCATGAACAATCTCCCTGTATGATAACAACATTACATAACAAAACTTGACACTGTACATTTTGTATAGGGGGAACTGCGAGAAAGCAATTGAAAACAGCACGTAAAGAAACATGTGATTTATATGTCAAGTCTAAAAGGTCAGCGTTTTATTACCGTAATGATAGGTAATTGAGTAAGATAAGTGGATTCAACAAAACACTTAGCTTGTCTACACTCCATAACAGTCAATTGTACCGGAGGACTTACAACAAAATGGTTCACTTCATTCGGCATTAAACTTTTATCTGAAATAAACCCTTTGAGAATTTTGCCCTAATTCTTTTGTATCGGTTAAACACTTGATATTTCAAAGCAGAAAATCGGAGTATTTCGGGGTAGGAGTTACAATAAATGATACGTGTGGGATCTTTTTTATATTTTATCTTTAAAATGGCAGTGGCCAGGTAACCTGGGATCACTTCTTTAGCCAGCGTTATTTTTCCAAATTTTTAATTTCCAGAATATCGCCTAGGAAACACAAGCTTGAAGTTGGTTATTCAAGGGCACTGGATAAAATAATGAGAATGGGTATTTCAAAACAAACACGTGACTTTTTAATAGTCATCTTTTAAAATTCGGCGGAGATAAGAAAATTCTTAATTTGGACGTCCTCTGCATGAAAAATATATTTTACATAATTATTACAAGTTTAATTCTTCCGCTGAATTAAACACATAGCAATTTAACTTGACGTTAGCAGATCATATATGTCAGACGAGCGAAATGTAAATATCATGCATTGTTCCTAACTCTACTCGTTTAACTGTGCAGTAAGTAGTCTTTTGTGCCATTGTTATGTATGTTGATGTATCCATAGTACAGTGTTAGGGTGTTAACATATAATAAAATCCCTTCCATTCTATTTGAAGCTGTTATGTACACTGCCCATGCACTTTTCGGGGTTTAAGTACATACATTCATTTTATCATCTTCGAACGTGTTCTGTACACTGTCCATTTCTTGAGGGATAACAGTATTATATATCCTACGGTAAATTGTCAGTTTATCCTATCTTTAGGTTCTGGTACATGTACAAGAAAAATGCTTCGGGGGCAAAAATATGGATGGAAGTTGCTGAGCGATCATTTGATTGATTGATTGATTGATAGATGTTTTACACCGTACTCAAGATTATTTCACTTATATGGCGGCGTTGCCAGGTTTAGTGGGGGAAGAAACCGGGCTCATTGGCCGGAGGAGAACCCCGACCTTCGACGAGTAGGCCTACCTGGCAACTCTTCCACATACGTACATGTTCTGTCATGTGTACATCTTCTGTCATGTGTACATCTTCCACATACCGCGACCTATAGTGGCAGTCATTTGGAGAGCCAAACATGCGCATCATTTATATCGCATTTTCCATATTGCATTTCCTTAATGGATGAATAAAAGCAAGTTAGATTTTATGATTCAGTACTTTAATGACAGCGTTATTAGATTTAGTGAAGGAAGAGATTGGACTCTTTGCCCCTGGCAAGCCTTCCACATAAGGTGATTAAGTAATAAAACCCTTAAAATATGTTCCATTTTTTCTTTGGAATTAATCATATGACCTACCTGCGAAAAGCTGAACAACCCCTGCAACTTTGACAGCCGTATCGGAGAATATGTCCTTTATGCATAACGACAGTAATGCCGTGAATGAGACCAGAATGCATATCCCACAGCCGACACCAACGAGAACCGTGGCGATTTGCCAGGAAAGGCTTGGAATGTCATAAAATGTCGTATATCTACCACATTCTTCTACAATCTTTATCAATCCCGTATCTAAAAGTTTAGGATAGTTGCAGCGACGGAAAACTCCGAAATATACAGGTGTCATGTGTTCATCTTTCATCCACCCGTGCAGCCAATACGGCAGGTAAAATCCAACACTGGCAGCGACGGCACTTAGAAACGAGGCCAATGCCCAGATAACGCCAAGTTTGGACAATCCTGACGCCATCTTGCTACCTGTAGTTACCTGAACTGGATCACATACACCAAATCAACATTCATAAAACCGAAAACTTTATGGAAATGACTCTCTTTTGTTGTTAAAATACGAATCCCACAAAAATGTATTTAAAAAAAGTTCCAGTCGAATTCTCAAAGCATGAATAAAATTTGATTCACTCTTCTTGATAAATGCACTTAATTGTCGCAAACACTTTTCTTGCAAACTTTCCTCTGATACTATGATTTCAACATTATCTTCATCATATTAAAGCCCCGAGAGACCAACTTGAGCAGCAATCTCGAAGTTGACAACCACCCTGGGTTATATTAGCTGTATGCTGGCTTCTTTTGTCTCCGTTTTTCTTCTGTTTTGCAGCACAAACACACACAGCTATTTCCAATGTTGTTGTTTCGTTTATACAACAGGCATTCAAGCAATGGCACAAGCCCTTAGGCCTCCTGAGTTTATCCAGTTCTGTACATTTGTTGAGCCTTGTGTATACATATATCCACGACAACCTGTCAAATAGGGGTTTATATGGAGTCCTCTTTATAAGCCCCTCAGAAAATGGGGCAATCCACAAAAGGTTTATTCTGTTATCTCAACATTTCTTGCTCTGTGGTGGTCCTTGTTCAATCTTCATCTTCAACACCTTAATTTAGAGAAAAACAACATGGGATATTTTTATCAGCAGTTTAATTATGATCGCTAAAACACACGGGCACAGGGAAAATCTTCTTGTCTAAAATAACCATGGAGACAAGTTTCTAATTGTGTTAAAAAGAGGTATATCATTTAGACCTTGCAGTTTAATTAATGGCTTCTAAGCAAATGTAAATTTGCTGGCGAAAAAAAAAACACATGAAGGTATGTATTGATTTGATAACGTCCATCTTATCTTAAAAAGGACTGTGGCCAGGTTCACTTCTTAAAGGAAATTTATTTCTTAAACTTTGAATATCTAAAGTAAAATATTGGCTAATAAACGGAAGTTTTGCTTAATCCAGTGCATAAGATTAAATGTGTGAAAGTTTTAGTCTGCTTATTCGAGTGCATAGAATTAAAAGTGTGAATTTTTAAAAACGAATAAATACATCGTAGAATTTAGTGTCATGACAATTTGGCACGTTTTAAAACAAACAATGATAAATAGCATTGCTTTGTTAAAAGTATTTTCTTCATAAAACAAGATGAAATCGGTGGGTACCTGTCAACGCTTCCACATAGGGTAATCGAACGACAAACATACTAAAAAGATTCGAACCCGCGAGCAATCGACAGAAGGCCTGTGGTGGGCTGAGAAACTATCGCTCTACCGACTGAGCCATGCACCGAGGCATCTACAAAAATCGACACCACGGTTAAAATATAGAATTCAATAACGTTTTATTTTTTTTTTTCTATATGCTTTTAACTCTGACTAACTCTTGGAACTTATCAGAACAGATGCAGCGAGAGAACCCTTAGAAATAAATATTTCAAATGCTGCTTTGGCTTGCTGGTGGTTGTGTGATAGCGTTAATACTACACAGAAGGCATGGTCGCTATGGTTACGAGAATTTCATTTGGCCACTGCCCAAGCGAGGATAAAATCGATATTGGTTTTTGCATAGCGAATGGTATAGCTCTGTAGGGCTGTATCATACAACGTTAACGGTATAGATATGGCCTCTACTAAAAGCTTTATACCTCGACTTTGAAAATTACAAGCAAACATCCCAATTGGTGGCTAAATAAAATGATACTTAAAACGTCAGGAAAGTAATAATGAAAGCAATAGCAATAATTTTCACGAGATGTCCCGGTATAGCGATTTTAAGTGCACAGTTAACCGACAAGAAACCTGTTAAGGAATTCAGCTGGCGTTGATACATATCGTCCTTCTGTCAAATGGAAATATATTCGCAAATTAAACGGTTTTTTTTTATTTTTGCACAGGCGATTCAGCCGAAACCATAAAGCATTGTGAAATGTCATATAAAACAGAAATTAAACAGTCTACATTAATATTCTGGTTCGAACTCTAAACATTCGACCAGAAGAAAATTTGACAGTTTTTCTCCTTGATAGACCTACCTTACAATTTGGTCAGAATTTACAATGTTGTTTAAGCGCTATGTCACGTCTCTTTACGCCCCCTAGATCGTGCATGGGTCGTCTGGTTTAAAACAAGATAAAGAGCAGAAATACTTGAGGAAAAGTAACGTAGATTTAACCGTCTGTCTGAACGCTTTGCCAGCCTCCCAGTTGTCTTCGGACGGGCAATGCTGCTCGGTTATTCCCCGCAGTCGATGGATGACTCAGTGTGCATTGCCAGTCTGCAGGACGAGAACGAAACAGAGCTCGCTGACAGATCTACGGTTGTAAATGCAAGGAAATCCTCTGATTTCGCTCAATGAGCCTGTCCGAGTCAAAAGAGTTAAGCAGGTCGGTTACAGACCACTGATCAAACAATTTTCATAGCCTAGCGATTTCACACTATCTTGAGTGTACACATTAGGCTCGAGTAGACAACAATAGATGGATCTTCATAAACTATATACACAATCCATTATCCTTACTATAACGTATATGGCCCCAAAACATGTATATTCAAACAGTGGTAGTCGTATATATTTACATACAGTCTTACAAAAACATAACTTATTTTATGCTAAAAGCTTGCTTTTTGTTCAGGCTTTAAATCACTCCAACTGATTCGACGTTTTTTAGTTCTAAATAACAAAGACGGCAGTTTGAATTACCTTTTTTCTATGCGTTTACAAAGCGCTTGTATCTTCGATGAAACACGCACATATGCTGTCAGCTCTCTGTTAATGCCCGAACTCTCCTAAAATCGTACTCACATTTCAGCCGAAAGGAAGTAGGATAGGCTCGGTCATCAGCACAGATTGAACATATACTGCAAGCTACTGTCAAAACTAGCCGTATGGTCAACATATGTGGTCAACCACACGCCAGTGTTTAGATTCTCCATGTCGAATCGATCGCTTTAATTATCGACCACATATTCAGAGGGCTTTGCATTCCAAGCAAAATGCATTCAGGCAAATGCCTAAATGGAAAACTTAATTTGTTAACCAATTCTTTCATTCTACATAAACAAATAAATTTAGATTGAAAAGAAAAAAACGGTCTGAACTCTGAAGAGAGTGAGTAACGTCGATCTTACAAACTGAAAAATACACCTAAGTCATATAATGCCAACTGCCAATGGCTATAGAAATTCTCCAATCAATATCCAATTCCGAGAATAAAATGTTTAAGTTTATCTTTTTCACCGTATTTTCGTCAGATGTTGTTTCGTTATTTAATTGACTGATTGGTTTGGCTCAATAGAGATTCAGCAGCTTAATGGTTAATCCGGATTTCTGACACCAAAATGACTATTTTTCAGCAGCTTAATGGTAAAAAAAAAAAAAGATCAGACAAACAATGCTCACAGGAGCTACTCTGTTGCCCTCACTTGAACACTACCGGCTGGAGTTATCAGGAGCTATGCCAGATCACC
Organism: Lepidochitona cinerea; assembly: GCA_963971465.1. Classification (NCBI taxonomy): domain Eukaryota; kingdom Metazoa; phylum Mollusca; class Polyplacophora; order Chitonida; family Tonicellidae; genus Lepidochitona; species Lepidochitona cinerea. The sequence goes on from OZ020562.1 coordinate 29,386,141, forward strand.
GTCTTCAGGAACTATGCCAGATCACCGTCTTCAGGAACTATGCCAGATCACCGTCTTCAGGAATTATGCCAGATCACCGTCTTCAGGAACTATGCCAGATCACCGTCTTCAGGAACTATGCCAGATCACCGTCTCCAGGAACTATGCCAGATCACCGTCTTATAGAACTATGCCAGATCACCGTCTCCAGGAACTATGCCAGATCACCGTCTTCAGGAACTATGCCAGATCACCGTCTTCAGGAACTATGCCAGATCACCGTCTTCTTCTCGAAATTGGCTCGAGAAGATGGAACACTATTAGAATCTCAACTGTTCTACTTTCTGTTGAATTCCAACCAATGTTTTGATACTGTCGATGAAAGATTGATGTTTTATGCCGCACTCAAGGTTATTTCACGTATATGGCGGCGTTGCGAGGTCAAGTGTGGAAGGAAATCGGGCTCTTTGCCCGGGGGAAAGCCCTGGCCTTCGGCGAGTTCAGGCAACTCTTCAACATACGATGATCGAAACTCGGAAATTTTTCCATTTCATTTAGTCTAATGGGATTCGAACCCGCGGCGCATCGATGGAAACGCTGTTTCTGACTGAGAGACTATCACTCGGCCGACCCAAAAAAAGGGGGATGGGGGGAGGGGTTAAGTGTGGAAGGAAATCGAGCTCTTTGCCCGGAGGAAAGCCCTGACCTTCGGCGAGTTCTGACAACTCTTCAACATATACGACGATCGAAACTGGGAAATTTGTCAATTTCATTTAGTCTAATGGGATTCGAACCCGCGACGCATCGATGGAAGCGCTGCGTCTGACTGAGAGACTATCACTCGGCCGACCCAAAACAAGGGGGAGGGGGGGAGGGGTTAAGTGTGGAAGGAAATCGAGCTCTTTGCCCGGAGGAAAGCCCTGACCTTCGGCGAGTTCTGGCAACTCTTCAACATATACGACGATCGAAACTGGGAAATTTGTCAATTTCATTTAGTCTAATGGGATGGAAGCGCTGCGTCTGACTGAGAGACGATCACTCGGCCGACCAAAAAAAGGGGGCCATTATCAAGAGTGTGCACAAGATATCGAAGGTTCCCAAGTGTATCTGATTTGACACAAACCACCAATCTAAGAAACTGTTCTGTTCATATGCATGATCTATTAACCCTTTGAAGCATGTGCCATGACAATCCTAATAAGAATTATATTAATAAGAAAGTTTGATTATTCTTAACAAATTTTATTACGTATAATTTACTGTAGTCCACAAAGATTTTCTAGTTTTAGCTTTCAGAAAAATGAATTAAATTGCTTACGGCGTCATTGCTAATTGGGCTAATCAATCGGAAATTTTTTTAACTTCATTTATTATGTTGTTATTTCTGATTCTCTGAAAGCATTTTTTTAAGCCTAAATGCAACTAACTTTTAATTACCAAGGCATATAAATTTTCGTTTGAGGTAATTTTAATTTCATATAATGAATATATTCTACATATATTTTGGTTGTATATGGATAAGTTGGCGCACTTGTGTGTCTATGTGTATCCTGTTTTTCTGGGTTTGCCGGAGAAGCATCTTATATGTGTTTAATTATAGTTAGTGTCTTTTAAAAGTGAATATAACAGTATTCTCGTTATTTTGCGATTACACTTTCTTGAAAATATGGTAGAAATTCTTCTACCGATTTTTGGGTGACGCCCGAAACGGGAATCGAACCCCAGAGTATGGCGCACATCGCCAGCACTAAATGCCGGCTGCCTTATCCATTCAGCCAACCGGCCTCCTCAATAATCTTATATGTGATGATGAAATATCGACCGAGAGGTTCACTTTATGGTGGATCAATTCTGCCAGTCCGACTTACTCTCGCCTGTGGAATCTTGTACAGCCAATCAGCTTGATTGCGATCCGTTCTCCCTCTTTTGACAAATTTAAACGCACAATCACCGATAAAATCCCGAATACTGTTAGCATTAAAACCCAGAGACGGTTTGCTGTAAGTTTTGGTATCAATTTGCATTTTTGATTTGAAATTTTGTTTGCTAGGTCCCCGTAAACAAAAACACTTTATAATATATGATATAAGATGTAAATTCAGATTAAAATAAGTTATATTATTGCATGTTATTGTCAAATTTCTCAAGTCATTTCTATATACCTGTGTTAACATATATAAGTTGCGAAAAGGCGGGATAACATTGTGTACCCAACCTATATAAATAGTCCCCTCCTCCAAAACAAAAACTGATGGATGTGTGGCTCTAATAAGGGAAGCACAAAATCGCAATTTCTGACCAACGAATCATTTCAACGCAGCTTATTATACGGCAGAGGACATAGGACCGATGTATATGTTTTTCGCGACCATGTTCTTTTCAAACGAGGGTCACGTGCCCTCTATTCTTCAAACTTGATCACCCATCCATGAAGTTCCATCGTAGTCTATACATTTCTCGTTTGCAGGGTCATCATTGAGACTACCAATACATCCAATGGTGTATAGGCCTAAATTATATTTCATTTACAAAGTGGATATAATATTGTTCTAGTTATTTTCTTTTGCTTTTTAACAAAAATGGAAAAATTCTTTTGCAGATTTGTTATAATGACTCGAAATCGCGTTTAAAATAAGCACCTATCGCCAGTAATTGCAATGCCGATTGTACTATCTAGAGCCACCAGCCATATATTGATAGTGGACATTTAGTGCTGTCGTGTGCCTTGTTTTGAGAAGCAGGTTCGATTTCCACCCCGCGCAACACTCAAATTCGGTAAAGAATTTCTGTCATTTTTCTAGAAAGCTTATAGTCCAATCCCATAATCAACGAGACCAGTATAATTGGTGATCCATCAAAATTAACATATTCCCAAATAGGAAGTCATATTTGTCGTATAAAGATAGACCTATTCTCAGATCTCTAGAAGGCGTTAGTCCGACACAGGCCTTCCGTCAATATGGATCACGAGTTCGAATTAGGCTACTCTCAGACCCTATATGCTATCATATGGGGAAGAATTGCCAGGTAATCGTGGAAGGTTGGACGTTTCTATGGGACAAAGAACCTGGTTTCCTCGCCCACTAAACCAGGCAAGCTGCCATATAAGTGTAAAACATCAATCACACAAATGTCTAGTAAAAGTAGAAATATGATTCATTCATTTCAATTCTTAGCCAAACAGAAAGAAAGAAATGTTTAAAACTGGAACGTTGTTTATATATTTTATTTAGCCCGGTAAACCACATGTTGTAATTAGACGCAGTTTCGGTACACATCAGGAATCCTCCAATACTTCAATTATATAACTGACCGAGGCTGAAAGTTAACAAACCGAGTGTTTCGGTCCCTTACATTATCACGGGGACACTTTTGTGGGGACCTCTAGAGAACTTGAGAATTGTAGCTTCAAAATATCCTGCAGTCTATCAGAGGGTATTTGACGCACGTAAATCCCCAATCTGACTATAGTCGAGATGCTTATTGAAAATAGCTATTTTCAATAAGCATCTCGACTTTACTCAGATTGGTAAATCCCCGAAGTTATCAGACTGCGTTTTCCACAGGCACACCCAAGGGGAGACAACTTTGTAATAGCATATTTATGCTGGTTGCTTTTAGTTTTAGCTGAAGCTGCTACCGAGAACTGCTTAAATGTAGAGCTATGACAAAATTGTTGATAACAAAGGAATATGTATGGCAACTTTTAGTTTATAACGATCTTTGAGTGTGACAAAGTTTTACTTATGAGATTGAGAACGAAATGATAGATTTTTAAAAAAAGTAAAATTAATATTATGCCAAGGATCTTAGATATTAAATAAATCTGTCTATGGGGATTGTAATTTTAACCGTATTTCATTTTTCAAATATGCGTGTAGATCTATACTTTTTCTGACTCGTTAAGACCACGAGCTAGGTGGATGTCACGGCCATTCGCTGGGGATGCCTTGAAAAAAATTAGGTCAGTTCGGGTCATGGATAGATGGTCCGGGGATAGCGAAGTGACGTCACGAATTTCCCATCAGTCATTGGCTTTAATGTCCGCCATTTTCTGGGAAAGAAAGTAGGAGTGTTAGCTGCTGAGCTTGTTTTGTGACTTAAACTTTTCTTGAGGATTTTAGTGCTCTCAGAAAATCCTTAACAACTGCTGATAAGATGGCTTTTGCAGTTGGTAACCGTTACACGGCTCAGAGGTGACAGTTTTCACACAAGAACCGATACTTGTAGTCGGTGGTGGTGTTTTCATTCAAAATGGCAGAGAAATCCATTCCAGACAAAATGGCCGTCTCATGTGATAATCAACTTGGAAATACGCCTCGCAAGGATAGTTCTAGTCGAGATGGTGTGGATTTAAAGAATCCACAGGCTGCCCAAAGACCTGTGCTCGATGGATTACCGAAGAAACGGAGTACTTTCAAGATAACAAGCATCACGAAGAACGATCCTCGTGGGCCGAATTTGACGTATGATCAAGATGCAGACGGAGATAGTCTTGATGACTTGGACGAAAGTCACACGGAAGAGGTGAGCTCAGAAATCTTAGACAGTTCTCGAAATACTGATGTTGAGTTAGATGCAACATCAGAAGATACAACCCACAATCTGACACCTGATGACACAGGGCTTGCAGGGAAAGATAAAATGACAGATGTTCAGTCAAGATTTAAAGTAGTGAAAATAGAGACCCATGAACCTTTCAGAAGGGGTCGATGGCTATGTCATGATTTCCTTGATCCAGCTCAGGCGATTGTCGAAAAGACTGAAGTGCGTGGTGGGGGTCAGCAAGAAGAGAGCCATTCAGGCAATTCTAGTGCAGGTAGTTCGATACATTATGTGCATGGCGCTGATGATCCCAATAAGAATCCGTTGAGTGGCGCCGTGCAGCCGAACTCACAAGGTCATGTCAACACAGCATTAAATACCGGGCAAATGGGGCACACTGCTTCTGATCAATCTATTTCCGGGGGTGTGCAAAGTACTGGTCATGCCAGTATTCAACAAACAAACTCTGACTTTCAACCAATCAACCCTGCTCAGTCGAACACTCAGCCAGCTCAAATACAGGGTGGTGTGCAAAATATGAGAGGGGAGACCCCGGGACCCCAATTACCGAACCATGGCCAAGTATTAGCTCAAGGTGGCTCACAATCTGTCTTACACCAAAATCAACAACAGTCGCACCAGCCTCCCGTAAGTCAACAGAAATCCCAGCAAATTAACCAAGGTACAACACAAGGATTACAACAACAAGCGCAATCACTTCAACAACAGCAACCCCATCACAGTTTAGTGCAACCTCAGTTGTCCAACCCTGGCATGTCTCATTCTCAGTCACTTCCAGGTGTGCAGTCGGTTCCCCAGAATGCCCCTCACCAACAGGGTGGGCCTCACTCAACAAATCTAAGTCAACCCCCTATTAATGCTATGCAACCCCCAGTGCTTCATCCTTCACAAGGAATTCCTAGCAATGTGAATACAGGTGGTCTACCTGCTTCACACTTAACGGCACCTATACCTGAACATTTGAAAAACTCTGCAAGTCAAGCCGGAGGTGCTATTGTGCCGTATCATACCGTGGGCCATCCATCATCGGCCATGAACCATATTCACCAAAGCTCACTATCACATGACAATAGTTCAATGAATGTTCGTAAGGTTAGTGCTCCCAGTACATTGCAATCAGTTCCAGCATCAGACGCATCGGCGATGCCAGTTGAGAAGATACCACACCATGGTGGGACAAGCTCGGTGGCGGCTGCTGAAGGATTGCCCAAAGGTACAAGTAGTGGACATTTGAATCACATGGAAGGTTCTAAGCGAGAATTTCTACGCTTGGATTATTTGGGTGGTGAGGAGAATGCTTTTGTAGGGGCAGACGCCCCTTCCGGGGAAATGACTGAACATACAGAGCCATCAACACCTTTGCTGACACCACTGGCTGCAGCGGTTGGTGGGTTATCAAGTCCTACCAAAGATGGCAAAGAAGAAAATCAGAGGTAAGATTGTGTGTGTGGTTAGAAGGGGAGGGGGGGGGGGGGGGGTACATGTAAGTGAACCATTCTTATACCTTTCAATTTGAATTTTCATATTATTTACAAATAACTCTTGTGTGATGTACATGTATGTCTATAAATGCAGAGCTCATACATGTACATTTATCCGGGATAAAATCTGTAAATATTAAACCTATACATGTACAATGTATGTAAGTTCCATTTAGTACTAATCAAGACACTGTAGACCTACTTTTAATTAATTTCTCTGCAGCATTGATACATATAGTTATACATATATCTTGATCTATAAATATGGGTTACAGTTAAGTGCAGATACTTGTCTGCAATGTGTACTTTTAATACAATTCAGCAGACATAACTGCAGATGACACATAAAACTCCAGACAAATATGTGTTACATGTACATGTAGCTATGTCAATATATTTTAAATATCACTGCTTTTATCTTTGATAACTGTTTAGATTCTGTTGCTTTTTCTTTTCTTCAATCATGAAATAACCAGGCCTCGAATTCCACTTTCCATTAGGCCTTAATAATTAATAATTATTTAATGTCCACCCAATTTGCCCCCATGCCTTATTGTTTTATTTACGTGAACTGGTTCACTTAATTTTTTTAAATTCAAGTCTTGAACAATTGATTTTGGGTTGTCAGGCTTGGATTGTTGACACATGTACATGTACTAGTAATGCAATTTTCAAAAATTTTCAAAGCTGCAATATCCGTTTAGCAGCTACAGCCCCAACACACACAATTTACGACAGCAACATGAAATGCTGCACTGATTACAGCAGTAAAAAAATTTTTTTTAATTTATATGAAAAATTATTTTAATTGTGTTGTATAAACTAGACAATCCAACTACCCTTCTTGGAGTTGGAAAGGTGATTTCGAGGATGAACTGAAAGGGATACAGGTTGTACAATACTATTTCTGATTTTAAGAATTCGATGTGACATCATGACCCTAAATTTACTTCTTTTGTTTTTCAAAAACAATGCTCGGTCGACGTACATGTGGAAGAGTTGCCAGGTACTGGCCGAAGGTCTGGGGTTTCCTCCGGGCATTGCAATGATCCTGGTTTCCTACCACATTAAACCTGGTAACGCCGGCATATAATGTTCGAAAAAAATTAGCATCACCCAATTTTAATAACGGCAAAATAATGTAGCCCATAAATCAACATGGCAGGGCATTAATTTAGGGCAAATTAGGTATGTGTATTAACGTTCCTGAAGTTCAACGTCTGTTTATTAGACGATGTGTGGATTATGTAAAGTTTTTTTATTTATTGGATTGATTGTTTGGGGCTTAACAAGGTAACTTCAAACTCGACAGCTACATTGCATGGTCATAATTTATCATATACATGTATAATTAAATATCTAATTAATGTACAACGACAACTGAAGCAGTTATGAAAATGGAAACCTGCCAAGGTAAGTATCCCTATAAATGTCAGAATACGTGTGGACCGGTAGTCACTCTAATCTTTATTTTATTTGATACAAGCATGCATTCATCCAGGACCCGAAAATATGGTGACCAAAATAGCTATTTTTGCATGTATGTTGACCATGTTAAATTGCTGGATTATTGGGTGTCCAAATGAGATGAATTTTTACCACACGGTGTCCAAAAGACATGTGGACCCCCTCTGGATGAACCCTTGGAAGTACATGTTTATTTGATTTCATCTACATATTGTGCTAATAATTCATATTTGGTTGTAGAATCAAGCAACTACAAAGAAATATATTTAGAAAAGAAGATTTTCCCTGTGCCCGTGTGTTTTAGTGATCATAAATATAAATCAAATACATGTTATCTAGGAGAAGCAATAATGATCCGTGTGTTTTTATTGTATCATTTTGTGGTTGCTGTACATGTACAGGCATTGGTTGGGTGTACTGGCTATACAATTAAAATGTTTTGAGAAGAAATATACCAGTATTTTATATGAAGATATTGGTGGATGGTGATACAGATTGCCTGGCACCAGATGAATTGTGTAATACATGTAATAATTCACAGATTTCTATAGTTCAGATAATTTACTAGAGCTCTAGTGGACTCAGGTCACCACCCATTAAAGAAAAAGTGAGGTCCTAGACTCCCATGCAGTTGTCTAGGGGTTAGCTTTATGTTCCGATTGCAATCCTTGTATTCTAGGGAAAATAAAAGATTCAAGGTATAAGTGTATTGACTGCTCTAAATCCCATGCTAGTCCTATCCATTTTGATGAAAGATATTTGTGTTTACTTTATGGTTCAACCCAGTTTTGGTGGATAACCAGCTATCCGCACTCTAAGTTTCAAAAGCTAATTTTTTTCCAAACTTTCATTTATAACATTATAACATGCAATATAATTGTGCTATTATAACTTTAGCATTAACTGGTATCACTGCCCTGTAAATTTATTATGGGGTCAGTTATCATTTTCATCGTATAAATAGCATTGTTATTATGTACAATTTGCTCGTTAGGAAACCTCCCATGTGTTTTTTCACTAATTATATATCATTTTGGTGATCCTCGATATATGTTTTTACAGAAGTGGAATTCAGATTTTTAGTGAGTGCATGGGTCAGGCTACATTTTCAAAACTCATTCACAGAAAACTGGCAGCATTTGTGCACCTATGAATCCACCATTTCTCATACAGATACCCGGTACATAATTTCTTAATTGTAGAATGTACACGTTTCTAAAATTAAACATTTGTTGAAATTTGGCTCCATGTATCGAAAAGCTAAATTTACACACATGTATTAAATATCGCCATGCAGCACATCCAAGGATATGAGGTACATGCTTCATACATATGTATTATAATCACGAAAATACACAAACCAATCGAAAAATGACCCAAGCCTTTAATGCCCCCAGGGCTGCCTATTATCTCGGATTTTGGTAGTGAACGTTGAAGAATATCAGAGCTTATTGATTATTTTTAAAAACCTATAGCAAATCGGCATTTTGGCTTTATCGAAAATACTGACGATTGTTGCCAAACTATCTTTTCCAGAAAATTCTATTGTCACTCTCCTGTCTTTCGTCAACCTAATGAAATATCATCATGGGTTGTCGTTTATTAAAAAACGTATTATTCAATATTGGGTACACCGTATAAAGGTCTCAATGCTATGATCGTTTTTAATACAATTAGAAACTTTTTCGTCAACCTAATGAAATATCATCATGGGTTGTCGTTTATTAAACAACGTATTATTGGGTACACTGTATAAAGGTCTCATTTATATGATCGTTTTTAACACAATAAACTTGTCTCCGTGGTTGTTTTAGACTAGAAGATTTTCCCTGTGCCCGTGTGTTGTGTTCATAATATTATACTAGTCAACCTCTGCTGTCAGTGCACTCACTGGGGTTTACAGATCACCCAGGGTTGTCTCCCTTGGGTATTGCTTGTGTTGTAGTTTAACGAGTCAGGTCAATTGTTACAGCATGATAGGTTAACATGCACTGACTCAGCCTGCTATGTCTGAAACTGAGGATGTTCTTTAAGTGCAATACCCAACTACACATGTACATTCTGTTTTCCACATGTCTGTAGTCCAACATGTAAATAGTCTACATGTATTTTAAGTAAAAAACTTTAAAGTGGCATGAGCTGCCGAAATTCACACTTTTTCATAATTTCTGATCGCCACGACAGTGAGAGGCTTTGAAAGCCATCGAAAAACTAAATGATTGGCGTTGGAATGAGAACAATCCATACAGTATGTGGCTTATACGAACCGGAATAGTGTTCGAAAAGTAAACAAAATTTAAATAAACGGGACGACCATTCATTCATTCTAAGCCAAAGTTAGTTAAAAACAATACTTTATCGTATATTCTCGAGACTAGAAGCACTTAAAAGCTTCTGAATTATACGTCTTGGGAAAAATAGCTGATAATTTCAACATTCTGTTTCAACGTCAAAATATCATTATTTTGGCAGCTCATGCCACTTTAAATTCTTATTGAAATGTTAGAAAAAAAACTGTATGTTGTTAAAATCAATCGCATTGAGTTGCCAAAATTGACAGGCCGATTGGTGAATATTTGAAGGGTAGTACCTGGAAAAGCTAAATGATTGTCATTTTGATGCTCTCCCACAATAAAACTGGCAGCACGCTAAAAAAAAAAATATTGCCTTGGTAAAGTAATTCCAAGGCGTACGAACCAATAGTTGGTGTAAATAACTGTACAGCAACATTCTAATGAGGGACACGCTAAGCATGTTCCCGTATTAATTGTGCTAAACTTATTTTACTTTTAATAACTACTTTAATTTTATGTTGTGTGATTGGCATATATAGAAGTTGATGGAATTCAATCGAGACTGTATGTTTTGAAATACTACTTGTGCAATGGGTCGCGGGTTCGAATCCAAGTGTCCAAAAAATTGGAAAATGTTCTGACTGGGTTTTCACTCGAACGACCTATGTGGGATGGTTGCCAGTTACCAGCAGAAGGTTGTGGGTTTCCTCCCACAATAAAACTGGCAACCATATAAGTGAAATAATCTTGAGCACGGCGTAAAACAACAAACAATCAAGACTTCTGCAATACTTTATTTCTGATAATGGACAGCTGTTTTTTGTTCTCGTTATGAAACCTAGACAGCAATTATCCAGTTCCGTTTCCATCAAAAAAAAATCTTTACATTTGGCAGCTCATGAAGGGTATAAGCCAGAAACTTATATTAGCCTATCCAAAAATCTCTGATGTCGCAGACCAATTTCTTTAGAGGAACAATTTCTTACAAATTTGATTACGACGTTTGTCATGCCGGTTACGTTCTGTGTTGAATTCCAATGTTCGTTTCTGTTCTGAAGGTTCTGTAAAAGTTATTCGCATAGAATTATTATAATCGGGCCTTGCACCAGAACTCCTGTGAAAGGCCATGATTAGATCAATCTATACCATCCCAAAGGTGTTGACTCAGCATTTAAGACTGCAAGTACACTGTACATGTATGCAACTGTAATAGAGAAGTAAATAGACCTCTGACATGATGTTTTTCACGCATGGGTCTCGGTGACTCATTTGGTAGAATTTCTAACTTGCATATTTTTCAAGTCAAAATTGAAAATTTAGCTTCTTTTGGTAATTGATCGAATAAAATTTTGTTTTTCACAGAGCTATTCAATTCTGTATTCTCATTATTTTGGGATTACACTTTCTTGAAAATATGGCAGAAATTCCTCTACTGATTTTTGTGCGACGCCCGGAACGGGAATCGAACCCGGGTCCCAGAGTATGGCACCTATCGCCAGCGCTAAATGCCTGCTGCCTTATCCATTCAGTGCTGCAATAGGTGCCATACCCTGGCACCCGGGTTCGGTAGAGGAATTAATGCCATATTTTCAAGAAAGTGTAATCCCCAAATAAAGAGAATACTGTTACACTCACTTTTTAAAATACACTAACTAATTAAACTATTGTCTATTCAATTCTATCAACCAATATTATTTTGCCTATATATGAGTTAGATTTGGGGTGGGTATGAGGGGTGGGGTGGAATGATGGGGGAGGCGATGGATACAAAATGCAAGGGAGACAATAAGAAAGGTTTGAATTTCAATGTAATACATACATATACATATCTTAGAGTGTCGTACAACACCAAACAAACATATCATTTTTCCTTATTGCCTGTCAAAGACTCAATATAAGTAAAATAATCCTGAGCTGTGGTGACCGTGTTAACAACCAAACAATCAATTATAAAAAAAATAATTTACAAATTAAATTTTTCCTCCTGATGCTGGTATGTTTTTCTACGTATCGAGTGAAGAAAATAAGGATGTTTGCTGAATTAGGACAGTTACGGCCTCGTCAGGCGTCTTGTGATTAATCATTGATGGGAATGCACGTGGCAAACCGACACAAAACCAGATTACTGAAATAGACAATTTCTTATTGTATCCATGTCATTTATAGGTCATTCTCGGAGACATGTTGGAATTTTCTGACTTGAATCTTCTAGAACCTACACATTAAAAAGTGCTGCTGTACAAATTAATTTATACATATGTACATCAAGCAATAACACCAAATATTACCACATGTATACATTTATACATACATGTATCTCAACAGTCCTGAAATTATTTGCCAAAATCGAAAAAATTTTCCAAATATCGTAAATTATTTTACTTTGCAAAGCTTTTTTTAGTTCATCGAATATGAAGAGTTTGTGACCCTATAACAAGACTTGTGTTGATGCCGGGATGTCAGAAACATGGTTTTTTGTACTTCACATTATGTGTCCAGTTCTTTGTTCCTAATTATAACCAAATTAAGTCCCTAACTTTTTTATTTCTTTTGAGGTTTGTGAATATATTTAAATTACATTTATAGCATAACCTGAAACTTCTATGCATGTATATTATTATAGCTTTTCTAGTAAAAGGAGTTGCCAGATACTTCCAAAGAGCCCGCTTTCCTCCCCCACTAAACCTGGCAACATCGCCATATAAATAAAATAATCTTTATTGCGACGTAAAAAACCAATACATCTAAAGGGTCATTCTTGTTAACGTCCTTGTACCAGTGTGGCAAAAAAGCTGGCAGATAGTGTGCATGTAGCAACGATTTTCAAACCACTTTCCAATGTTGCAGATTACGTCATTTAACTACTTTTCCAGAAGCTGCCAGTTCACAACATGTTAGTAGGCTTCTGATCTCCTGCCTAGACTAGGTTATAAATTCCCTGAGTAATGCATTAGAATCAATGCAATAAATTATATAATTTTTTAGATGACGAGTCAGAAACTGTTATAGAGATTGGGTTCCGTTCGCCTGTGGAAATTCTTGGGAATCGTTGACAGTTAAAAAAACCGTTAGAGTAATAGTTATGCTTGGAATGTACCCAGCAGTCTGACTCATTGAGAAATAGTGGTTGAACTCCCTTTTGCCTGCCTCAAAAGCTACAAGCTTTAAAATATATTAGCCGACATTCCATAGTATAACTTTCTTGACTCACATCATGTCAGAGTACCGTTTTTCAATGTTGTAAGAACTGTGTTAACCCTTGCAAACTCTCTAGTCTTTGACTCAGTTGCAGTGTTTGTGTATAATGGAGGTGTAGGCAACAACATGATTTCTTAAAAAATTAAGTCACACTAATAGGGACATCTGATCATTCTAAGAGTGAGGGAGAGAAGATTTAACAAAATAATACCTTTGTTTCTGTATAGAGGTGTAAGCAACAACTTTTCAGGATTTCTTAAAATATTAAGTCACACTAATAGGGACATCTGATTATTCTAAGAGTGAGGGAGAGAAGATTTAACAAAATAATACTATTGTTTGTGTATGGAGGTGAAGGCAACAACTTTTCACGATTTCCTAAAATAAAAATCAAGTCACACTAATAGGGACATCTGATCATTCTAAGAGTGGGGGAGAGAAGATTTAACAATATAATACTATTGTTTGTGTATGAAGGTGTAGGCAACAACTTTTGATGATTTCTTAAAATAAAAATCAAGTCACACTTATAGGGACATTTGATCATTCTAAGATTGAACAAGAGAAGATTTAACAATATAATACTATTGCTTGTGTATGAAGGTGTAGGCAACAACTTTTCATGATTTCTTAAAATAAAAATCAAGTCCCACTTATAGGGACATCTTATTATTCTAAGAGTGAACGAGAGAAGGTTTAACAAAATAATACCACTAAATCCATCGTCGTCTTATCTATGCAGGCCGAGAATGTAAGTGAGACCTATACCCAATTTGCTGGATCCGGGCAATGAGCCCGGTTCCCTCTCCCACTAAACCTTGTAACGCTGCTATATAAGTGAAATAATCTTGAGTATGGCGTAAAACATCAATCAATCAACCAATGCCGCCATATAAGTGAAATAATCTTGAGTGTGGCGTAAAACATCAATCAATCAACCAATTTGCTGGATGCTTGCGCCCCTCATTGTTTATCTGTTTTATTTCATCGAAATTAGGTCATATTAAACCATGTGACTTTGAAAACGAGTGCCCCTAATTCGGGGAACTCTGACTGCTATGAAGTTTGAATAAGGTCAGTCAGTCACTTCTCTTACCACTTTATTAATAAAAAAAATTAAATAAATTTTGGACTAACTTCTTATATCATTGAATCAATCACATATAAAGCAAAATTTATGGGGTTCAATCTCAGTCGACCGATGATCTTGGCATAGTTAAGATGCGTAACCATTGTCAATGTGTTACAAAAGGATTCCAGAAAGTCTACTGACCAAGGCTAAGCTCTTGTCAGTCGTCAACCTAATGAAATATCATAGGTTTGGTTTGTTACAACAATTTATGGGGTGTAAAGGTCTAAATGATATACATGTACCTCTTTTTAACACAATTAGAAACTTGTCTCCATGGTTATTTTAGACAAGAAGATTTTCCCTGTGCCCGTGTGTTTTAGTGATCATAAATACATATAAAGCCAATTTGTTTTATCGTTGTTTCCTCATTCTTACTTAGGGAGCTCTGTGTTTATTTCTGAATAAATCCCTACTGTCACACTCACTGGATCAATATAAATAGTGTACATACATAAAGCCAGCTGTTACCACGTTATGGAAATATTAACATTGTATTACACTACTCATCCATTCACAAGATTCTTCATTCGGGAAATCACAAATATACAAATATTTCCAAATGTAAATTATTTATACAAAGAGTTCATTTTTAAGTGTGTTTTGTCGAATTCAATGAAAATTATTTTATGATCCCCGAAATCACTAATATACAAATATTTCCACATGTAAATTCATACAAAGAGTTCATTTTTAAGTGTGTCTTAATTATTTTATGATCCCGGAAATCACAAATATGCAATCATTTCTATATGTTAATTTTTACAGGGTTGGTTGATTGGTGTTTTCTGGTGGGTTAAATTTATACTAATATGTGGGAAATCAGAAATATTTCTAAGTGAAAATTAATGCAGTGAGCACACTTTTAACCCTGTTTGCCAAGTTGGATTTTAATTATTTCATGAACAGAGATATCAGAAATATACAAAGATTTCTATATGTAAATTTATGCAGTGGGTAGATTTTTAATTTAAGCTTGTCTATCGAGTTGGATTACATTTATTTTAAATTTTAAGTAAATTTAAACAGTGATGTAGTAAAATTATTTAAAAGCTTAGCTGGGTTGGTAGAGCAATAGATCAGTGGTTCTCAAACTTGTCAAGCTCATCGACACCCCTTTAGACTGCTTGCTCATAGCCGTCGCCCCCCCCCCCCCCCCCTTTACACACTATGCCTTTGATTAGTAAACTTGTATGCTTAGTCACTACAGCTACACAATATGCACTCCCAAGGAATGTTGTACAGAAATTAGAATACTTTCACTAATATCACACATTAAGGTGAAGAATTACTTATGGATAACAACTTCTTGGTTTATTGGGTGACGACGTTTCGATGTAGTTCTTACATCGTTATCAAAGCATTATTCCTTCTGCCATTTTGTAAAATTATGTGAATATCCCGCAATCTCCCGAAATGCTTTGGATGTAAATTGCAAGTGACGTCATCAAGCAATCGGTCTATACTCTCAAGTATTCTTCTGGAAAGTTATGTATTTTGAAGGCTTGACCATTGCCTTAAATTTCAGTATATAATGATTCATTGACTTTTTTGTTTGTTTTGCCTGACAATTTTGCACATTACGGTGTCTGGACAGACTACAAAACCTTGTAGATATGCAGATCTGCTTTTCAACCATTTGTAGGCTGCAATTTGATCTTCCTGAAATATTTCCATACTTATTGTTAAAGGAAAGGGCTACAACTTTGACAATTACTTTCCTGTTGTTTGAACATTTACTGTACATACTGACGAAATGTAAATAGGTTTACATACAGGTACATTGTGCTAAAAGTTAACTGTGATCAATATGGCTGACTTCCACAACAACACATGGGCCTCTCTCTCTAGGACCTTTTACAATTTTTTGTCTCCCAGTGACAGATGACCTGTTATATTCCAAATCTAGGGAGGGGGATATAACACATGAGCCTAACTTTATATAAATACAGCCTGGATATTTAACTATCTAAGCCCAGTTGATCAAGATGTCTCGAAGAGTGTCCCTACCTGCCTGTCGAAATTACGTCTATTACCCAAGGAGCATCAACACCATTAGTATTACACAGTATGTACATCTATACTTTATATAATTACTAATGTTCATGTTGGCTTTTATTAGTTTTACATGGTATATTTGTCAAATTATCAACATATCCATGTTTATTGTACTAGTTTTTCAAGCTAGTCAAATTATTTTATAAATAGTTTTAAATCTCATATACTTAATTGACCGATTGCTTGATGACGTCACTTGGAATTTATGCGCAAGGCATTTCGGGGGATTGAGGGATAATTTTAAAATAAAGAGGAAGAAATAATACTGTATCGAAAAGCAGACGTAAAAGGTGTAAAGTTACCAGAAAATGTGTGAATAAAAACAGGTTATGCCATCAATGTTTTCCAAAAAAGTGATATCTTACACGTACCAATTAACAAAATGGCGAACTGAGGTACATTTTACCCAGAAAGCTTTGTATAAATCTATGTGACGTCATCACGGCTCGGCGGTAATTGGAAAGTGTTTATAATATCACCAGTTACTTCTATACCATTGAATCTACCTTCTATCATGGGCCTTTGAACGGCTTCCCTCTTATCTACAAGGGTGCCAATTGAATACATGTATGATCCAACGACTGCTCTTGTGGGTGCATCAAGTCTGTGTTTTCCTCTTCTTTTACTATACAGTACTGAGATTAGGGTCTTAAAAGTGTCCACAATCATACTTGGGAAATAATCCTTAAGGGTGACCTAAAACAACCGTCCCAAAACTATAAAATCTGATTTATTTAAATTTATGTTTCATATGCTGAGCACCTGTTCAATCACCCATTTAGAGCAAACTCTTTGAGCTGAGCTTTTATGCTGAGCAGAGCATTGTACAATCCCTCATTAAAAACTGGATTTCTAAACTGAGCTTTTACATGTACATGTATGCTCAGCACACCCTTGCAAAATAACTCATTCAATACAAGGTTGGAGAGCTGAGCTTTTATGCTGAGCAGACTTTTTGACACAATGTGCCAGAAAATGGGAACATGGAGAATGGTGTGATCTCTTTCTAATCGAATGTTTTTCATACATGTATTTCTTGGCCAAATCCTCGCTGAAGCTTAAGTGCTTTCTTTGAACAAAGAGCCTGCTTCCCTAACCCATTAAACCCTGCAACGCGATGTACATGTAAAAGAAATAATCTTGAGTATGTCATCAATCAATCTTCAATCAATCAATTTCTTCTCGATTCCCAAATACTAGTTTAATAACAGTTACGTTGTATGTATAAATGTAAGTCCTAGAGAAAAAGATGTGTTGGACATATGTTGTAACATTTGAATATGATAAAGAATGGTATGTAAAATATGACTAAGGATTTCATAGTAACGATTGGTTGCGATAGCCTGTCTAACTCATGAATTGATGGAACTCTAAAGTATGACGTATACTAAAACCAACATCTGTACCACTTGGTTCCCAACATTCCATTGTACCGAAGCTATTCAATGTCATTATGTGTCGCTCTGTTGTCAAAGTCAGGCTAGATAATTTTGGTGTCTATTAGAAGCATTGAATTGGTTCCATATATTGAAATGCTGCCCAGAACCAACGAGTACTAATGCTATTTTTTTTTTATATCATCGTGCGATCTTCGGACTTTCATAATGGGGTAACAGATTTTCCTTTCCGTAGTTTTAGAACATCAAGGGGCCGCTTGTTTAAAGGTGTATAAGGCTTAATACCAGTTTAACTTTGTATTGTCACAATTAAACTTCTTTGTTACGCGACGTCATTTAGACCTGTTACTGTATTAAGCCTAATACACTTTTGAACAACTCAGACCAGGGCCAGGTTGCACAAAGGTGTATTAAGCTTAAGTCTGACTTAACTATGCGACGTCACAATCAAATTCCTCTGTGATGCGACGTATTTAAGCCTGAAGTAAACTTAATACACCTCTGTGCAACCGGGCCCTCTTGAACATCCGTAGTCTTAAAACACCATCCCTATGGCCTGCAAAATGATCTGGCTTGTACAGCAAGACTGTACTTGTATAGATTTATTGACTGGAGTGATTATGTCCAATGTTAACATTAGGCGTAGGAGGGTAATACTTTATGGGGTCTCTAGCCTGGCGAGATTTTATAACTACTGGCCTGGTCACCATCAGCTGCAATCATCATTTTTGATATTACTGAATCTGTAAATTAGCATGGTCACCATAAGTGAATTAAGTGTGTTGCGTCTAGGACTTTAACACTGATTGACTTCCGATGTAACTTATTACAGCTTTGTAAGACAGGGCCCTGGTCACCATGGTGTGTTGAGTACTTCATACTCAATGCTATGGGGAACAGTTGCCATGAACTCGTGGAAGGTTTGAAGCCTAAGTTGTGAGTTCGATTCTCACCCTGGCCCGGAATTTTTTCCGGGTCAATCAGTGTCGGTTAATTTACTAATTCAGTAATTACCCTGATGATGATTGCAGCTTGCTTTCGAAACACTGACTTCATCACGTATGAAAATTTAAATATACATATTCTAATGGGCTTGATTTAAGCTCTGTGTGTATAAGAGAATCTAACAAGCGAACTGTTCCCAGCAGGGCCGGGTAGCTCAGTTGGTAGAGCGGTGGGACGGTGACCCTAAGTCGTGAGTTCGATTCTCACCCTGCCCCCGGAATTTTTTCCGGGCCAATCAGTGTCTGTTAATTTACTAATTCAGTAATTACCCTGATGATGATTGCAGCTTGCTTTCGAAACACTGACTTCATCACATACTTATCAGTTGTATGATAATCTTCCAATTGACCTTTGTCAACTTTGACCCATAATTATCATGAACCAGATATATCTGCATTTAACATTCATTGTACATGTACCCTGTAGAGCTACTGTGTATGAGCAAACAAACATGCATTTGATATCAGGATAGAGTAGTACTGTATATTTATTTATGATCACTAAAACACACGGGCACAGGGAAAATCTTCTTGTCTAAAATAACCATGGAGACAAGTTTCTAATTGTGTTAAAAAGAGGTATATCATTTAGACCTTTACCCCATAAATTGTTGTAACAAACCAAACCTAAATGGATAAGTTTGGTTTGGTTTCCTTAAGACTCCATCAAAGCAGAATTGGGCATTGTACAGCCAAAATTGACCACGCATAAATTTGCGTTTGCTGCCGAATTGCTTTAATATTTTTGCGTTAGAAGTTACTAAAATAAGGAAATCGTCAACTGTTTTTCTGAAAAGTGTAAAGTTTTCAATAAAACCAGACCATGAAAATCATCTGTGCACAAACTCACAAAGTAGGCTTGAAATGACAATAGATGATTTTCTCCAGTGTCTCTGTTTAGTTTATATATTTTTCAAAGTTTAAATTGGGGCTCATTTTTTGCTGTCAGTTTTCCTGGGTTGATCTGGATTTAACTGGTTTGCAGACAGTAAAAATGAAATAAAATATGGCATTTTTGGGGTCAAGGGTCAACTTGCTTGCCTGGTGTCATAATATCCTAGTTTTTATTTGGTCAAAATGTTGTTTATTGTATAAACTAATGTCATACAGTGTATGGGAAGGTGTAGATAATCTAGTTCTAACGACATGAAGAGGGCCCAGGCCAGGTAAGTGGGCTGATAACAGCAATGCAACCACCCGTGAAAGATTGTCCTCAAAAATCGTAATTTCATGTCACATTTGTACAGCTTCATCTAAATTGCTAACATAACAACTTTTTTGACAAAGACTCAGTTTTGGGAGGGGGGGGAGGTGAATAAATCCAGAGAATTTTTAAATATGCAGATTTATATTCTACATCAATTAACTGTTTAATTAACTTTTAAGTCGAACATGTTCATGATAATTTCCCGTTAACCAAATACACCATGATTGTGTGTGTGAGGACGTCCAGTCCATTTATAGTAAATCTGAAAAAGACCATAATTAGCTGGGCACATGATTTATTTTTAATGGACTGATTGCTTATCAGCATTACCAACGGAAGGTCATGGATTTCCTCCAGGCAAAGAGCCCGGTTTCCTCCCACAATAAAACTTGCAACGCCACCATGTAAGTGAAATAATCTTGAGCGCGGCGTAAAACACTCCAACACAACAATCAAGCTTATCAGCGTCACTAAGCGTAGGGAATTAAATTAGACGGAAGGTATTCTGTTCTGCACACAAAACTAAGGTTGTGCAGTCCATTTATGCCAATTTAAGTTAAGCCACATCAATCCAATTGTCTTTTATATACCATAATTTTTTCACGTGAAGGCATCCGGTATATTTGCATAAAAAAGATTCTGAATTTGTTTAGCCTTTTGGGGCTTAACATGCAAGCTGATGTTATGTCATCCTTAGATCAGCTTTACGCAATATTGAAAATATATCGTATGTTCTCGATTACTTTGCTTGACATCGCTCGTCATGACGCCATCTGTTTTTAAAACAATTTTTTAGTCGCTATGTTCAGTATGCTTGATAGCGGTGCTAGCATCTGCACCGAAACGCCGCAGCCCAATAAACTCAGAAGTTGTAATCCAATTTGTTTTCCTGTTTATATCTTCAACTTCTATGCCACTCAAGCAACTTTTGGGTCTGTTTCTGCTTATAAAACTACCTAAACGTGTAAACATTGGTATCAACGGAAAGCTCTTTTGGGGTACTTTTTGATCAAAGTTTCTGTTTCAACCCAATATTTAGCAGTTTATAATGCCCTCTAACTGGTACCATTTGTACCATGGGTGTCTCAAAGGTGTAGATACGTGTCTCAAAAGTCTAGATACATATAAGTGTCTCAAAGCCGTCTATACATGTACTGTAAGTCCCCCAGAACTGACTAGCACACTGTAATGAAGTTTATCCTTTACAACTTTCTTCAGTTTGTTGACGTCTTGCTGGTCTCGTCTTAAATTACACTATCTTTATAGCATTTTAACAAGTCTGCCAAATTATCGTCAACGTCTGACTCAGTTTAATTGAGCGAGCATTTTGTCTGCACAAATGCAAGCAATTACTTTTAAATACTGAAATAAAATAGTGGGTGCATTCAGTGCACGATTAATGGGAGTGGTTGCAGTGATTTGTTTGTTAACTCTAACCATTGTAGCATTTACCTGTATATATGTTGTCGACCTTGTGGAGGATCGGCCTTTTTGGCTGAACATGTCATCGACTCAAAATAAAGTTCATTATTATTATAGTATTCAACACCTTCACAATCATACTTTAATTGTGTACTTTCTGTAATAGACAGTTTGGATAAGTGGGCCAATATCATGTTTACATGGCCCTGTCTACAGGTCGAACCTTTATTACCTAGTCTTTTATGGAGATGGTATTGATAGGGCATAATTGTCTTCAGGGTCATTTTGACCTACAGGGGGGCAAGGTAACATTTGATTACGCCCTATGTGGAAGAGTTGCCAGCTACCTTTTCCACCAATGGGTCGCGGGTTCGAATCCCACTAAGTCTAAAAATTGGAAAATTTTCTGACTGGGTTTTCACTCGAACGACCTATGTGGGATGGTTGCCAGTTACCAACGGAAGGGCGTGGGTTTCCTCTGGGCATAGAGCCCGGTTTCCTCCCACAATAAAACTGGCAACGCCGCCATATAAGTGAAATAATCTTGAGCGCGGCGTAAAACACCAATCAATCAATCAATCATTTAACAATTCAACAGGCATATCTACACCATCAAGGACAACATGTTTTCTATTGTTACACAGTTCTTGGCTTACTGTGAAGCAATTCTCCATTGAGAAAAAGTCTGGGAGGTGTGGTGGGGAATACAACAATCGTCTTAACCTTGTTATGGAAGGCAGGTTCAGTATGTGTAGGGTCAGACAGTGCTGCCGTATTAACTATAGGGTAGACTATACCTGATAATAAATTTGTCCCATGTGCTAACTGCCAAGAAAGCACGTTTCCCTCAACTAAATACACCTACTTGGTTGGCTTGACTCTCACCTATTTTATGTGGATCGAGACAATTTTGTGCTTACGTTCCCAATCAAAATGTTTACTCAAGTCGTTGTGTTTCTACTACGCTGCCAGAAATCCATCATGAGCCATTTACATGTAACCTGTCTCTTCACACGTTCGTTATACATTATGTACTTTGTCTGTCCCACTTTTGAAGGTCGATATTTTATTAAAACCCAGATTTAATAAGTTTAAATTTTAAAAGTTAATTTCAACTGAACTTAAAATCCAAAATATTCACACCTACTTTACTTCTAATTAATGCTCATCATTATGAAAATTATAGGGTTTGCTTTATAAAAATGAATAAATGATCAAGAATTTTCGTCTGGGCATTAACCAAGAACCCCCCTCCCTCCCAAACCTAAATAAAGATAGTTACATGAAATTATAGAAAATTAATGTTCATTTTTGTGGAAAGCACCAGTAGAATCGCAGCAACAAGTTTCGAACTTTCCTTGTTATCCTCTAGAGTCACTCACTCAGAATCACCTACATGTAGTGTGTGCCTGGCTTAAGGAGACGTTGTAAATATGTAAAAAATTCTGTTCGATATAAATTTTTTTCTACCAAGTCAGAAGTATAGCAAATGTCAATACTGCGGGATACAGAATTCTTATATATGGAACATGCTCTCCTTATAATGTTATATATAATATTTAATGTTTTCCAACATGATAATTTTTCTCATCATTTTACATACAATATCGTTCTATTGCCTGTATAATATTTAATATTTTCCGACGTCATTTTTCTCATTAAACATATTGCTCTATTGCCTGTCATACTATACATGTATCATTCCATGTCACAGCCACCTGTAATATTACGTGATGTACATGTTAGATCTGGAAGTTTCTCTACATATGTTACCCATCCCTACTCACAGATTTCTTCCATATGTCAATGGAGTGCTCATCATAAGGCCAAATATAAAAAATGATTTGTTTGCTGTTATCATATGGGACCAACCCTTCAAAAACATAGCTTGTTACGTATGTGGAAGAGTTGCCAGCTATTTGCCAAAGGTCGGGGTCTCCTCTGGGCAAAGAGCCCGGTTTCCTCCCCCACTTAACCTGGCAACTCCACCATTATGAATGTAAGGGAAATAATCTTGAGTGCAGCGTAAAACATCAATCAATCAATCACATAGCTGCCCAAACATTTTTATTACCCTTCTCACCAATTCTGTTTTTTTCTCTCTATATTCTAGTCACTAAATGGGGGACTCCATAGCTCAGTAAGTAGAGCGTTGGACACTCAATCCGGACAGCCTTCCACCAAAGGGTCACCGGTTCAGATCCCACTCTTTTCTGACTGGGTATTCACTCGAACAACTTATATGGGATGGTTGCCAGTTACCACCGGAAGGTCGTGGGTTTCCTGGCATACAGCCCGGTTTCCTCCCACAATAAAACTGGCAACACCGCCATATAAGTGAAATAATCTTGAGCTCAGCGTAAAACACCAAACAATCAATCAATCAATCTAGTCACTTAATCATGATAAACCCTACCTAAGATGTTTTATGAATACTGTGGCTTAAATTGGATGGCTGTAAGAGATACAAATATCTGGGATAGGTTATTGTCTATTGAACTTTGTATTTAGTTTTCCTGAATTAACTGTTCAACATGTGTTAAAAATATTTTTGACGTTCACACAAACACTTTTTTTTTTTTTTGGCCTAATGTAACACTTTGACCGAATTTCTTAAAACAAAAGAACACATTAGTTGTACTTCCGCTGTACATAAACAGGGGCAATTTCCTACATAATATAGACAATAGACAAAAGATCGCAATACAGAAAATAATACGTTCACTTTTTTCTCCCAAAACATAGACACAGAAAACTTTTTGTAAAATTTTCGAGAATTAGCACACTGCCTTGAAATTGATTTTTTTTCCTTCTGTTATTTGGAAATTTGTGGAATTGCGTCTGAACTTGTCTGAACGTTTTAGGTCAGATGTGTTAATTTGGTCTTTTTCGTCATTGAAAGATGTTAATTGAGAAATGTTGTTTTTTTGCCTGAGTTTGAATGTATACTTTTGAAGAGATCTTTACCTCATCAACGAAGGTGTTATTTATTTTTACATACAAGTTCCTGTTTTTCTTATAAAAGTGCTAATTGGTTATGTTTTCATAATTATCCCCACACACATTTGAGCTCAACAGAGGTAGTTCTGAGAGAGTTACTTCCCCTTTGACTCTCCCAAGCTCTTGACTCTCATTGCAGATTTTCTGGACTAGTTGACATAGTTTGACCCAGTTCTTCAGTCTGCACATGTAAAGTTGACAGTATATAATAGATCTATCCGTGTTCATTTAGCTAGAAAGATGTTGAGGTCTGGACACAGTTCAACGCAAAACACTTTGTTTGGATTTTAACTGTGGGGTATCGTTGCAGTGTTTTCACAGCTTTTTGTATACAGGCTGGTCATTTTCTGTGAAAATAGATTCCTATTTTTCATATTTGCGTATCACTTCTCTGAGAACATATCCCCCAGTTTCACCTACATGTATACAGTCTCATATCATATATAGTGCATAATTAACTGTGACAGTTTTGTGGTCAGTGATTGTGACTTTAGTTTGTGTCAACGTTTGTAATGGAAATTTCTTTAGTTCGCCACATAACTATCCTGGGACCGGATTTTTATTTTTTATGAAAAATTTACTTTGTGTACTCGATATATATGTACATGTACACTGAGTATCAAGTGTCCGGATAATTATTTTTTACGAAAAATTTAATTTCTGTACTCGCCTTATATACAGTACTGTACATGTATGTACACAGTGTGAGTATCAAGTGACTGGATATTTATTTTTTGTGAAAAAATAAATTTCTGTACTCGCCATATATATACAGTACATGTATGTACACACTAGTGTGAGTATCAAGTAACAGGATATTTATTTTTTGTGAAAGTTATTTTTTTTCGTTGACAATTTCATCTGTGACTGAATTCAAGGCTCTGGGATTCAAAAGTCAGTCAGATTGCTGATGTTTTTGCGGTGTTTAGAATACACAGTGAATTGCTAACCACTGAAGCCTGACTGAGTCTTGTTAAAATTGTGTTAAATGTTTTGACATCACAGCCTGCATGTGTCCCAAAGAGTCTCAAATCTTGACATCACATATCTGAACATCACTCACAGTCTGAGTTGTAACATTGTTTTTCTATGTTACACTCTACCTCGAACACATAATCAGTCTTGTTACTGGATTTTCTCGGTTACATTACAGCTTTTTAAGTGGATGGATGCAGGACATTATTGTTTTCTTTAGACACTGTCAGGGTTGATAGATTTTCTGAGATATACTCTGATACAAAACTGGATTGCCCTGGCTTGAGGTGGTTTTAGGGACGGTTTTGGGACAATTCACACTGGACAGGGGGCAGTTGGTCACCTTATCACTCACACAAGTACATGCTTGGTCAGTCTTTAGTTTGTTTTCTAATCACATGTGAAATGGTCTGAAAATTTACCTGGTTGACTTTCACATGTAATTTTCACAAAATCTGACTTTTCTATGCTTGCGCCAGCAGCGGTCAAGTTCAATGGACTGAAAGCTTACCTGGTTGGCATTCACAGGTACTTTATTCCATTTGTACGCAATCATACTTTTTATGCCCACTCCATCGGTCAAGTTCATGGTTTGAACAGAATTTGAATTTTTGGTACCCACCATCGGATAAGAGAAATAGACCGAAAAGTTATCGGACATACCTTTTCTTGAACTTGGATCAACAGATCTTTAGAAAGAAAGCTCTGGCCTTCATTAAGTCTTCATTGCAATAGAGATTAAGCGTTTTTGGTCCTAGGGCGTATGTAACCCGAACATTCCATTGGATATCTACCAGTTGACAGTCATTGTTTGCTGTTTCTCACACTGTATCAGAATGAGGCCCCATAGTAACAGTAGCCGTAGCAGTAATAGCGGTTCTCCTCCACCATCCTCGCCAATTTCGCCTAACTCGGCCTCCTCAACACCCTCACCTGCCATGATCAGCGTACAGCAATATTACTTATACTCGGGTTACCAGTCATATAACATGAATCCGCAGATGAACCCTGCGAACAGCCGAAATCGGTAAGTGTTTATTTTCCCCTTTACATGAGCGCGTTGTAAAACCGCAATTCGATTTTTTTCTTACCCTGTGCATCTACACCTCAGGATTTGCGGTGTATTCACAGTAAAACTTCAATCAATCAATCCAACATTCAGAGATCCCTATGATCTAATCAACAGACTGAATCATCTTTCAGCTTATTTAGAATACTTTGTCGTCATTTGTGGTTGCATCAGAACTGATGATGTTACAATGTATTGAAGCGTTTGCTTTCATACGTCAGTTTTGAGTTTTTAGCCCGCCATCATTCTGATGGTGGGGTATTCAAATCGCTTTTCCGTGGTCCGTCGTCCGTCGTCAGTCGTCCGTCGTCCGTCGTCCCTCGTCCGTCCGTTAACTTTTTGCTTGTTACCTTTATTCCAAGAAAACTACCAGTCCAATCTTAATCAAACTTAACATACAACATCACCCTATGGTCTAGTTGTGCACCGTACGTTTTCATCTCATTTGCATATTCAATGTGGCCACCAGGGGGCGATATTGTTTTTTTTTGTTACCTTTATTCCAAGAAAACTACCTGTCCGATTTTCACCAAACTTGGCTGACATTATCTCCATATAGTCTAGTTGTGCATCCTACATTTTCATCTCATTTGCATATTCAATATGGCCGCCAGGGGGCGATGTTGTTTTTTCTTTGTTACCTTTATTTCAAGAAAACTACCTGTCCAATCTTTATCAAACTTAACATACATCATCACCCTATGGTCTAGTTGTGCACCGTACATTTTCATCTCATTTGCATAAACAATATGGCCGCCAGGGGGAGATGGTTTTTTTCTTTGTTATGTTTATTGCAAGAAAACTTTCGGTAGTTACCTTTATTCCAAGAAAACTATTAGTCCAATCTTAATCAAACTCAACATGCATCATCACTCTACGGTCTAGTTGTACACCGTACATTTTCATCTCATTTGCATATTCAATATGGCCACCAGGGGGTGATATTGTTTTTTTTTGTTACCTTTATTCCAAGGAAACTACTTGTCCGATTTTCATCAAACTTGGCTGACATTATCTCCATATAGTCTAGTTGTGCATCGTACAGTTTCATCTCATTTGCATATTCAATATGGCCACCAGGGGGCAATGTTGTTCTTCTTAGTTACCTTTATTCCAAGAAAACTACATGTCAAATCTTAATCAAACTTAACATACATCATCACCCTGTGGTCTAGTTGTGCATCGTACATTTTCATCTCATTTGCATAATCAATATGGCCGCCAGGGGGAGATGTTGTTTTTCTTTGTTACGTTTATTGCAAGAAAACTTTCGCTTGTTACCTTTATTCCAAGAAAACTATCAGTCCAATCTTAATCAAACTCAACGTACATCATCACCCTACGGTCTAGTTGTGCACCGTACATTTTCATCTCATTTTGCATATTCAATATGGCCACCAGGGGGCGATATTGTTTTTTTTTGTTGCCTTTATTTCAAGGAAACTACTAGTCCGATTTTCGCCAAACTTGGCTGACATTATCTCCATATAACCTAGTTGTGCATCCTACAGTTTCATCTCATTTGCATATTCAATATGGCCGCCAGGGGGAGATGTTTTTTTTTGTTACTTTTTTCCAAGAAAACTACCAATCCGATTTTCACCAAACTTGGCTCACATTATCTCCCTATAGCCATGTTGTGTACTGTACATTTTCATCTCATTTGCATATTCAATATGGCCGCCAGGGGGCGATGTTTTTTTTTCTTTATCTTTGTTCCAAGAAAACTATCTGTCCAATCTTAATCAAACTTAACATACATCATCTCACCCTATGGTGTAGTTGTGCGCCGTACATTTTCATCTCATTTGCATATTCAATATGGCCGCCAGGGGGAGATGTTTTTTTTTTCGTTTATTGCAAGAAAACTTTTGCTTGTTACCTTTATTCCAATAAAACTATCAGTCCAATCTTAATCAAACTGAACATACATCACCCTATGGTCTAGTTGTGCACCATACATTTTCATCTCATTTGCATATTCAATATGGCTGTCAGGGGCAATATATTTTTTTTTGTTACTTTTTTCCAAGAAAACTACCAATCCGATTTTCACCAAACTTGGCTCACATTATCTCCCTATAGCCATGTTGTGTACTGTACATTTTCATCTCATTTGCATATTCAATATGGCCGCCAGGGTGCGATGATTTTTTTCTTTATCTTTGTTCCAAGAAAACTACCTGACATTAATCAAAATCAACATACATTATCACCCTATGGTCTAGTTATGCACCGTTCATTTTGATCTCATTAGCATATTCAATATGGCCGCCAGGAGGGCGATATTGTTTTTTCGTTACTTCTATTCCAAGAAAATACTGGTCTGATTTTGACCAAACTTGGCCGACATTATCTCCCTCTGATCTAGTTGTGCACCCTACATTTTCATCTCATTTGCTTTTTAAATATGGCCGCCAGGAAGCAATGTTGTTTTTTAACCAAATTTGAAAATGAAACTTATTATCATTATTCCAAGAAAACTACTGACCTGATCTTAACCAAACATGACACACATCATCCCTCTAAGTTCTAGCTGTGCACCGTACATTATCATTTCATTAGCATATTGAAGATGGCTTCCAGGTGGCAATGTTGTTTTCAACCAAAATTTCAAGGGGAGCTTAATTTTGCAATTCACAATTTAATTTTCCTCAACAATAGTTATCTCCCTGTAACAAGATTTTTTATGTAGGCCCCAATTCCTATATCCAGTTATTGCTGTAAGTGAAATAATCTTGAGCGCAGCGTTAAACACCAAACAATCAATCAATCAATTTAATATGAATAGATGAACGCGGGCGTTAAGATCCCTTTAAGGGATCTCTTGTTTTGTTTTTGGTATTTGCCGTGGATGGCAATTTGCACTGGCTGTTGTTATTTATCAAGACTACATGTACTTACATGTAAATGTAAAACTCTTTTCATCGTCTAATAGATTTAATGCATTTAATAGTGTAAAAAAGTTTTTTTTGTTTGTGGTATTTGCTGTGGATGGCAATTTGCACTGCCTGTTATTTATCAAGACTACCTACATGTAAATTTAAAACTCTTTTCATCGTCTAATAGATTTAATGCATTTGAAAGTGTAAAAACAAGAAAGTAGGAAAGTTACGTGTGCATGTCTAATTAAGGAGATGGGAATGTGTTCTCGTTACATTAAACAACTTCGTTAATGTTCTGACTCATAGGCTTAGAAATGTCTCCATGCATGTTTTCCCTATTGTTACTTGAGTCTGTTTTTCAACACATGTTTTTATTTGTCTTGATACTTCCAATATGTTGTCTGGTTGTCAGGAACAATCGACGGATGTTTGTCGATATTTAGGATCTTATCCGTCATAATACTGACTGTAGAGGCTGCCATTTATCCTTTAATACCTTTGCGATTTTGCCACGATACAACTAGGGTCCATAAGACTATTGCGCAGGCTGTTTTATGTTATCAGCAAAAGTGACTTTCTGTGGCAGTTAGAATAGGGGCATGTCATTATTAGACTGTTTTTAAAAAAAAAAACAATAAAACTAAGCCTATATTTATATGCAACTGGTCTATGTCCTATTTTACTAAAACTGGCAACGCCGCCATATAAGTGAAATCTTGAGCGCAGCATAAGACACCAAACAATCAACCAATCAACCTATTTTACTCACATGTACTTGACTTCCAAGAAGAGCCACACATTCACCCGCTATTATTAGGGTGAGCTAACTATTCTCAATCAACAGAAACCTCTCAGTCACTTGTGACGTCAAATCGGTGAGCCTATGATGTATAGCTGCAGATTATGTGACGCGTTCTCGGAGGAGAGTTTGCATTTTTTATGAGATTTAGCAGATTTACTACAAAACAAAAAGCTAAAATGAAAAGCGAGTCAATGTTAAAATGTGTGTTGCAGGTAAAATCTAGACATTAATGGATATTTAAAACGGGCTGAAATTTGCAAACCAAAGTCCTTCCAAATAATTTATTTAAAAGCCGTAACTACATGTACAACTGTACTGTAGATACATGACCATCAAAATTCATTTCATAGTCATCCAAGAACTGCAAAGAGTTACGGTATCAATTCCGCTAATTCAAGGACGAGCAATGTGAAGAAGATAAATTATTAGACTGCTTTCTGCCATGTTTGGTCTAAAACAACAACAATAGCGATTGCTCGATAGGATCATCGGTCACTCCATGCAGGAGGTAAGACACCCAACGAAAAGTCTCAAACTTTTATAGTGCTTTTCATAATGTTTTGAGAACTTGATTTAGCGGAATTATTACCGTACAATGTAGCTGGAAACTAAACCGAGAAGTTGTTCAGTTAATCTTTTACGGGGAACCTGTGCCATGGATCTGTGTTAAAAAAATGTCCCAATTTAAATTAATAACCATGGAAGATACAGAAAGTGCATAAAACTTCATGTCTCATGAAATTTGTTTGACCTCTTATTTAATTCAAAGAACATTTACACAATTAGAAACTTGTCTCCATGGTTATTTTAGACAAGAAGATTTTCCCTGTGCCCGTGTGTTTTAGTGATCATAAATATAATTAGCCATCTCAGACTAGCTTAGCGAGATCTTAACAGAAATAGACGATGCTCAGATAAGTGACATTTATAGACTGACATTGATACCCCCCTTAGGTGATAGTATAAGGTATTTATCTGTGTCATACTCCATTATCAGCTGAAGTTGACAAAAAAAAACTGTCTCTAAATAATTTTTTGGCGTTTTGATGGGCACTAGTGCAAGAACACGCTTACTAATACTTTTTCAAGAATATCATCAGTGCGCGAAAAATCAAGTTCATTTTTAGCTATGTATGTTGGTAACCAAAGTTTAAATCTGAAATTTAAATTTCGGATCATTTTTTTGTAATTTTGTTTTAAATGAAATAAGTTTTAATGTTGACATTGCTGGAAAAAAATATTCATAAAATCTTTATAACTTTGAAAACTGAAACAGACAACTTATTTTACAGTGTTATACATCAACGTTGGTGACATATAACTCAGAATCAAATTTCTTTCAAATAAGCAGGTACCAACTCTGTATGCAGGGATTTACTGGACCCTTAAACCTGCATCTCTGACCCTCATTTTCTCACTTGGACCCCAAAATTGCAATGAGAATGGTCCCATGGGATGCAAATAAATAACAAAATATTATACAATAATGCATATTTAAACACTAATTCAGGGATTCATACACGTCCAATTTACTTACCGATATTCGGTTCGTAAAATTGAGTTTAAAACTGAATTTGGTGTTGAAAAACTCAATATTTTCAGTTTAAAATTTACTTTTGAAAACTAAAATTTCCAAACTCAATTTGGGCGTGAAAAACTGAATATTGTTTGATTGATATCCACTGTTTAATGATGAAAAATTCTAAGGTCAAGGGAAAAGTTTATTTCGAAACCGCCGTCAAACGACCATGGCCGTCATTCTCTTGTTGTTGTTGTTTCGTTTTCAGTGTCTCCACAACATGGCTTATTTTGCACTTTGGAAGTCTTTTTAATTACCTAAACATTTCTAAAATAAGCTGATTTTGTTGAACTGAGGAGTTTTGGGGTGTATTACCCACGATAATCGTTATAATTCGCGACTTGTTATATTTATTCAGCTGCTTTTGGTCGTATAGAAAATAAAAGGGGAGACAACTAGTGTCGATAATAAGTTAGTTACCTCCCCTGAATCATAGTTCTCAAATAGTTCAATTCATTTAAATCATTGTGTATTTTTTTGATTGTTGCACATGAAGAAGAGATTAGGGATAACTTTGATCTAGGTTTGACATTACATATATATTATAATCATTAGTTTTTTGTCAAACCTGATTTTTTTCTTGGAATTCATACATTCATGAAAAAAAGAAATATTAAATTGGAACTGGTTTGTAACATAGATTTTAACTCAATTTTAACCCTAAAATGGTCGGTAAATTAAAAAAAAACTGAATTTCGCCTTCTAAAAAACTGAATTTTTCAATTTTGGTTCGTAAATTTTGGACTTCTATGAATCCCTGTAATTGGACCCCACCTAATGTATATGGGACTCCAGTTTTTATCTGATGGGGGTCCAATGAACCCCAACATGTTGGGAGCCAGGGAAAACCCTGCTGTATGCCTATGTTTTTGTATGAACGCATGGTTTTTGATTGTCCGCTTACTGACTGCAAAAATACTGTATTTACTAAAGATATCTTGTTGACGTCGTTTGGTAAGGGCTTGAGGCAATTAAGGGATGAACAAGTCATGTGAGGTTGACCTCCAGCTTAACCAATGAAACACGATGGGCAAAATTAGGTGGTCTTAAGATGTCATATATCCAAGTCAAGTTGCCCTAGACAACTTGAATAGTTCAAACGTGACCAGTGTAAGGCTTTATAAAGAACTCTTTTTTGTTGTTGATGTTTTGGGTATTTTGTAATGGTCTATTTCACCTTTTTGCACTTTCGGGGTGTAATATATTGTAAAAAGTATGTGTGTATTCATAGCCGATTGATCATACGGCCAGCCATATGCTGGCTTATCAAGTACTTACTTTTTCAATGAATTTCAAAACCATCGTCCATTTCCTTGAAAATTGGAAATTATGTATAAAAAAAATTGACAGCTTGTGCCCTATGGCTTATTTTAATCACAAAGATTTCCCCTGTGCCCGTGTTTTTTTTAGAGTTCATACATAGATAGAAATAAAAAATTAAAAATAAAAAATTAAACCCATTTGTAGTTTTAACAATATTCACTTTGAGATGCACTTGTCTTTTTTGCCGCCATATTACATAAAATATCAATTAATCAATAAACCTTTTTTGTTAGCTCATACCCTTGGTAATTGATATATATTTATGAACATTAAAACACACGGGCACTGGGAAAATCTTCTTGTCTAAAATAACCATGGAAACAAGTTTCTAATTGTGTTAAGAGGTATATCATTTAGACCTTTATACCCCATCATGTCGTCGTAATAAACTACACCCATCATATTTCATGGTTATTTTAGACAAGAAGATTTTCCCTGTGCCCGTGTGTTTTAGTGATCATAAATATATTTCATTAGGTAGACGACTGACAGGAGCTTGGCCTTAGTCTGACAGTAGAATTTACTGGAACACTTTGAAATACATGTACATTGACAATGCTTACGCATCTTCAGCTATGCTTAGAATATCGGTAAACTGGGATCGAACCCCATGATGTTTTTGCCTGCTTTGTTACAGATCGGCACAGATATATCTTATTGCATTTTGACAAAGTTATTTTTGGCTGATTTTTTGCGTCGGCACAGATATACATGTAGCTTATTGCATTTTGACAAAGTTATTTTTGCCTGATTTGTTGCGTTGGCACAGATGTAGCTTATTGCATTTTGACAAAGTTATTTTTGCCTGATTTGTTGCGTCGGCACAGATATACATGTAGCTTATTGCATTTTGACAAAGTTCTTTTTGCCTGATTTGTTGCTTTGGCACATATATAGCTATACATGTAGCTTATTGCATTTTGACAAAGTTATTTTGTAAAAACAAAAAAAACTGATGTACATAACATGTGTGATACAAAGGTGTTATTTCTGGCGATGTACATCAGTGAAATATTCAGGTGAGAGAAAAACTGTTAATTAACATGTGTTAATCCAGTGTCTATAAATAACTCTTACCTGAACAAAGGTATAACATTGTAGTCTTAAGAGCTATTATTGTGTTTTTTCCATGCATTGTCACATTTTATTGTCATGATATCAGTGTTTTTATTTGAATCTGTGGGATGGTTGCCAGTTACAAACGGAAGGTCGTGGGTTTCCCCCGGGCATAGAGCCCAGTTTCCTCCCACAATAAAACTGGCAATGCCGCCATATAAGTGAAATAATCTGGAGCGCGGCGTAAAACACCAAACAATCAAACATCAATTTATTGGGATCTACCTTATCTTTAAGTAAGGAAGACCCTTTTTGGAGAACGAATATCTCCAACTTCTAAAGGCCAATCAAAGTAACTTATCTTTGTTTGCATAAAAAAGGCTTAAATCTTGTTTACTCATTTTAAGGCCCAAATGTTAGCTTTTGCGATATTTGTGAGAAAGCAAATTTGCATAACTTTCCATAATTCAAATTAAATGAGCATTTTATTTTGTTCTGTTTAGGATTGAGGACAAATGGCCAGAATTTTGGCTTTTGGTATTTATTGCAAATTTAGCACTGACCGCACTAAATCATGTATTATGTCAAAAGGAAGAATGGCCTTTACACTTCCTATTGCGTCCTTAATTTGGGAGAATTCCTCCAGTTAGAATATAACTTATTGCATCCTGTGACTTCCAACACTGGTGCAACTCTGTACTTAAATACAACAAATTGGCATTGTTTGGATTACAGTACAAATGACACATACGGTTAAATAGTTATCATAATACACTTGCCCTTCTATAAATAATTACTTTTGTTCAGATAAAGTTAACATTGTTAAGGCGGATGGGCATTGTTATATAACTGTATGCCTTGGAGTGTTGACGTGAGAAAGTAGGGCTTGCTTTTTGACTGGAATTCTCATTCCTGTAAATAAGTAAGTAGGTTTATTAACCATAAGCATACAGCTGATTCATTGGTACATGAAATGCACAGTTAATAAGACTATAGGCGGAGGGCAGCCAAAAATTACTCATGCAGGAATCTTGTTAAATAAAGCATCTAAAGAAATGATGGTACCAGCTTTGAACAACAATAAATTATATTACAAAAAAGAAACACTAACAGTATAGGCCAGGACCCTGTTTTATGAAACTGGCCTAAGTATAGTCGGACGTAAACCAGTGTTTAAACTATAGTAACTTGCACCCAGGATGCAACTCGTTCCATGTTGTTGGCAATTTTACGCCAGCTTTGTAAGACAGGCCCCAGTAGCTTAATGCCTTCACTCAAAAAAATATGGGATATTTCAGGGAGTCTGACTTGGTTAAAGTCCTTGTTGCAATACGCTTGACTGTACACCTATATATGATTGTTTACGTTCGCCTTATTTTCCCTTCCGATGACGTCACTAAGTAAAAGGTCTATAAAAGTGATAAAATATATCCATATGATTTTAATATACTGAGACTCCTGTGTACCAAAATTTCGACCGAGACAAGGGATTCCTGTAATAACAACCAAAGCAAAGATCCATTTAGATTCTTGTTTTAATAGTTACGCGAAAAACAAGCCATGGAAAGTTTATAAATATAACACTGCAATTAATAGACATGTCAATTATGCAAAATATCCGGCCGCTAGTTTTAAAAGGAAGGACGACATGATGTCTGTGGCTGGTATAGGATTGGTTGTCTCTGTAACAACAACTCACAGATTGGTCGTCTCTGTAACAACCACTCACAGTGTGTTCCAACACATCCGGGTGTTCTTGTAGCAAAACGTGATCCAAATACTACTGACATACTTATTATAGCTATAAGCGTACACATTCCTCTGTAGTATTAATATTGTAATCTGTACCAGCATGTTAGTGAATTACATCTGTATCTAATGTGTGGTCAAATAAACACAAGATTCATGAGGCATATATGAGTAGTAATCTACATGGATATATTCTTATTTCAACAATTTATGATGGGGTATAAAGGTCTAAATGATGTACCTCTTTTTAACACAATTAGAAACTTGTCTCCATGGTTACATATATTTTAGACAAGAAGATTTTCCCTGTGCCCGTGTGTTATAGTGTCCATAAAGATATATTCTTAAAATTATTTTCAAAAATATATATTCAATGCTAAGAAAAATGTATATTATTTAAATGTTGACACTTACATGTATTTAGTTGTTGTAATCAAGAAGACATTTGCTCTGCCAGTATTTATTACTGTAGATTAGAAAATTTATATTCAACTCCGACTTTATATCCAAATAGTTTTTTTTTAGTAAAAATGACAATAAATTGTTGATGTCCCTATGCAAGTGTGACTTAATTCACCAAAGTGAATTCCTTACCTGCCTCCTTGTTCAATAATCTGATTTTCATCATGTTGTCAGAACGGAATTCACTAACCGCCACTGATCAGCTGGTAATGCTATGAACCGACTGGAGCCCAACGGGGTGAAATTATCTTTGCGCATGATCAAGATCGGTTGCCATGGTTGACTTCGGCAACCCCAATATCCGTAGGGGGTTGAGGTTGTGTTGAAAGAATGTAAAAGTAAAATTATCTTCTTATTTTATGAAATAAAAAATCAAAAAAATCTGTCATTTTGCAATTTTGGAAGCCACATGATATCGCCTGCTTCAGTGATTTATCAGATCGCTTGAAAGTGTGCAGCCATCATGAGACTGAAGAAGACAATTAGCCCCCTTTTGGTTAAACGGTTCATTGTGTTTGTGGCCGCTGTTTTTTGAAAGACGCGATTTGAAATTGTCCGCAACAAAACAACAAATATTTCGGAATTTTACCGATAAAGTCCACTCGAAAACTGTGAAACACGTTGTCATCAACACAGGAATCTTAAGAAACGAAAATTCTGACTAACGGTAAAGTTCATATTTGTCCAAAACAGCATTACAGAAAAGGTGTTGGAGATGTTAAATTCCGACGACCAGCAAATGTCAGAATATAGATAACGAGTCGGATTTAACTTGTTTTGAAAAATACATTTTGTAGTAGCACGCCGTATGATTTCACAGTAACAATCTGTTCCAATAGTCTTTTGTTACTATTGTTCTAAAAACGAAAATCTGTTACTCATCATTAAAACATTATAGAATGCGGTGTAATGTATAATGAAACTAGCAGACAGTACCTGTTGGTTCCCAGCATTTCAATATACGGAACTGATTCAATGTTCCTGACTGACACCCAAATTATCTGGCATGTAGTAGACTTTTTAGACTTATTTCAATGAGGTTTTGCTATGTACACGTAACACATGTGAATTATAAAACTTTCAGCACCCCAACAAGGGCTTTGTCAGCGGGCACAGATTTCTGTTAAATATTTTCAAAGAGCAAAGACGTTTTAATATTGACTTTGTTATCGACAACTACAAATTTGAGTTACATGCTTACATCCATTAGATGTTTATCTGCAAAAGGTTCCGTCTCTTATTTATTCTGAAAGATTTGTTTTGACAAGGTGCAGGTCACCAGTATACAAACTTACATGTACAACACTGGTTATGTTTTAGCCAAAGCTTTGCAACCAATAAAGGGAGAGAATTCAAATTTTGGTCCAAGTTGTCCCCCCTTTTACTTTTGCTACATGTACATGGTGGTTCACATCTTTGTGAACAGAAGAAAAAAAAATGACATTAACAATCATAAACTTTCCAGAAATGAATCAAAGTAAATTTTTAGACAAGTATTGGTAAATTTATATGTAAAAAGAGCTTAGCTGAGAGCAAAACCTTTTCTAAAAATCAAATTAAAATTTTATCTTAGTGAGTGGATTGTCTTGTGGTATTATAAATTGGACAGTTTTAGTCTTCCATCTATCCGTTGGAAGCAACTCATCCAAACAGATTGTTTTTTATCAATTTGTATGACACACAAGTCTAATATTTCATAAAAATGTGTGAGCTATTTTCATTTTTCTTATCTC
This sequence comes from Lepidochitona cinerea, assembly GCA_963971465.1. Lineage (NCBI taxonomy): Eukaryota > Metazoa > Mollusca > Polyplacophora > Chitonida > Tonicellidae > Lepidochitona > Lepidochitona cinerea. The sequence goes on from OZ020562.1 coordinate 29,423,976, forward strand.
CACCTAGTTACAAGTTTCCCATAGAATTTGTTGTTTCATCCACTTACATAGGTCCCTGACCAAAACACTACTTTAGCTTATATTCTGGAGACTGAGCACTAACAAGTTTTTAATTTGTACCTTCTAAGAAAAATGACTGATAATTTTTATATTTTGTGTTAACAGAAACATTTTCACATTTTGGCAGGTCATGCCATTTTAAATGTGACATGGACATGCAGTTTTTAATTCATGCATTTTTTAATTGTGGCCATATGTGGAAGAGTTGCCAGGTACTCGCCAAAGGTCGAGGGTTTCCCCCAAGCAATGAGCCCTGTTTCCTACCCTGCTAAACCTGGCAAACGCCGTAATATAAGTGATATAATCTTGAGTGTGGCGTAAAACACCAATCAATCAATCTTTATTTGTGTGATCAGAGAAGTCCTTTTTGCTATTTACATGTACTCTGCACATGATAAAAAGCCTTTTTTTATGGCAGTGTGTTGTTGAAACATAGAAATATACATGTATCTTTACTTTTGCCGAGTTCTAATACAGTGGGATTTTCAGCAAAGTGTATCATCAGGCTTCAGTTAAATATATGACATTTTGTTTACTACATGTATTTACAACATTTTTTTTTACCTGCATATATAAATGGCATGATAAAAAACAAAGCTCACGAGAACCCTTGTGACCAAGGGTTGTAACTTGTTCTGGTCTGTATTTGTCTGACAAGAGTTGTCTTTCTTACAATGGCTTTATGTCAGTTTAACAAAACAACCACTGTTCAAAATACTTAGACAGTTTCCCGGCTTTAACACGCCTAGGACATTCTGCACTTTTTATTCGGCAAATCATCATATTTTTAGGCTGAATAAAAGTCCTGGTTTTATGGCGACCGGAAAATCAATGTAATATATTGCTACAGAGGAAAATAGAAAATATAAATCATTGTAAATAATTACAATTTTATAATCATCTAATAAGTTATTACATGTAGCAATGTAAACAACATCTTGCGCAACAGAAACAAAGAAACAGTTTCGCTATATGTCTGGATTCTACCAAATTCCAATGCTTCAGTTTTCAGGGATTATGACTAAACGCAAAGAGAGTAGATTGACAAGAGTGGTCACCTTGTCCGCGCCATGTTGAATTTGAACTGAACTGTTTTGTGTTTGTCACATTCAAAATGACCTGCAGTCTGTCAGAGGGTATTTCACATGTGTAAATCCCCAATGCTTTTAGAGTGAACAATCACTGGAACACTTGTGACCAAGGGCCATAACTTGTTCTGTTCTGTATTTGTCTGACATGAGTTGTCTTTCTTTCAATGGGTTGATACTGTACCTATTTAACAGGACTTGATAAACAACAAAGACAAACTGAAATACGACTAATTGATTAATACAATTTAGAAGCTTTTAACAGTATTGAAAAGACACCTCCCCTTCCCCCTGGGTTTTTTGTTTGGGTTATTTCAAACATCGGAAATAACTCAGAGAATAAAAAACATTTCCAACTATTGTTTTCTTATTTCATAGTATTATTTTTGGTGGTTAAATTTACTTAACTTCCATAGGTTGAGTTGTTTTAATGTCTGAAATTTAGTATTAATCAAAATCAAGTGAACCCTAAAATCAGGAGTTCGATCCTCACCTTGGCCATTAATTTTTTTCGTGTTTATCAGTGTCAGTTATAAATTTACTAATTCCTATATGATATTTTTCAAGGGGCATAACTCTGATTGCCATGTTTCAAAATTTTGCTTGTCTTGCATTGCCTGGCTGCCCCAATAATCAAGTGCTGGGTGAGATTTTCTTGGAGATACACATGACTTGAAGTGTGTACCATTTCTTGATTAGATAACAAAAAACTTCATGAACTTTTGATTTAAAATTTACAAATTAAATATTTAATGAAGAGAAAAGCAGAGATTGCAATTATTGAACTACGTAAATTATTTTTAAAAAAGCAAACGTCATAGAGCATGAAAAAAATATTAGAAATTATTTCAAGGTTTTTGTTTATTGCTTGGCAGTGTATTGCTGTTTTTATACTAACTGTGGCCGTTATTACCCATGTGGTCTCGTACATTGCATTTGTTCCTGTTGGACAAAAAGTAAAGATTAAGACACAAGGGAAGTAACTCTACTTCACTTGAAGTTGAAAGCATCATGTTTGTATTTCCATTTAAATAATGAGGCAATCACTTTAGTGAAACTATGTAATGTAACTGAAGAAATCCTAAATTTACAATTAAGTCTTAGAAAAATAGTTTAATACAGGTATATATCTTTTTTTTTATTTATTTTTTTTTTTGTTTTTTTTTGGCTTTAATTTATATACTGGTATATGTTTTATTCATTCAAGTACAAAGTGTTCTCTTATAGAATCTTAAATCTTTTGAAAACAATATATAAACAGTAACTTGACATTGTTTAGAAGATAAACACTTGTCTTTTTACTATAGCGTGGCAAAATATACATCAATGTATATAGCTTAAATTGAATAAAACCCCAACTTCCATTCAAAGATTGGTTACTTTTTTTTTTAAATTACATTTTCAGAATTTCCACCTCTGTCCTCAAGTCTTTTTCAATGGCTTTTCTTTCTCTTATTCCAAACATTTTATTTTGATTTCTTTTATCAACATAGATACAGCTGTAACCTATATGTTTAATTTCAGTGTTATTTTTGAAGTGGCCCCTGGATCTTTCTAGAAAATATTTTTTTTGTAGCAGTGATAATGTTGTTGTATATGACCTGGTCAAGCTGTTGTGGTTATTTCTGTATACAGGTCTCTATGAGTGGGCGTTGGATGATGAGCATTTCATTATCGTAGATGACCGCCACCTGACCTGCACTTACCAATAGGTTGAGTGGATATTGATGGATGAAAAAATAAATAGCGATATTCAGATCAATAAGTTCTGTAACAATAACGATGTGCATGTACTGTATACAAGTACAGCAGCATCTCTTTTATCTCCGCTGTATTGTTAGTTTGGCCATCGGTCAGTAGCTCACTATAAATTGACCGGTCACCTGTTCAACTTCATCATGCATCCATTTAGCTTTTACTGCCCCAGTGGTCACTCTTCATTATCCGGATTAGTTTTAGATGATAACATGTTATTACTTTACTAAACAGGGAGATAGCTTCTTTGTTTTGTTATTGAAAAAAGGACTGAAAATAGTTTTTCATAAGGGCTTTAGCTAAAAGGTCTAAGAAGGAATATCACTTGGGCTACATGTATATAAAAAAAATGCCTGATTTAGTGGTTTTGTGCCAGCCTTGGAGCTTGCTGTTTGGACTGTTTGGTCATCTGGTCCTTAAAGTATATCAAAACTCAAATCTCTGAAATGTGTTATTAAAAGAAATTTTTTTTAAATTTAAAAAAAATTCTACAAAAGATTGCCAACCTTCCATTATTTAAGCCCCAAATAAATGTTTAGGAATATCAAGGAGATTACCAGGCTAAAAATGTAAAATTCAGTTACATGTACATGTGATGTAAATAAATGATAGTATGTTTAGTTGACCCTTAGTATATCTATCGTATTTCTTCTAAAGATTCAGCCACTTTTGTCCTCATAAGGATTCAATCATTAGAAAAAAAAATCTGCTGAATGAGATTTGCCCAATAGAGGGAATTTAAGGCAATATGACCCGCTGAGCAGTGTGTGAAAATGGTTATTTATAAAGACCTCTTCGTCTCCATTTTTGTCTGACTAAATGGAAAATTTAGGCCATTAGAATGGCTGAATATTTAGAAGAAATACGGTATCCTATCTTTTAGTAGATTATTCAAAGTTTAGTGACTTAACAGATAACTGATTTGATATGGCAGATCTTTTTAAAGATAATTTAGTATACTTTACTTATCATTCTACCACTAATGTTAAAGACCTAATTTTAAACGTGTCTTTCAACCTTTAGAACTTGTGTCAACTGACAACGATTTACTTTATCAAGTTTACAGTCCCACACCCCCCCCCCCCCCCCCCCCACTCCCCGTACACCAGATTTACTTTTCTCCCACAATAACTATCAAATCGAGTGTTAAAAAAGCTTGATAAAATATTTTGATAGAGTTGTTATTTTTCTTTGTATTTTGTTTTTAAATAAATTCACATTGGCAGAATAATATAATATTTCTTCATATTCATGCAAAGGTACATGTACTGTACTTATAATTCTAACTACATGCACATGTAATAGACACTGATTACAGCTGTGTTTTGAAATGCAATCGTTCCACTGACTAGTTATATGCAATACACAAGTAGTATTAACCCGAAAAACCACACTTTCATCATTTTCATGATGACTCGAATCCACTCAATATTTCAGCATTTATTATACCATCTTCAGGAGAGTATTCAGTAATGAATGAGTGTGTTTTGGTTTTCATAAATAATAATAAACACTGATTTGTAGCCAGCAAGGGAACCAATTTATGTAAAAGTGCTATGTGTGTCATCTCAATATTATGAGGCCTTTGCAGTGTATAATTTCTAATGGGAATATTTATAAAGATGGCTCACGTATTTGTTTAGCTGCCCTTGTAGGTTGCCATCGGTTACAGATAGGAAAACACAAACATGTACATGATGAAAAGAAAGGTGCTTTGTCAGAGATATTTTTGGCTTATTGATAGACCGTAGTAATTATTCTCTGACCGAGCTAAGAAATACACGTCGTGTTCAGATTTGAAAAGAAACATGCTTTGCTAAGCTGGTTTTTGTTGTATGTGTGAATTGAAATATGTGAATATTTTATTTCGCAACTTTTGAAATTTAAATTTTTTTTCGTTGCTTTGTTGTGGTAATATGTTACTCACACTAGTTGAAATGACCTGAGCTTGAACTTAAATTCCTACATTTTGACAAAATATTTTGTAATAAAGTACATTTCTCCTCGCCATTGATGTAATTTTTTTAAAGTGGCATGAGCTGTCAAATAAACGTGAAATTGACTTATTGTTTGTCATTTTTATATAAAAAATGTATAAAATAAGAGCTTGCTGTTGATACTAATCTTTTTTGATGTACAGTATGTTTACTTTAGATAGTTTTATAAGATGCCCTCGAAATGAACACCTACGTCCCTGCAATTTGTATTTTGTCTCTTAACACACATCTTCGGTTCGTACCAGTATTTGTTTATTTCAATGCCAATTTCTTTAATTTTTCGAGGTACTTCACGCACTTAACTTCTCTAGACAATCCAAATTTATGGGAAAATTTTAGCCGTTCGTCCCACATAAAAACATCTATACAATTTGACTAAATTTTTCTTCAACTCATCCAAATGTCCTGATGAAGTGCTATGTGAGATGGTTGCCAGTTACCAACGGAAAGTCGTGGGTTTCCTCCGGGCATAGAGCCCGGCGTAAAACACCAAACAACCAACCTGATGAAGTGATATTGGCAGACCCCTAGCTAGGATTTGGGAGGGGCAGGGTGCTGTCCAAAAAAAAAGGGCACTTTAAGAGAAAAAGGGGCACCTGATCGTCGATTACTTCATTTGGTCTGAGCGTCTCACTGAACGTCTTAATTTATATGGTAGTGAAATTGCAAAACTGATAGCCACTTACATGCAGATTGATTCTTATTCAATTTTACTTTTAGGAAAGAAAAAAAAATATGTTGGTAGTTTTTTCATTAGGTTCAATGTTTTGGTCTAACTATGATACCTTAAACTTCTTAAGCCATTTCTGCTGGGATAATAACAAGAGTAGGGAATGGCAATAGGAAAATTGTGTAATCCACTTTATGAAATTAAAAATGCAGGGAAAGTCCATTTTTTAAATCTATTTAATTTTTATAGGCATAATTCTAGTAGGGTATTTTTTGCAATGTATCATTAATGCTAAGTTGCCTTGGGGTGTTTTTATCAGAAAACACTCTTAACAAATTATTAGAACAAATTAAAGTTTTAAATGAAGTTTGACACTGCGAATGTGACATTGACTGGCTGATTGACAGTGTTTGCTTGGCGGTGTAACAATCCAATAAAAAAAATCCAAAACTAATTGCTATGAAACTGTCAAATTTCTTTCAAAATGTCCCAAACTATCCTCTATTTCTAGTATTTTGTACAATTTCTAATGTGTTTGTGTGTCTCTTTTTCGTTTGCCTTAAACTCCAACTGTAACACGATTTCATTTGATAAAGAGGATCGTGTTGTTGTTGTTGTTGTACAATCGATTCAACTGAATACCTTTGGCAATGGCAGCTTTCTGTGTCCAGGCAGGGGGCTAAATTCTATTATTAACTTCTTTTATTTGAGTGAATTCTATCCACCATTTGAAGACTGTGCAGTGCTTGATGTTAGGCACTTTCCCCTGGTAAATTATTACGGTGAACGAGGTCACTATTTTCAGACATGTTGAAGTGATGCAATACCCGCCACAACAAGTGGCCCATGGGAATGAGGTTGACTCTCCGTAGCATATGTCTGTTTTTTCTCTAAGTTTTCATAACAAGTATGTCTGCAAGGAGAGCATCAATGACTGATGCATTGTGGGAAGCTGAATTTCCGGAATAATTGACCTGAATGGAAGTGTGTAATGTGTTGGTGTTGTACACGTTTTTGACAGCAGTTAAATAAATTTTGGTCAGGGAAGGACTGATGTGGAGACAGTGGGTAGTCATACTTGGTCTTTGGGGCACAAAGGGCGCAATGAAAGGGCACAGGGGCGGGAGAAATAAGGGGCAGGGCGCTGCGCCCCTCTAAAAACGCCTAGCGAGGGGTCTGATATTGGTAGTCTGGAGGTTAATTGCCTCTTCTAACTACATAACTTAAACTTCGATACTGTGTTTTCTTTTCATTAGGCTCCTATCAGAAATACTATATCTGTCTACCTAGAACATATTTTTATAACTACTGGGAAAAACAAGAGTAATTTTCCTTATTACTGAAACTGATGACCACTGTAGAATCGGATCCAATGCAACTCTTCACCTAAAAACTCGCACAAATTGAACGTGGTCAAACTCCTGTTCTCTTGTCTATACATTTTTTTTCAAAGCTGCAGCAACCATGCGATTTTGGAAAGCCATCTACATGTACCAAGGAATAACCAGGCATAGAGTCAAGTTTTTTCCCCAATATTTTAATAAAACTACATATATACGTAAGACAGATGGAAAGCGTTGGACGCACAATCCGAACAGCCTTCCACCAATGGGTTGGGGGTTAGAATCCCACTCAGTCCCCAAAAAATGGAAAATTTTCTGACTGGGTTTCCACTGGAACGGCCTATGTGGGATGGTTGCCAGTTACCATCGGAACGTCGTGGGTTTCCTCCGAGCCTGGTTTCCTTCCACAATAAAACTGGCAACGTTGCCATACAGTATAAGTGAAATAATCTTGAGCGAGGCTTAAAACACCAAACAATCAATCAATCATATGGCAATCTGAGTGCCACTTACAGATACCGGTACATAAACTTGTAAAGCACCAAATTAAGTTGCTGAGTCAATGTCCATAGCTTACACTTATCTCTATCTGTCAGATCAATGACAATTAGTTAGTATGGTAATTGTGACTTGTAAGCTTAGAGTAGTACCCCAGGATTAGTAATGTAAAGGTCAGTGAACTTAGGCCAAGTTAATTATTGATTGTGTAATAATATATTTATGTATGGAGGCCTTCCCAAACAAACAGGTCATTCAACTCTCAGTGATCTGATCATCGCATTTGGTTGGATTGTCAACCTTCCTATGGGTCTAGGGTTTGAACCAACTCAAGTTCTTTGGCCTGACTAGCTCAAAAACTACCTCAATAAATCCAGAAGATTGTTTTATAGTGCATTATAGTGGTGTCTATTGACTCCTGATTCACCTGTCAGTCTCTATAGCCTTTGTGGGATGGTTGCCAGTTACCAACGGAAGGTCGTGGGTTTCCTCTGGGCATAGAGCCCGGTTTCCTCCCACAATAAAACTGGCAACGGCGCCATATAAGTGAAATAATCTTGAGTGCGGCGTAAACATCAATCAATCAATCAATCTATAGCCTTTCTAGTAAAAAAAATTCACATATGCCAGTGGGGGGGGGGGGGGGGGGGGGGAGGGGGGTCCTCCCAGTGAAAAGCCTGGTTTCCTCAAAATAATATTCAATGCGTCGAAAAACATCAATCAATCAACCATTGTGACTTTATTTTCATAAAGTTTGTCCTTTTATTTATAATTTTTACTTGTACTATGTATTACTATTTATGAACACTAAAGTCTAAAACATACGGGCACAGGGCTAAAATAACCATAGAGACAAGTTTCTAATTGTGTTAAAGTATTATATAATGCATATATACACCTACGGCTTCCAGAAACTTCTTGGCTGATCAGATTTCACTCAATGCCTCCACCCGTTCCAATTATCTGAAGGTTATAAGACATTGCATAAAAGGATGGCCCACTTTTAACCCCTAAAGTGTTAAACATATCTGCTTATATTGTGTTTCATTATATCATTCAATCAGATGCCTTTCTTTGGAAATTTTTGAAGGGGAATTGTATATTATTTGTAGAAGAATAACATTTCTTCAAATATTTCACTTGAAATTTTGTTAGTTATTTTTAAGGGGAATTTTTCAATCGGAATTGTATGTTATTTGCAGGAGAATAACATTTCTTCAAATAATTAACTTGAAATTTTGTTAGTTATTTTTTAAGAAGAAAATGTTTAGACATCTTTTATGAGAAAGTGCAAGGGCTTTAATGCTGAATGGGTTAACATTCTTAGTCATCATGGTTCAATTAAAAACACTTTCTCTGCAATTGAAGCTGAAAGGATGTGTGTTGGGGTGTAGTTGAATGCAGACGTGTGACGCCATGAGTGGGCGGGTCTACGTTGTTTTCATTTTCTGCCTGTAGAGAATGATCGTAGTCAGTGTACTGAGTACACTGGGCTGATGTCTTTACCAAGTGACCCCACTCATCACATGACCTGTATCTGTTGATCTACAACAAATGTCAGGGACTGATCCAGGGAAAATTTGGGCATACCATTTCGGTTGAAAATGTTCCAACAATAAGATTAAAACAACATCTCTGGCCCAAAATTCAACATTAACCCTTTACTACTTGCATTTAAATACTATAACAGGCTCTATATATTCGCATTAAAATGAATATTTTACAAAAAAACACCATGTTATCATTCAAGTGCTTTCTGGGCCATACCAAGTAAATTGGCTTCATGAAAATTTGGTCAACCCTTAAGAGATACATGGCCCACACTACCAACAATTTTTGGACACAATAAGTTAGTAGGATTTTTACCTGTGAACTAATTAAAGTCAGAAAACAGGTAAAAACAGGGGGTAAATGCCTGTAAACTGAGTTTGTGTTAATGGTCATATGTTAATAAAGCAGAAAAATGAAGGTCAACTGTTAATAAAGCTAATGCTTACATGTGGAGGTGATATCTGCAGGGAAAAACTGGTCTCAGGCAGGTAAAAATACAGTTAAATCAACAGGTAACATTCTGGTGCACTTAGGATCAAGGTGAATAGTTACAATGTTAGTTCATCAAATTAATTTCCTATTGCAAACGCAAGTCTATCTCTTGAAATCCAGAGCAGATGATGACAAAGTTTTCAGAAGAAAGGTGAATCAAGATAAATCAATCAGCACAGGTAAAACAGGTAATACAGGTAAGCTTGAACAAAAAGTTAGTATTATACAGGTATTGTACAGTCATTGTTAGAAACTGAATATTTCTACTGTTCTGATGGGGAATGATACTGATGGAAACAAGCAGTCTTACAAAGAGGAATATCACACCAGCTACACCTGAAGGATGTCTCCACTGGGTAACCCTTAGGTGTTTTTACACCTTTGCAAATGCAATGCCTACACTGTCTCTTTCTGCCATTTATCTTCTCAAGTTTGTGTGAACCAAGATTAACTGCTGGGATGGACAAAGTAAATCGGTTAGATGGCTTTCTGCCACAACACTTTCGGCTAGAAAAACCACCACAAAGCAATTCTGCTAAATCAATCCGAAATTTCAGGTGTGAATAAAACTTAGGTAATGGGGGCCTGTGATCACTCAAGGTAAACAGCTGGTAAGAATTAACAATTGTCAAGTTGACCAAGTACCACAAAACATATCTCCACCATTTTCTCGACTTACGCCCAACATCATAATAAGACCTCATCTGATCGGATCGGTCAACACCTCCCATATATTTATTATAGGTTCTCACCACCTCAGGTACCTGCCGCACAGGTGTATCATCTCTGGGCCTACCTCTGTTAGTGCTGGGTCTAACTTGTTGTTCTATCAATTTAGGGCTGCAGTTAGTCGACAGGAAAGATACAGTACGTTTGTCACGCCATGAAGTCACAACCAAATTACCGTCCTGGTAAAAGACAGATTCACCTTTGTTGAGCTTGTTACCTTTCAGACCAGGTGGAAGGCCTTTACGATTTAACATCACAGTGGAACATGCATAAGTGTAGTTGCTAAATAAATCCTTTACAAGTTTCACGCTTGAAAAAAATCTATCAAAATAGATGTGGTGATGTTTGTTCAAGTAGGGTTCAACCAGAGACATAACAACATGGTATCCGGATCCAAATGGCATCGGTTGTTTTGATTTACCTGTGTAGACCTCGAAATTCATGCAATACCCATTTTTAGAGTCGCATAACTGCCATACTTTTATGCCCCACTTTGTTGGTTTTTTAGGCAAATACTGCTTGAAAAAAAGTCTTCCTTTGAATGCAATCATTCCTTCATCAACAGATAAATCACGAGATGGGTAATAGTTGTTTTGAAATCTTGACTGAATTGAGTCAATCAACGGACGGACTTTGTACAAAGGGTCATACTCACTTGAATCTCGCCCAGGTGTGTTAGCATTATCACATAGATGGAGGTATTTTGTCAGCAACAGGAAACGATTCTTAGACATTATTTTCGAAATAAAATCACATCTCAATTTGGGATCCGTACTCCAGTAACACCAAACCTGTGGCAGTTGTTTGACACCCATCATGATATTAATGGAGAAATAAGCCCGAATCTCCTCAGGTGTGGTCTCGAATGACAGGGCTCCACGTTGCTGCGCATAACGGTTAGTTTCTGTTGCCAATAAATCGAAAAACCGGTAATCCCATAGCAAAAAAAAGAAATTCAGAGGGTTACATGTATCTGGGAGTCGATGTTTGGGACCAGAATCTTCTAAAAAATCACGAACATTCACATCTGTCAAATTAGTTTTCCATGTTGTTGTCGTGTCATTTTCGGACTCGTCACTAGACAGCTCAGATTCTGACTCTGTTTCGTCGTTTTCTGCATCAGAAACATCAAAATCCGATTCGCTTGAATCGTCCAAACTATTCTCGTCGTTATCCCCGTGTCTTTCAGTGAAATCTTCGTCAGTAAATCCCAAAAAATCGCCGTCGTCAGAATCACTGTCAGTCAAATTGACCGCCATTATCGGCCTAGAAACTGGCTAAGACTTCAGGTAAGGGGTTTTCCCGCTAAAATCTCGAAAGCGAGGCTGTGACGTAAATTTTTTTTAGGGAAATCCTCCGCGAAGTAAACAGAATTCTATCTGACGGAAAATTACTGGGATTTCTAGCCGTTTTCAACCGAGATTGCGATAGTAATTCGAGCTGGTCCGTACGGCCGGGTACGGCCGGGTTGGGTTCCCAGCATCCGGCCGGCTACGGCCGGGTTGAGTAATAAAGGGTTAAATGCTATTTTGACATTAAAATCTGTTGGTTTTAAGAATTTGGGCGGATTTTCTGCTTGTGAGTTTGGGCGCCCATACCTGTATACAGGTATCAAAATGTCTCTGGATCAGTCTATGAATGTTGCCAGGTGGATGAGAATTTTAGAATAGTGAAAACAAAAATTGAGGACGGATAGAAAAAAATCCTTGAAAATTGAAGCAAAGTGCTTTTAACTAGTCATTCAAAAAGACTTTTTCATTGTTTATTTATTTTTGTTCGGTTTGCTTTGTTTTTGGTGTCGGGTGTGGGGGAATTTTGTCAACTTGAGTTTTCATTACTGCTTTCTACATATTATGGTATCGTCTATAAAATCTGGCTTCTGTCTTTTTGTTCACAGGGAAGCAGAAGGGCTCAGATTTAGCCTTCTTAAAGAATCTTTTATTGAACATTTTGTTGGAGTTTTGCATTTTTCACTTTTACCCATGCATGCTAAAACTGACTATATAAGAGGTCAAAATTTTCAACCGCCAGTATGGAATGATAACTTACTAACCTCATGCTACGAGGTAGTTACGGCTTTTAAATGAATTATTTGGAAGGACTTCGGATTTCAGATTTAAGCTAAGTCTTAACTATCCTTAATCTCAACTACCTTTTAGCTATTACCGCCTATTATATCTTTGAAACATTCCTCTTTTCACTGAACCAGTTGATTTCTTCGAAATCCGTTCTTAAACTGTTAAATCGCTCTTTGTAAAGCATAGCATAAAAATTGGCCTAATGACTTTACACGAAAAAATCTCACCCTTATAATGACGGTTCAATGTGTGGCTCTACCTGACCGACAAAGTAAGTAAACCAGGATAGAGACACACAAGTGCGGCTAGCTACGAGGTAGCGTGCTGTTATTTCTTATAAACTCCATTCATTTGCATAAACGTGCAACAAATCCATGGCATTTGCCGAGTCACCGACCAAAATTCCAGTCCCTGAGCCTTTAGAGGCATGAGGAGAAGAAAAGAGTATTTGGCCCCAATTGGTCTAGAGAACTGAAAACCGTGCCAAGAAACAATTGTTTCTTTTATAGCTCTTTAGTATGTGTAATTCCCGTGGAATTTCTCGGACGAAGATTTAATTAAAATCTATTGATATATCTTGGCATTTTTCCAGACTTTGGCAGGGTTACTAATGAAGGTCATTAGCTTCCTTGTATGTCTTTCCAAAACCCCCCCGAATGTCATAGACAGCCCAATAATCCAGGCCATTTTCACATAGACACCACTTATGGTTAATGTTTCTAATTACTGTCAAAGATTTTTTTTCTTGCAAGAATGGTTTTATTTACTATGATGCAGCCATTATTGGTGCAAAGTTCCTTACTTGGTGTTCACTGCACTCTGATAGTCGACTCCTGTGTTGTTGATAAACACTAAAACACACCAGCACAGGGAAAATCTTCTGAACTATAAAAATAACCATGCAGACAAGTTTTGAATTGTGTTAACTATATGTTCCTCAAGTAGTGACACCTTCCAATATGTTTGGATTGTCTCTTTTATCATACCTTTGCAAAATGTCAACCTGAAAATAAATGGGTTGCAAGAATGCTATTGTTTTGGTTTTGGCTGGCTATAATCTAAAGACTATTTGTATTGTATTTTGAAGGGCCGCATCGATTTCTGTGTCCCATTTAGTATGGTATCCCATTCTGTATTGGTTCAATTCATTGCCCAAAAAATGAAAATTAATTCGGCTTTTATGATTTTTAACCACGTATCTAACTACACAGGGCACAGTCTTGCAAAGATGTTTATAGCCCTACAACATCGATGTGTTTTGACCGGTGAACACAATGTTGACACAATCATGTCACTTATGCCAACTTTGTAAGATAGAGCCCAGGTGACTTGTCGTTGACCTGTTTGCTATTTCCGACCATTGACCTGCTACCCTCTGTCCATTCTATAGAGATGACCTGCTTCCAGAGTAACAGCAACCTGTTGATGAACAGATGCTCCAGTTCTTCAAAGATGCAGAAGCAAGTGTCTTGCATTGTCTCTCAGATCTCTCAGATTTATGGAAGACTATTGTCAACACTCTCCAATACTGTTTGCTCTGTGGTTCTGATCGATTTCACATAAAAAAAACATAAAAGGCTTGTTAAAGAAATGAGCTATAGAAACATGTTAACTGGGAGGGGATCGCAGTTGCTCAGTTGACAGAGTGATCATCTTGAGTGCGGCGTAAAACCTCAATCAATCCTAACAACTGGATGTCAACATGTTCGACAGCAAGACAGGTAGTAAACGTAGTTGTGTTCCATAGATACTCTCCTTTTGTTGATTTTTGCCTAATTTGTAATACCTTTGAAGCAAATGAAATCTAATTCTCTAAAATAAATTCAATTGACATAAAGTTATGCACAGTAAACCTAAGCATTAGCTCAACGTTGTCTTCACTGTTGGCTATGTGGGATGGTTGCCAGTTACCAACGGAAGGTTGCGGGTTTCCTCCGGGCACAGAGCCCGGTTTCCTCCCACACTAAAACTGGCAATGCCGCCATATAAGTGAAATAATCTTGAGCGCAGCGTAAAACACCAATCAATCTTCACTGTTGGGTAACTAACTGTGTATTTGTGATGCAGAACCAATTGAGTTTTCTTTTTCATGTTGGATGATAGACTAAAATCCTTGACATAAGGCCAAGGAAAACAGACCACAGTCGTGAAGGTCTTGTTATTTTGTGGAAAGATCTAAAGACAGTAGGCAAACACATCTTAACTCTGCGAGTTTATATAACAACATAAGACACTTCTTTCCTATAAATAGTTTTATTCCAACAAACAACATGTGTTGGAATCCGTGAACCAATATCTGGTGATGTTTATACTGAACTAAAAGTATCCTTCTAAGACCCAAAAGTTATTCTGTACTTCAAAATGCCCCCGGATTTACCTGCAGGTGATATTCTGTTTTGACAGATCTAAGTGTCCATTTGGAAGAGTATATTTATAAGTAAGAAAACCAATATACTACATGTATATATTTATGATCACTAAAACACACGGGCACAGGGAAAATCTTCTTGTCTAAAATAACCACGGAGACAAGTTTCTAATTGTGTTAAACAGAGGTATATCATTTAGACCTTTATACCCCATAATGTATTGTAGTAAACTAAACCTATGATATTTCATTAGGTTGACGACTGACAGGAGCTTGGCCTTAGTCAGTAGAATTTTCTGGAATCCTTTTGTAACACATTGACAATGGTTACGCATCTTAACTATGGCAAGAACATCGGTGGACTGAGATTGAACCCCATAAATTTCTCTTGAATTTAACTGTTCTTCATTTCTTATGAAAAGGGCATTTAATATGATCCAAAGAGGTTGGCCTTCCAACAGGGTATGGGTCTGCTTCTTGAGTCCTGTAGAGCCATGTACTGTATTTCTTCTAAAGATTCAGTCACTTTATTCCTCGTAAGGATTCAACCATTAGAAAAGACATGTGACCAGACAAATTTGCCCATTAGAGGGAATTTAAGGCAATACAACCTGCCGAGCAGTGTATAAAAATAGTTATCCTTAAACACAACTCCATGTCTCTCTGTCTGACTCAATAGAAAATTTCAGCCATTAGAATGGCCGAATCTTTAGGAGACATACGGTACCTCCAAACTCAGTTACATAACCTTACCTGTAATTTTACAGGATTTATTCTTTATTTTCATATAGAAATAGTTCAGAGTTTAGAAATAAACTGTACTATTGGTTTGTCCTTACAGCTAGAAATTAAACCCAAGCAAAAGAAAGCGTTTTGATGTAGTTCTTACATCATTGTCTAAGTCAATCTTATCTATTAGCAATTTTTCATCTTATTAATAGCGTTAAGTATAAAGGTATTTCTACATTTCTGTGCCTCGTCTTCATAACCTGTTATTTAATTATGCGGAAAACATTTTCATTGGTTGTTGAAGATGATTCAAATTAACATGATAGTGATGTCACTTTTTGCGGGACAAACAATTTTGCTGCAGGTATATGAAACATCCCATGTTATTTTTACTTTAATACATGTGCCCAACTGTTCATGTATCTGATTTGTTTAGATTAACTGGGTGTTAATAAAATATTTTGAGCCTTAGGCTAACTGCCAAAGAATTTGCTGGTAAGAGAATAATTGGAGCGTGACAATTGACACCTTACTTGTTTACTTCGAATTTTTGTGCAGCCTATTTAATTGCAACCTGTTTAGCTTGTTAGTATCCTCTTAAGACATTTTTTTTTTTCGTTTATAACCTCATTCCGCAAACTTCTGACACGTTTTCAACTTGAGACAAATGAGGACAACCTTAAATGTTCAATTTTAATGCCGCTTGTTATTTCCCCTCTACATCTAAGCAGTCCAAAAAAAACTTTCACTTTCACTAGATTACTGGTTTACCATGGCTCAGTGGGTAGATCAATAGTCTCTCATGCTTGTACAGGGGCCTCCATGGCTCAGTGAGTAGATCAATAGTCTCTCATGCTTGTACAGGGGCCTCCATGGCTCAGTGAGTAGATCAATAGTCTCTCATGCTTGTACAGGGGCCTTGGTGGCTAGGTTGGTAGATCGAAAGTCTCTCATGCTTGTACAGGGGCCTCTGTGGCTCAGTCGATAGATCGATAGTCTCATAGTTGTACAAGGGCCCCGGTGGCTCAGTCGGTAGATCTATAGTCTCTCATGCTTGTACAGGGGCCTCGGTGGCTCAGTTGGCAGATCAATAGTCTCTCATGCTGACACAAGGGCCTTGGAGGCTCAGTCGGTAGATAGATAGTCTCTCATGTGTACACAAGGGCCTTGGAGGCTCAGTGGATAGATCGATAGTCTCATAGTTGTACAAGGGCTTTGGAGGCTCAGTCAGTAGATCGATACTCTCATGCTGACACAAGGGCCTTTGTGGCTCAGTCGGTAGATCGATAATCTCTCATGCTGGCACAGGGGCCTCCGCGGCGGAGTCAAGAGATCGATAGTCTCCCATGCTGAACCAGGGCCTTGGAGGCTCAGTGGGTAGATCGATAATCTCTCATGCTGACACAGGGGCCTTTGTGGCTCAGTCGGTAGATCGATAATCTCTCATGCTGACACAAGGGCCTTTGTGGCTCAGTCGGTAGATCGATAATCTCCCATGCTGAACCAGGGCCTTGGAGGCTAGGTTGATAGATCGATAGTCTCTCATGCTTGTACAGGGGCCTCCATGGCTCAGTCGGTAGATCTATTGTCTCCCATGCTGACGCAGGGGCCTCCATGGCTCAGTGGGTAGATAGTCTCTCGTGCTGACACAAGGGCCTTTGTGGCTCAGTCGGTAGATCGAAAGTCCCTCATGCTGAACCAGGGCCTTGGAGGCTCAGTCGATAGATTGATAGTCTCTCATGCTGACATAAAGGCCTTGGTGGCTCAGTGGGTAGATCGATAGTCTATCATGCTTGTACAAGGGCCTTGGTGGCTCAGTCGATAGATAGTCTGTCATGCTTACACAAGGATCAAATAAGTTTTCTCCCGCCAAGAATCGCCCTGTGTGTTTGGTATTACACAAGAACAAACATTTTAAAGTCTCTGCTTTGAAAGATTAGAATTGAGTAAAGAATTCCATAATGTTTTTTTTTTCTCCGACCTAAGCATAAACTTTAAAAAAATGCCCGTGGTTTTGACAAATGTTGAGGAACAATGGAAGAAACGGCTGTAAAAACTGCTTGTTTACCAACCCCCACTCTCTGTTATATCACCTGAGATTATTTGAGTGGGTAGCTGCGTTTTTGTAAACGCGTCATACTGGGTGGTGTTCTACTGAGGTCATTAAAATTTCAGGTGAAGAAAATTAATTAACATGTTCTAGCCAAGCCTGTGTCTCACTCTGTGATGTAACACTAGTTGAAGTTGTCTCCGTTAGGCCGTGTATTTTTGTGTTCTTTTGTAAAACCATTTTTCACTTTTCTTTTTGTATTTATTAAAAGCTTCAGGACAACATTTTGTCTCAAGTCATCGACTAAAAGTACAAGTTCAAACAGTGTGTATTTTTAATTGATTGATCCTGATGAAACATGGGAATTTGTCACGCTATAAGAGAGTGATTATTAACCACTTGACCCTTTGAGGACATTTTGTTAAAATAAAGTTGATGATCAATGGCATGGTTTCCCTTTTAAGAAGGGGGATATTTATTTTTATCACCTCTGTGTCAAGTTGTCGGTGACCTTTTTGATCCTTTGTTGTTGTGAGACTGTTTGCTGGAGTGGCATCATCTGACATGAATATTCATATGTTGACCTCATTATTTTCAACTGATTTGATTGGCTGGCTTGTGAGCTGATGCGTTGTTTATTTGTTGTCAATGGCATATACATGGTATTAAATACCGTATATGGAAGAGGGATCCTGTATGACAGGAAGTCTTTAACTTCTGGTTGTGTTCTAAGTTTAGCTTTGGGATAGTTTCGCCATACGACTTTAAAAACCTAGCACCAGACCCTTTCTATGCCTTTTATCTTTTTATTAACCTGGCTCGAAAAGCTAGGTACATGCACATGTGTGTTGGCCTTTCCCAGGAGGCAATCATATCACGGCCACGCCAGCCTATCTAACCAGCCGGTAAACAAACTAACAGGGTTGTGTGTAGTGATGAAATTGGCAGAGCTCAAGGTGTAGTTTGATCAAGTTACACTCCAAGCGGCCTGCCTCATAGAAAGGCAGAAAGTGAACGAACAGAGTGGATAGAACATTGGGAAAATATCCCATTTATCATTATGTTCAACTGTTATTTGGGACCATTTAGTTCTTAAAACTGATTGACAGTTCTGTGTAATCGTCCTTGTTAAATAATACGATCTAGCTCTCTGGGAGATTGATTTCCAAGTTAAGCGTATCCGGATCATTGCATCAGCATGAGAAAGACATTCGACTACTAGCAGATTATTCCAGCTATTATTCTTATTGGAATGAGAACATTGAAAGATTTATTATTCCGAAATCTTTAGGAGCCTTACTGAAACAAGTAGCAGAATTGTTTGGCACACTTTAGCAGTGTTTTGTTGTCTTAAAATACTGTGCATAGGCGTGAGTGCATTCAGGGCATGCTCTCATTTCCACCGCTGCTGCATCAGTAAAACCGACCGCACAGGTTTTGATGTTCGTCGTTTCTATTTTGTTCGTTTGTGATTGCTCTTCATACTTGATCCACTGCTTTGGATAGAGAACACATTTTAGAGGTATTAATTATTTCAGCTTGAAAACATCCTTTTGTTGTGCTACGAAAGATAAACACAAACAAGATCTGTAAATATTCCCCGAACCCTTATTAAAGTCTGGGTAAGATTTGGTTTTGTTTGTTGATGATTTAAGTAAAGTGTTCAATGAAACTCCAAGTGCCACCCATGTCTCTGATGTCAGGAAAGTCGAAGGATTTAGCCGGGCCAATCACATTCCTCCACTCACTCAGGTAAACAACTTTTTCACATCCCATACCTGTAGCTCACCTGGAGTCTGTTTCACAAAGCGGCGTAGCATAAGTTTTTACGTAACTTGCCATAGCAATGTACATGTATCTCTACAGTATGCATTGCTGTGACAGTTACGTAAAAAACGTATGCCAGGCTGCTTTGTGTAGCAACGTATCTCTAAAGTGTGCATTGCTGTGACAGTTACGTAAAAACGTATGCTAGGCTGGTTTGTGAAACCCGTTTGAACCGGTTAATGGGACTTGTTCCCGTGGCACTCCTTTAAATAAACAAATAAATAAAATAAAATAAATAGAAACCAGCTCAGATTCATCCCAATATTCTTATAATTCCACAATATTAGTGAAAAGGTTGTTTTGAAGTTGGCACAAAAAAAATCTCCAACTAATCACAATTTGTGATACAAAACATAGTATAGACATGGTCATGATTTGTGAAGAGCGTCCTCGTATTTTTCATCAGAATGTGCTTGAATTTGGAAGCATAAAACCAACTAATCACAATTTGTTGATACAAACATGATATAGGCATAGCCATGATTTGTGAAAAGCGTCCTCGTATTTGAATTTGCTAGAGTTATTCCAGCCAATGGGACCTCCAAGTTAGCCATGAGGTTGCGGGATATATCCATTGACTACTGTGGTGCCCCAGCCCTTTACCTTGGTGTCACCCTCAGATGTTAAACTTCACAGGGAAATTAGGTCATGTATTTTTCTGTTGAATAGGCCTGAAGCCTTATGATATCACTTTAAAAATGTTGAGATATTCCTGGGCCACAAGGGAGACTAGCCCTTTGGCTAATTGTGCTACCCAGAATAAATAAAGATTTTATTATTATTATTATATATATTTCATGGGTCCTGTTAGAATATAGCGCCTCGTTATGAGTCTTTGTAACTACACCCCTGGCTGCATGTCTATATACTTTTCTGTTGAGAATCATTTATGTCGGCCATGTTGGTCCCTCAATGCACCTGGCAATGTCGTTAAGCAATAAGACTATCAACACGTTACCTGTGAATGATCTATTAAACTCAATAAACCATGGACGGCTTGATTGCACAGTGCAATAATATTGTGTAGCTCATAACTCCGGGCTGTACATTAATGCTACACAGAAGTAATAGATTGTTTGAGAGGCATTTAGAAGACAGTAATAGTAACACAAAATAAGAGATTTGTGGATAACGTCTTATTTATTAATGTTGGTACGTTTCGATGTACCGAAGTACTAATACCGAAGTAATAGAGTTATAGAATATTGTAATAAACACTAAAACCTTTCTGCCAAAACTATGAACACTTTCTTTTTGGTCCTAATTTTTCGGCTATCTTGAACAAATCATCCAAGATCCAAAATTCTTGATGAGCAAACTTCGGCTTGATTATTGTCCACTTTTATTCATATATATTTATCAACTCTAAAACATGGGCACAGGGAAAATTTTCTCGACTAATAAAATCATTGAGACAAGTTTTAATTGTGTTAAAAAAGAGGGGTATGTTATTCAGACCTTGGATATCGCTGTTTGTGATTTATTTAATCTTATTTCCTCCAACCAACACTAAAGTTGAGATTGCAGGCAAATAAATGAAATTATCCTCAGCGCAACCTTGGATTGATTGATTGTTTGGTGTTTTACGCCACGCTCAAGATTATTTCACTTATATGACGCCGTTGCCAGTTAACTGACTACCATCCCACATAGGTCGTTTGAGTGAACGCCCAGTCAAAAAAATTTCCAATTTTATGGGACAGAGTGGGATTCGAACCTGCGACCCATTGGTGGAAGGCTGTTTGCATTGAGCGTCCAACGCTCTACCTACTGAGCCACGGAGGCCCCCACAACCTTGAACATTAATTCGTGTTAAACTGGAAAGTTTAGTTCTCTTTCTATAAATATATATATATGCCAAGCTCCTGTCAGTCGTCAACCTAATGAAATATCATAAGTTTACTTTATTACAACAATTTATGATGGGGTATAAAGGTCTAAATGATATTCCTCTTTTTAACACAATTAGAAATTTGTCTCCGTGGTTATTTTAGACAAGAAGATTTTCCCTGTGCCAGTGTGTTTTAGTGTTCATAAATATATATATGTATTTTCCTGGTTCAGATTAACAGGCAAGCATAATTTTCTAGGTCGGAATTTGTGTCTTCACTGACACACAGTTCACCATTAGATATATATGTGCAATTGAATGGTTCTAATTGTGGGCTTTCAATAATGTCTTCCCTTGAGTAATTTCTCTACCACACTTGTATTCTGGCCACTTGACTACCTACTTTGTGGTTAACCAAATGTCTAGATATAGACTAGTGTATAAAAGTAATCATTCAGTGGCGTCGCCCTATTTGTCAGTTTCCTTCCTTCATTGTATAGGAGGGCGAGGCTGCAATAGTTCCCCAAAATACACACTTGACTCCTCATTTATGAAAATGTAGATTATTCACACGCTTACAATGTTAGATTATTCTCACACTTAGAATGTTGTATGGTGCGTCATAGGCAAAATATGTTTCATAATCTACATGTAACTGTTTTTATCTGCGTTTGAGCTTTGTGCTTCGGATGTTTTAAATCATTGCTCACCAAACTACAACCGGCTAATTAATTTTATATGGGCGGTCAATCTATGCTTCAAGTGGCATGAGCTGCCTAAATTCACACTTTTTTCATAATTTCTGATCGTCACGGCAGTAAGAGGCATTAAAACTAAATGATTAGCGTTGGAATGAGGAAAATCCATACAGTATGATAATGTGGCCTGTACGAACCGAAAACAAAGTAAACAAAATTTAAATAACCGGGACGACGATTCATTCATTCTAAGCCAAAGTTAGTTCAAAACAACATATTATCGTACAATCTCGAGACTAGAAGCCCTAAAAAGCTTCTGAATTACACATCTTGAGAAAAATAGCCAATAATTCCAAGTCTACATATACAGACATTGTTTTTTTACACCCTTAGATTATACTTTGAATATGAGTGGATGCTTCAGGCCAAAAAGGATGATTTTGTGTCTTAATTTCCATTTTTTTATTGATTACTTTTCCTTGCCGCTTGCCAATTGACATGTACAGTACTTCTGTCCCACTCTGGTGACCTCTGGTATAAATTCAAGAAAAATGTGGCACAAAATACCAATCAATCCTTAATCACTGAACAATCAATCACTATTACGGCATAGACGGTTTTCTTTGACATTACTGTTGTTTCAGACCTTTGAATTTCACTGTAACTATCGGTTTCAGGACCCTGTTGTTGTTGACACAAATGAAAATCTGTTACACGCATGGCTCTATGCGCTGACATTTCTAAAGGTTATTTCTGTAAAGGGATCCATGTTAGATCACTTTGGTAAAGATGTGAATGCCATCTCCGGTTATCTGTACGATATTCTATCACAGGTACATCTGGTATGGGTTATATATCTCAGCCCATCTTGTGTAACAGCACTTGTAGGCAGGAGAGCTCCATCAGGGGAAACTAATCATGCACAGATTGTACCAAGCTTGTTTCCATTACAGATGTTTACTGCCCAAGTCATAGGCAACAAGGCTGAGGTTCAAATCATAACATCCTCTGTGTTTACTGCCCAAGTCATAGGCAACAAGGCTAAGATTCAAATCATAACATCCTCTGTGTTTACTGCCCAAGTCATAGGCAACAAGGCTAAGATTCAAATCATAACATCATCTGTGTTTACTACCCAAGTCATAGGCAACAAGGCTAAGATTCATATCATAACATCCTCTGTGTTTACTGCCCAAGTCATAGGCAACAAGGCTAAGATTCAAATCAGAACATCCTCTGTGTTTACTGCCCAAGTCATAGGCAACAAGGCTAAGATTCAAATCATAACATCCTCTGTGTTTACTGCCCAAGTCATAGGCAACAAGGCTAAGATTCAAATCATAACATCCTCTGTTTACTGCCCAAGGCATAGGCAACAATGCTAAGATTCAAATCAGAACATCCTCTGTGTTTACTGCCCAAGTCATAGGCAACAAGGCTAAGATTCAAATCATAACATCCTCTGTGTTTACTGCCCAAGTCATAGACACCAAGGCTGAGATTCAAATCATAACATCCTCTGTGTTTACTGCCCAAGTCATAGACACCAAGGCTAAGATTCAAATCATAACATCCTCTGTGTTTACTGACCAAGTCATAGACACCAAGGCTAAGATTCAAATCATAACATCCTCTGTGTTTACTGCCCAAGTCATAGACACCAAGGCTGAGATTCAAATCATAACATCCTCTGTGTTTACTGCCCAAGTCATAGACACCAAGGCTGAGATTCAAATCATAACATCCTCTGTGTTTACTGCCCAAGTCATAGACACCAAGGCTGAGATTCAAATCATAACATCCTCTGTGTTTACTGCCCAAGTCATAGACACCAAGGCTGAGATTCAAATCATAACATCCTCTGTGTTTACTGCCCAAGTCATAGACACCAAGGCTGAGATTCAAATCATAACATCCTCTGTGTTTACTGCCCAAGTCATAGACACCAAGGCTGAGATTCAAATCATAACATCCTCTGTGTTTACTGCCCAAGTCATAGACACCAAGGCTGAGATTCAAATCAGAACATCCTCTGTGTTTACTGCCCAAGTCATAGACACCAAGGCTGAGATTCAAATCATAACATCCTCTGTGTTTACTGCCCAAGTCATAGACACCAAGGCTGAGATTCAAATCATAACATCCTCTGTGTTTACTGCCCAAGTCATAGGCAACAAGGCTAAGATTCAAATCATAACATCCTCTGTGTTTACTGCCCAAGTCATAGACAACAAGGCTAAGATTCAAATTATAACATCCTCTGTGTACTGTTTACTACCAGAGTAATTGAACAAGATTCAAATCAGAACATCCTCTGTGTTTACTACAGTACCAGTTATTGGGAACAATTTCTGGTCCAAGCAAATTCAATTTTTGGTTCAGTGTTCTGTAATTCATAGATTGATTTAGTTACGGCTTTTAAATGAATTATTTGGAAGGACTTCGGCTTTCAGATTTAAACCCCGTTTTAAATATCTATTAATCCTACCTGCCTTTTAGATTTTACCTTCAAAACACATTTAAAGCATTCCTCTTTTCATTTTACTCATTAACTTGTTCGAATTTCATTGTAAATCTTCCAAATCCCTCTTCATAAGAAGATGGACAATTTGATGACAACGTAACTCTCGCATCACATGATTACGGAGTTTTGAAAAGTCTTTTGACAGATAATAGTTATCCCACTCTTTTAATGGTGGTTTAATGTGTGGCTCTTCCTGACCGGCAAGTAGGTAACACAGGAAAGAGACAGATGAGTGAGGCTAAGATTGATTTATTTACTCAAGATTATTTCACTAATACATGTATGCTAACATTGCGAAATTTAGAGAGGAAATTGATTTATATGCATTTTCGAGGACATCCAAAACGAGAACCAACATTCTAGACTGGTAGACAAGAAATAGGGATAGATATTCAAAAATTGTAGGTCTAATTTCAAAGATAAATAAAACGCTATAATTTATTTCACGACTCATCATTGAATGGGAGAGATCTTGGGGTGGGATTCTTAGCCAATGAAGTCCAGCTAAAGAAAAACAATATTGTACATGAAGCTAATGAATTATTTAATTTGATACAGATAACTTTGTTACCAATAACATTGGAGTTCCAAAGGAAAGCGGTACAAATTGTGCTATGTTTATTTCCCAATGGTATAAGAAATCACCACCATTATGGAAAGATTAGGATTTGTGCATTATGGATGAATTCCGATAGAGGGAGAACATTCTGTATAATTGGGACATGAATTATTAAGATGGTTATTAAATTCATCCATTACAACTTATTCTCTTTGACAAGTGCAAGCACTTGAATAATTCAAGACCTGAAGGTGTTATACTTGCATTGTAGCTGAACATGATTTCATTTCCCAGCTTATTATTTTGGATGGATGTTCTCCGTGATTTGATATTACACTTTTTTTTTTTGACCGGTTTAGAGTCCTGTTCCTGTTTTTTCATTTTCGTCAGCTCTTAAATTGTGGCAGAAAAATCACATTATGGATGTGAAAATGTGCTGAAAATTCTTTCACTGGTGAAAATCTGAAGTAGACCTTAATGTTGGTTTGCTGAATGTTGAAGGTTGCTTTCTTTCACAACAGTGATTTGATCGCTGTATGTGGAAAAAAATGCTAAATACTTACCAAAGGTCTGGGGTTTCCTCCGGGCAAAGAGCCAGGTTCCCTCCCCATTAGACCTGGCAACACGACCGTATAAGTGAAATAATCTTGCTTGCAGTGTAAAACATCAATCAATCAATCCCAACATAGATATTTATTACTCTAAAAATATCGCTAGTTAACTCATTTTCAATCAAACTGCTTGCGAAAGTTAGACCATTTGCCAGTTTTTTGCGCAACAATGACTTGGTGTCGAGGCACCAAATTAAGACCAGACAAGCTCCGCTTCCATTAAGTCTTCAGCCATATTCAGATGAGCTCCGGTTTCATGCCCAATTTTGTTCTATAACTTGATTCGGTTCCATGCCCAATTTTGTTCTATAACTTGATTCGGTTTCATGCCCAATTTTGTTCTATAACTTGATTCGGTTTCATGCCCAATTTTGTTCTATAACTTGATTCTTTTAGACATAAACTGTCACAATATTGAGTTTCCTTCCTAAAATATGTTGTAAAAAGGCTGAAAATTTTAAGTTAAAAACTGACCAAAGGTTTGTGCAGTCTACTACCTAGAACTGGGACTTCGCTAAATGGCGTCATTTGCAAGTAATAGGGAGCAGGAGTAACGTGAGAATTCCACAAATTTCCTGTCACCGGGGCTGTCATTGCACTTGTGGGGAGCCTTTATCGTTTGAATGTGACGCCCAGTTCTTGGAACAAAAAACGTCAATCGAACTGATGCCATCTCGAAAAAATGTCATCTGTCACCAGATATCGCGAAATCTCTCTGGAAACTCCCAGGCCTTATAAGCAAATCAGTTATTGAGAAAAGGAGCGGATTTGTGTTTAGTATGTCTACTCATATTTACCATAACTAGTTTGAAGTCAGCACTTAGGACCTGTAGTGACAGCCTAATGTAAAATTTGGGAACACTAAAACACACAGGCGTAAACACTTAGGACCTGTAGTGACAGCTTAATGTTAAATTTGGGAACACTAAAACACACAGGCACAGAGAAAATCTTCCTGTCTGAAAAAAAGTATTTAAGGTAAATAAAGTTATCTAGCCTACTCCAATTCCATGTGGAGATATTATCTAATATTGAGAAATCAGCCTTTTGTTTAAACACAAAGCTCCTCAACTCTCATATTACCACCTCTGTATTCAGATATGGGAAGACAGTTTTATTACACTGTCAGTCAAATTTCAATTATATCTGACTACTGAACACTTAATACCCCCTTCCCCCCCCTCCCCCCCCCTCCCAATTTTCCTCCACTTCCTTCTCTAGCTGGGCGTATAAAAGAAAAAAATGTTAAAATAAGAACATTCCTGGCCCTTTACAACCTACAGGTATGCAGGCTTTCTGTAACAGTAAATAGAGGCGGCAAAGCAAATATTTCTTGGCTATAATTGATGGTGAATTCATTCCTGTCAAGTTTTGCTTGAGTAATTTTTTCGGCTTTCATCAATTGAAAGGCCCTGTATTATCATATGTTGACATTTGTGTGGGCCTGGTTGCATAAGGATGTATGATTTGGCCTCTTGTATAAAAGCTATGTATCTGAATACTAAATGTCCTACAAAACTGTTACCTGGTGGCCTGGGACAAGGTTTGTTTGCATGCCAGCGTGCAGTGTTTTCTTTGACTGGCGTCCATAGAAAGAACAACATTGGGACACCTGTCGCTCGTGATGTGAATTCCGTTTTGTTCCAAAATTTTAGGAACTTTTGCAGAAATTAGTTATTTATAAGCTTGAATCGAAATCTGGATGTGTTAGAGGATAATTCTTCTATCTTAGTGTGTGGGTCTGATTCATCATTCCGTTTTTGGATAACCTTAGGTCTGTCTGGTATTACAACAACATATGATTCAGATTGGGTTTTAACGTCTAAATGACATACCCCCTTTGTAACACAATTAGAAGCTTGCCTCGTTGGTTATTTTAATTAAGAAGTTTTCCCTGTTTTTGTGTTCATATCCAACAATTTATGATAGGGTTTGGTTTGTTACAACAATTTATGGGTATAAAGGTCTAAATGATATACCTCTTTTTAACACAATTAGAAACTTGTCTCCATGGTTATTTTAGACAAGAAGATTTTCCTTGTGCCCGTGTGTTTTAGTGTTCATAAACATTCATATACATGGAAGATGTACTAATCCTCATGGTCAGTTGATTGTTTTACTTAGCCAATTAGCGGGATGATACCTGTGGTCTAATTAATAGGATTTGTGACAATCAGGTTCAGTAATCACACTGATATTGTGACTTTATGAGTAAAACCTTTTAAAGGCTACAAGTCCTAATATGAGAGAAGCTGGTCATATCTGCTAGTGTTCATTAACTATTGATTCTCATCGCTACATGTTTTTACGACCCACTCTTCCTGTGCTATTCAGCCTTCTGTAGCTCCTGCTTTGCCCGGAAGCCCTTTCGTAGGAAACGCGCTCTGTTCAGGCATGTCACTTGTGTAGGACCACATCTGGTACATGACAATCTTTGAGAAATTACTCCAAAACTGTATCTTCTGGATTTGCTCCTTTTCAAAATAACGGCTAGGAGAAATTTTGTGAAGCTCCTTCAGTATCTGTTGAACTGTGCGAAGACAGTGACCATTTAACGGATACCGCAACATCGTACATATTTCAACAGTATTGATTACGTTTTTATATCGTGTTCACTGAATGCCCGTTGGAATATTTCCATTCGTGGCTTATAACAGTTTCTGGTCAGCAGTCTGCATGTTTACCCTGGCTTGAATACCATCAATATTTTAGGTACATTTCTTGCAGCAATTCTCTTCAATCACCAAGGCAACCTATAAACAATCAAAGCAACATTTTAAACTGGTGGTAAATCACATCTGCACGGTGATATATGACTGTTTTATCAATATGGAAAAACCGACTATAGAACTATCAAAAGATAAAGTTGCTATTATTGAGGAGGAAAAAAGGTAATTTTCTTTTATATATATCTTAATTCTGTTTAATAATCGCCTCCTGTACATGTATAATCTTTTGCCAGTGATTATTTGGTATTTCTTTAAAGGGGCATGAGCTGCCAAAATGTTGATATTTTGACGTTAAAACAGAATGCTGAAATTATTGGCTATTTTTCTCAAAAGGTAGAATTCAGAAGCTTTTTAATGCTTCTAGTCTCGAAAATGTACGATAAAGTACTGTTTTGAACTAACTTTGGCTTAGAATGAATGAATGGTCGTCCCGGTTATTTAAATTTTGTTTACTTTTGAACACGTTTTCGGTTCATACAGGCCACATACTGTAAGGATTTTTCTCATTCCAACGCCAATCATTTAGTTTTTCGATAGCCTTTCAAGCCTCTTACTGTCGTGACGATCAGAAGTTATGAAAACACTGCGAATTTTGGCAGCTCATGCCCCTTTTTAATGATTCAAATATAAATAGCCGACCCATAGGGATATTTATTGTAAAATCGGCAGCCTAAGATTATCACGCTTAAAGCTACGATATCTACAAACTCTGCCATTTATCTTCAATAACTCATTTACAGTGTTCCTCGGATTGAATCCCACTCAAACCCAAATTTCTGAGATTTAAATATTCCAATGCAGATGATGCAGGAACCTTGAGCTCATTTTGAATAAAGCTTGCATGTCACCTCTGAGATGTGATGATATCAGGTGACGCTACGTGTTTTAATGATGTTGAAATTCAATTTGACGTGTACATGTTCTATTGTGTCCGAATATAACGTCTTTCTCGAAGGAAAAACTCTCGGCCAAATGATCGATGACATTGTACCTGTGACTGGAAATTTGTGAAATTTTTACACTTCTTGTGCTTTCTATTGTAACGAACCTTCTACATGTAGTTCACAGAGGAGCCTTATTGCGATAGTCTCTCAGTCTGAAACAAGCCTTCCAGTTGTGGGTCACAGGTTCGAATCCAATCGAGACAAAAGATAAAAAAAAATCTTTGAGTGTTTTTCTTGTCAAGACTCTAATTGAAACAGTCTTGAGCGCCGCATGGGACATCAATCAATCAATCAATCAATCAATCTACTAGGCTGATTGATTAGCCATAGCCATAGTTTCATCCATAGGCATAACCCTTCTCTTTTTGCCAATTTAACTTTACATTACCAGGAATACTGTACAAAGTTGGTCTCTTTCAGTTTGGGCTGATAGATTAGCCATAGTTTCATCCATAGCCATACATGTTACACTCCTCTGTTTGCCAATTTAATTTTACACTACCAGGAATACAAAGTTGGTCTCTGGCCATATAATGGCAAAGTTGACAGTTTTTGGACACTGAATAGTTTTCAATTTTACTACATGTTTTGTTAGGATTCTAAAGTCTGTCTTCTTGGACCTTCTATGTATTTATGATCACTAAAACACACGGGCACAGGGAAAATCTTCTTGTCTAAAATAACTATGGAGACAAGTTTCTAAGTACATGTACAAGTTTTATAGTTAGCCAGTGGGACAACCTACATGTACCTCCCCATTCCTGGATTACACCTACTGATTATGCTTACAGCCATTAGTTTTCTGACATCCCCTCTACATGCACATCTACAGTTGTATCAAGGTCTAAATGACATACCTTCCATTTTTAACACCAATAGAAACCTATCTCTATGGTTATTTTAGACAAGTAGATTTTCCCTGTGCCCATGTGTTTTCTTGTTCATAATGAAATATCATAGGGTTACTTTATTAAAACAACTTATGATGGGGTATAACGGTCTAAATGATATACCTCTTTTTAACACCATTAGAAACCTATCTCTATGGTTATTTTATGTAAGAAGATTTTCCCTGTGTCCGTGTGTTTTAGTGTTCATAAAAACATAGACATACATTATAGTATGGCAGTTTTCGAAACAGATTTCCTTTATTATTACAACTCGAAGCCCTGTACAGTATGTAGAGGCATGTTGTTACAATGTATTTGGTTTTGCCTTGGGACTATCCACTCTTTAATAATGGTAAGAGGCTAGCTGATTTTATCATTATTTATACATACGTTTTCCTTTCTGTTGATAGAGTATATGAGCTTCTGTCATGCAACACACACATAAACATTACCTGATGGTAATTATTAACATGCTTTACTGTTATCTTGTCTGCTGGCATTATCCCATGGCCGACTGATAAACAGAAAATAATCACCTACATGTAGGAGATAATGCATAGATTTTGTCTAATTGAATGGTATTTCAGATCAGATTCAAAATTATTTTTTATGAAATGACTGGTCTCAAAAGTTGGAAAAGTCAAAAAGTTTATTTTTTAAGGGGGCTTCTCTGTCCATTCAGCCTTGGTGAGGTGTACATGCACTGGACCTCACTTGGGAATTATTTTTGTTAAAATGACTGGTCTCAAAAGTTTGAAAAGTAAAAAAGTTTATTTTTAAGGCTTCTCTGTCCATTCAGCCTTGGTGAAGTACATGCACATGTACTGGACCTCACTTTGGAATTATTTTTGTTGAAATGACTGGCCTCAAAAAAAAAAAAAACTTTATTTTTAAGGCTTCTTTGTCCACTCATTCTTGGTAATGTACATGTACTGGACCTCACTTGGGAATTATTTTTGTCGAAATGACTGGCCTAAAGAAAAAACACTTTATTTTTAAGGCTTCTTTGTCTATTTAACCTTGGTAAGGTACATGTACTGGACCTTTCTTGGGCAATACATGTATGTCTTTTCAGTTTTGCTCTTATAAAGACTTTTTCCCATTATTTAGGACCTTGCCCTTAAAACAAAAGTAGCTCAGAAAAACAGTTTATATAAACTTTGTCCGTTACCTTTATGACTTTGGTTGACTTTTGACCAGTGTCAAAAACAGATAGGGCAAGTTGACCTTTCTCCACAAGTAGGGCAAATAATTCAATTTGAACAAGGTGTCTTTGATAGCCTCCCCTCAGAACTGACCTCTCAACTCCGACCTCTTTCTGTAAGTTCAGCCAATCTGGCCAAAAGTTGCCCTGCTATTATTACAAAAGTTTGTTTATCTGTCCAACTGTTTTAAAGTTTTCAAGGTATTATGTCAAGTTCCCATGCAGTTAATACATAGTACACAAGTAGTGTTTTTCTGAAAATTCATACTGACTAAATATTTCGACTTATTCTTCATCATCAGGAGTTAATACATGCTTTTAGAAATAGTTTGAGCTTTAAGTTCAATCCATGAAGTTTCAAATTCTTAATGTCATAATCTAGTGTTTTTTTTTAAGGTTATCTAAAATATTAACCTCGAACAGAACAGGGATAATTTGGAGGGATTTTTTTTTTGAATTATCGAATTTTGTGTAAACGCTGACAGTTTACTGCCAAAGACTGGGTTTTCTCCGGGCAAAGTGTCAAATTTCCTTCCCTCAATCTGTCAACACCGCCATAAAAGTTAAATAATCTTAAGTGTGACATAAAGGATCAATCAATCTCATTTAATTTATGATCCAACCTATGTTATAAGTTGCACTTATTTTTTCTTTTCTTTTTTTTTTTGCCAGCTTACATAACCACGTAAAACTAAACTTATGTTTTCGGATATTTTTAACTTGTTAATCTGCAGTTGTCATGCAATAGTGAGCCTCTGTGGTTTCCCGGTGTAGATGTAATATAACCAGAAATAACGTATGAGAAATCACTGTGATTTCAGAAATTTTGATGCAGATATCCGACCTCAAAACTGGACTTCCATGAAACCCTGTTTCCATTAAAGTGGCATGAGCTGCCAAAATGTTGATATTTTGACGATAAAACAGAATGTTGAAATTTTTGGCTATTTGTCTCAAAACGTATAATTCAGAAGCTTTTTAGTGCTGCTAGTCTCTAAAATGTACGATAAAGTATTGTTTTGAACTAACTTTGGTTTAGAATGAATGAATGGTCGTCCCGGTTATTTAAATTTTGTTTACTTTTCGAACACGTTTTCGGTTCGTACAGGCCATATACTGTATGGAATTTCCTCATTCCAACACCAATCATTTAGTTTTTCGATGGCCTTCAAAGCCTCATACTGTCGAGACGATCAGAAATTATGAAAAAAGTGTGAATTTTGGCCGCTCTATATCTGAACCTTACTGGAAAAGATGATGAAAAGAAACCATACAGTATTTCTTTAATCCCCAGGGCCATGTTAAGTTTTATATTCATGATGGTTTAAACATAGAGAAGCGTTTGTTTCCTGGTCATTCTCTTCAGTACCTCTGTTAGTTGTATTTTATAAAACCCAGGAGATGTTGTTTATAGCTCTATTTAGAGGGTTATCTCCTTAATGCTCTATCGTAGTTACCGCATACATTACATGGCCTATTTAATAGACATCCCGCTAGGTAGCCAGTTGTCATGGTAACCATGACCTCAATCGTACGATGTGACGTGCTTCTTTTATTCTCACTATGGATGCTGAAAATCTGTATCAATTTTGCCTAACCGTCATAGATTTTAGCATAATTGAATAGGAAGCTGGCTAAAATCCACCCTAGAGTGCAATGCGTTGAGCCTCCGTGCTACATCGTGATGAACTGGGATCGGTTTGTACAAGCCTTCCCTTAGGAACATCCTGGACCTCCTTTGGGTGTAGAACTGGGTACTGTTCCCCTTAAAACCCTTGCAATTAAATGTTTTATTAAGCCTTTCCTTCTCTATTCATTCTCAATTACACATATATGTATGGTATATATTTGCCCTTGTGCATAACCCCTGAACTGTGGCCTATCATAAATATATATATTTGCCTGTTGCATAAAATTAAATATATAATAGAAAAGGGGAATTCTAAGCATTATATAATGATTGTTAATTTACTTTATGCAATACTGCTTTATGGTGCTTATGCTCTTGTGTTTATGAAATAATTTCAACTGAATGATAGATTATGTTAAAGTGACCTCTAGCTCACCTGTTTCGACCAGGTTTTGGCCTAGATTGTTTGATGTCAGGCAGTTCCACCATTATGCTGTGTTTACATGGTGTAGCTAAGCAGGCCCTGTCAAAAGGGTGATTTATCCCATTTTTGCCCTAGCCTTGTGGAAAATTCCTTTGACAGAGCCAAATAATAAAGTCATGAATATTCATGAGTGACCTAGATTTATCCTCAATACCACACACTCTGAAACTCCGCCCATTGTCCTTATATGGGCATTGAGAAATCAGGTGATGGCTCTCACATGAATATTCATGGTTTACTGCC
Organism: Lepidochitona cinerea; assembly: GCA_963971465.1. Classification (NCBI taxonomy): domain Eukaryota; kingdom Metazoa; phylum Mollusca; class Polyplacophora; order Chitonida; family Tonicellidae; genus Lepidochitona; species Lepidochitona cinerea. Next base: position 29,457,558 of record OZ020562.1, read on the forward strand.
TTATTTGGTATAGTGTTTGATCATGTGACAAGTAAGTGTATTTGTACAGAAAGAGGCTAATAGGACTGCTGATAGCTAAGTGCTCCATTGTGAGCGGGCAAACCACAGTGTCAAGTTGGCAGTGCAACCCTATTAACACTGATAGATATATTTATATACTAAGACAGGTGGCAGACCAGCTGTTATCAAAAATAACTAACCTAGCTTCAATAAGCAACCAGGAGAACTGTCAATTCAAACAAGAATAGGAAAACTGTGAATAGTTCATCAAGAACTCTCATCCCATTCTGTTCGGTTTCCTGAAAATCTTGATCATTAACATGGGAGATATTCACGTTGCTTTACAAAGAGACTGGGACATGGGCTTGAATAATAGAAGGAATAGCAATCATAATTCTGCCTTCGTGTGTGTGCAGCGGCGATCTTCAGCTAGCGGAATGCGAGGGTTTGTCTACAACCCCGACCCCAAGCATCCATCAAACCAAGAAGACATTATTAACTGTAAAAATCAGCTCAACGACAGATGGACAACTGGTCTCAGTTTATATGATATGATACCATCTCTTCAACATACCAAGTTAGTACATCATTAAATTCTCATATTCAGTTCCCATTGAAATCCAGCAAAAGGCTATCGTTAATACATCATATAATGTTTTAACACAATAAGAGACTTGTCTCCATGGTTATTTTAGACAAGAAGATTTTCCCTGTGCCCGTGTGTTTTAGTGATCATAAATATATAATGTTATAAAATGACCAGTCTGTTTAACATTTGGTCTTGAAATGGTCTGTATAATATTCCAGAAATATTGCCTGTGATAGTGATTCTATTTATGTGAATGTTATTAAGGTTTATTAAGGCACATTGCATCCTTGCAATTTTCAGACCTTTTCCAAACGTTCAAGTCTTTATCTACCATTACTCGACCTTTGTTTCTCTTATCAAATGCCTTTCTCTTCCGATTTCATTGTGGTTATTTTTTCTTGGTTAAGATCTTAGGAGTCTGTGAGCATAGCATTTTATTTTGCTTGGATATAAAACGTTGTACTGCCTTTGTCTGCTTGTATTCCGTTATTCCCTGCCTAAGGGGGTTAGCTGGGACAGCAATGGAATTTTCCACTATTGAAAACAGAGAGCTGTGTGCTTAAAGGATTAGTTGTTACATAACTGTCATAGCCTAACCCCCCCCCCCCCCCCCCCCCCCTCTCAAGCACCTTGTTATCTAAGACATTTTGTTTACATTGTCGCTGGTATAGGAAGTCAAACTCCTTGGGCTTTAGTTGATGTCAACCATTAAATGCATGAAAGTAATTCTTGCATAAGCTTTTTCTTGCCCATTCATTTAGGAATCTTAGGTTTAGGCTGTGAACGGTTGTGGCATAGTATTCACCTAAATTAATATGTTTATAAATTTTATTAAATTGATAAATTAATATATGTACGCTTTCATTGAACAAAGCTAGAATTCTATGTAGATTAGAGGACTTCGCCTTAATCTAGCATACTGAATACTTAATGAAGGAAAGAAAACTCTTGCGTATGGAGAGTACTGAATACTTAGTTTATTTATAGACCTGTGTAAACATTTTTTTCAAGACCTAGGTTTCATTTTCAATTTATTTATTTCTATGAATGATGCTACATGTAGCTCATAGGTATTTCCAAGTTAGATTCACTTTCATTTTAAAGGGAGGGAAACATGTGGCTTGTCCCATGTGCTGTTTATGGGCAAGCCCTGGCCTTTGTGTTGCCGGCCCGCAGTGCATTGAAATCTAGGTCAAGTAAACACCCGCAGTTGTCTTTTTTTATGACCAGTGTGATGAGTCATGCTTCTGAAAAAATCTGTGTATAATTAAACATGTAGGGCCTTAAATTGACAACAAAAACAGCAGGTTAGATGAGCAAAACAGCTTGTAATTTGACAAAAACTGTTCAGGGAGCTTTTTCTGAACACACTTATGCCCGAGGTAACTTAAATTGGCATGAGTTGCCAAAATGTTGATATTTTGACATAAAATTCAGAAGCTTTTTAGTGCTTCTAGTCTCAAAAAGGTACGATAAAGTATTGTTTTGAACTAACTTTGTCTTAGAATGAATGAATGGTCGTCCTGGTTATTTAAATTTTGTTTACTTTTCGAACACGTTTTCTTTTAGTACAGGCCACATACCGTATGGATTCTCCTCATTCCAATGCCAATCATTTAGTTTTTGGATGACCTTCAAAGCCCCTTACTGTCATAATGATCAGAAATTATGAAAAAAGTGTGAATTTTGGCAGCTCATGCCACTTTAAGTCCAATGCAAGGTCTACCTATCATGACAACATATACCTTCAACATTATGTTAGGACCAGGCAAAAAGTTACGTCAGTGTTGACTGTTGAGAAACAGATCCTTGACCTCTTGAAGGCGGATAATTGACCTGATAAGAAAAAGAAACCAATACAGTGTAGGTGTACTATTAATTTTTCTTTGATTCTAGCTTGTATCGATTTAATCATATTCGATAACAGAGAGAAAAAAACGAAACTGACTAGAACAGCTTGCATGCAATGCAGTCAAAAATGTACTGACATCTAGGGTTTGAGAGTAGGGGGTAAAATAAAACCAAAAGGTTAACCATTTATTTCTTTGATTCTTGATTGATAAAAAAACATTTGTATTTATTAAATAAGTAAATATTAAGCAATATCCCAACATTGCAAACATTCATAAACAAAAACAGCAACAGCTTGTAATAGCCAAAAGGTGTCATGCTGTGGAAAATGTACAGTTATCGTTTCTTTGAAGTAAGACACATGATAATATTTGTAAAAGGTTCAACATTATTAATTTTGTACGATCATGTTTTCTTTCAAATTATATTATCTGTCACATTAGCAATACACACTGCATCGAAAAAGTCTTTTTATAGAAATTGTCCATTTTTATCCTTAATGTTAACCCAAATTGCAAATCATGGACTGTTTAAGTGTCCAAAACACCTGTTGTCCGTCAATTTTCAGGTGTAAATTTATCACCTAATTTCCGTTGATTCCTCGTTAATTTGGATGATTATAATTGTTAGAACTGTACCGCTGGTGTCTTGTTGTATAATATTGATGGCATTGAATTGTCTAGCATAATTGTTTGGGTTTGGAGCATGTGTTCCCTGGATGATGGTGATCTAGCATAAGTGTTTGGGTTTGGAGCATGTGTTCCCTGGATGATGGTGATCTAGCATAAGTGTTTGGGTTTGGAGCATGTGTTCCCTGGATGATGGTGATCTAGCATAAGTGTTTGGGTTTGGAGCATGTGTTCCCTGGATGATGGTGATCTAGCATAAGTGTTTGGGTTTGGAGCATGTGTTCCCTGGATGATGGTGATCTAGCATAAGTGTTTGGGTTTGGAGCATGTGTTCCCTGGATGATGGTGATCTAGCATAAGTGTTTGGGTTTGGAGCATGTGTTCCACGGATGATGGTGATCTAGCATAAGTGTTTGGGTTTGGAGCATGTGTTCCCTGGATGATGGTGATCTAGCATAAGTGTTTGGGTTTGGAGCATGTGTTCCCTGGATGATGGTGATCTAGCATAAGTGTTTGGGTTTGGAGCATGTGTTCACTGGATGATGGGGACGAGGACAGGTGAACTGATCACATGACCAGTCAGTGAGAAGTTTAACACTTCAACACAAAACATACCTGTACAATATAGCTTATCAATGGATATTTGATAGCTAGTTATGGTTACCTTGCTATAGTCACAAATTTACAAGGTTTTATTTCAAAACATCCAACCTTGTCAAAACTTTTATTTATATATTTTGTTGTCTCTTTCTCTCTCAAAACCCTTCTAAACTTTCAAAACATATTAATCATCAGAATTGTGCATTGTCATACATGTACTTACAGTATGTTTGAAAGGTTGAAATTACAATAAATTACAATAAATCGTGGTTTTAACCAATGACATATTTTATTGCAAATCTATTATTTATAAGAAGAAACTTAAAAATGACATTTCCCACAGTTTTGCGACAAATTTCATCCATGTACAAGAATGTTGTGTAAAAAATAACATCACATATGAATTCTTTGTTAATAAAATGAAGATATGTATGTACATTCATAGGTTTGATTTATTACAACAAATTATGGGGTATAGAGGTCTAAATGATATACCTTTTTATATACAATTAGAAACTTATCTTTGTGGTTATTTTAGACAAGAAGATTTTCCCTGTGCCCGTGTGTTTAAGTGATCATAAATATGTACAACAGTTATTTTTAATGTTGCTGACCAGTTCAATTCACTGACATAAGGGACTTAGGACAATTGTACCTGAGTTATGACAATGATTGACCCCTAGAGTGAAAATTGGTAACTGTTATAATTCCAGGCCAGTTAATCCCAATGTGTTAATCCGGTTTGATTGGCACCTGCGTCTCTGATCACCTTACCAGGTGAGATTATCATTAGCAGGTGGCAAACCTGCCAGGGGTCCTTTACATAAGGGGATTTATTTGATATATAACACTGCCCATTACATAAATGATGTTATGACATAACTCAACTACCTCTGGTGCTATTGTTATTCCTGGATAAACTATTACTTCAGAACAGTTCCATTGTTTGGAACGTGTGATATGCAATGTATCCTTCATTCATGACTTGTAAAATTAGCTAATTTTTAATCAGGTTTATCTTTCAATTAACATAAAGCTTTATAATGACTTAACAAAAATTAATCCCTCCATGCTCCTTGATGACATCAAATACATGCACATGGCATATACATCTACGAGTGCATTTTTAGGGCTTTTGTTAATTATAAAACTCTCTAAACGTACATCTACGAGATTGAAAGAAAACTAATATGTTTTACTTTCTAATGAAAATAGCAGCTATTTATGCTTTAAAGAAATTTTCCCTCTTTTTTTGACAACTCATGCCACTTTAAGTTATTTGGCTTACATGTAGCTCAAACCAAATTTGTCATTTTAAGCTGCAGTTGACACTTTTCAAGGTTTCCCTGGCTCCCAAAATGTTGGGGTTCGGACCCTCATCAGATCAAAAGTAGGGTCTCATATACATTAGGTGGGGCCCAATTACTGTTTAAATATGCATTATTGCATAATATTTTGCTATTTATTTGCATCCCATGGGACCCTTCTCATTGCAATTTGGTGGTCCAAGGGAGAAAATGAGGGTCAGAGATACAAGTTTTAAGGGTCCGGTAAATCCCTGCACTTTTACATTAAGTGTGGCTATCATTTCAACAACCATCCTCGGCAAAAATGAAATTATTTTTTGGTTGATTTTCTAGATCTATATTTATGTTACCATATAATTTGCGCTTTTTGCACATCAAAATATTCAAATAATGTCAAATCCTTACTAACATTTTGAAAAGCTGTAATTGAAAGTTTGCGTAACAATTGACATACCTACATGTACATGTATAATTGAAAGTTTGCGTAACAATTGACATACCTGTAATTGAAAGTTTGCGCAACAATTGACATACCTGTAATTGAAAGTTTGCGTAACAATTGATATACCTGTAATTAATCTGGTCATTCACCTGTCAATGCAAACTGTTTGTAATCAACAGGTGTGGTAATTAAAGGTAATAATCACTCTCACACCTTAATTCTTACACTAACAACATTTGATACCTGTAGGAAATTAACATTGTCACCTGTCTTAAGCTAAAATTTTCGAACGTGTGAGTTGAACAGGACCTAAAACCCAAATCACTCACTCACTCGAAAGTGTGACAACGGTCTGCCTGCACTGCTTACCCTCATTGAAAAATAGACCAATGTGACTTTATTTTCAATAATATAATTTAAGAAATTGGACGTACATGTAATATTTTGGGGGCAAGGTTGAGTCATATATGTTTTCTTACATAGATTTTTTATTGCAATGGTGCATAATTTTTTTAGGGGGAGGGCGCAGTTTAGACGCACATGTAATATTTAACGACAAGAATGCACAAATTGTATCCTTAAGCGTCAGTTGATTGATGATTGCTCAACACAAGTTTACAGACCTGCACTGTGCATACTATTTCATCAATCACCCCTAAGTTTGTCTATTTTTTCAACATTTAGGTAAAAGTAGTTCACTAATTATCTTGAAATTAAAACCAAGGTATACATGTACATGTATCTTACTACTTGTTTTATCTGCGGGTTCTGGTATAAATATTTATGTTTTCCAGACTCTGTTTAGACCCTGGCCTATGCACACATCTAGGCGAAATAAGCACTGATGTATCTCTTACCGTATTTCTTCTAAAGATTCAGCCACTTTTTTCCTCATAAGGATTCGATCATTGGAAAAGAAATCTGATAATTGAGGCCAGACAAATTTGCCCAATAGAGGGAATTTAAGGCAATATGACCCACCGTGCAGTGTGTGAAAATGGTTATCCTTAAAGACAACTCCTCGTCTTCATTTTTGTCCGACTCAATGGAAAATTTAGGCCATTAGAATGGCTGAATATTTAGAAGAAATACGGTATGGTTAACTCCAGGCCTTTGCTCTATTTAAATACCAAAACTAGGTCAAGGTAAAACCCTTGGCTGTTTTGGGTTAACTATCTCAGTTATCCGGCTTATATAAGCTGGCCCACCTCTCAGATTAGATATACTGAATTAGACCTCAGGTGTTCTTATTTGGTTTCCTACTGAAGGAAAATAAACAACAACAACGGAAATAAATGAAAACACCAAGAAAGTGCATTGTAATATTTATCATTATCAGGCTAAAACGAAAGCTGGCTCACATTTGAGATGTATTTACACTTATTTTAGATTTAGTGGATCCAGAAACTGTAGGTCACATGGTCTCCAAAGCCCTAACAACCACAGAACCCTGGGTGAAAACAACTCAGTGGGCGCCATTTCGTTTCAGCTGTGCTAGCTACATGTATTGCTGAGCAGTTTTTTTCAACCACCTTCTTATTAACCGCCTCGTTTTTCGCGACTGTGACGTCACACCGAAGTCGAGAATTGCATACTTCTTGGTCTTTGTTGTTTGAAAAATATAGTACTATTACATGTATAAAGCAATACACAAGTAGTGATAACCCGAAAAACGACAGTTTCATGATGACTCAATATTTCGGTATTTATTATACCGTCTTCAGGGGAGTATAAAGCAAATCGGAACAGTTACGCTTGGCTGGCTTTTCACTATGTGTAAATTGATAGGGTGTACCCCATAGTGTCATATGAAACCGAATGTTTTCCTGTAATAAACAATGATGACTAATACTCTGGTATGACATTCAGATCTTCAGTAACTATTACAAAATAATATAGTCACTTGTGTAAACAGCTTTTCTGGTGAAAAATTGCATTCTTGTTTATGTGACTTTATTTTCAAAAATAACTATTACTAAGCACTGTTACCTGCAGGTTATCTCCCTTGATTACATAATCCCCTGCAAAATAGTTTCACTTCTAACCAGCAATAATATTCAATAACGGCGTGCTTATATACAGAAAAATTTTATCGGGAATTTTTTAATCGCACCAATAGAATTGTTTGTATTAGTATATTTCTCTGACAGCGATAAAATTTGCCTGTGTGTTCAAAGTAGCATGAGTGAAAATTTCTGAATCTACAAGGACTCTTGACAAGCCGGGGTTCAAACTCCACTTCAGGTGTTGAATTCTTTAATTCAATATTCTTTTAAAATTCATGTCAAAATATCCTGTAATATTTTTAGGCTTTGAGACAAAGTGCGTATGAACTGGAAAAAATCCATGTTATTGAGTACAACAAAAATGTAAAACAAGATCTAACAGCAGTTCACTAGAGCAGTGCCAAAAAAAATTTAAGACGGGCGTTTTCTGTTACGGTATCTTATCAGAGGTATTTTTAGACGTCTCCTGGAGAGATGGTTTCGTTAGGGAGGAACCACCTGTTTTGATTTTTTGCCAACTTTCCAATTGTCTATGTGAATTCAGTTGAACTGATAACCCGCATGTACCCGTAGGTTTCAATGGTCTGTAAGGGAAATATGGAACACTGAGAGTTTTAGGTTTTGTTTATTTCTGGGAAGATTCATGGTGCCTGTCAACTCATGGTACCTGGCAACTCGTGGTACCTGGCAACTCGTGGTACCTGGCAGCTCATGGTACCTGGCAGCTCGTGGTACCTGGCAACTCGTGGTACCTGGCAACTCGTGGTACCTGGCAACTCGTGGTACCTGGCAACTCGTGGTACCTGGCAACTTGTGGTACCTGGCAACTCGTGGTACCTGGCAACTCGTGGTACCTGGCAACTCGTGGTACCTGGCAACTCGTGGTACCTGGCAACTCGTGGTACCTGGCAACTCAGGGTACATGTACCTGGCAACTGCCATAAAAGTGAAACAATCTTCTATGTAAAAATGATCTCTGTGAGGCTAGCAAATACCCCACTCTCATAATTTCAAATTTATGTTGCCATGGGTCATAAACAGCGATTTTTTGTACACTATACAAGACTAGTAGTTTCCAAGAAATGATTTGGGGTATCACATATTACAGCCTTTTTTTTTAAAAATCAAATCATGCTGAAATAAAATCTTTGTTTTGTGTATAATGATGCATTTAGAAGTGATAGTCACTAATTCAGCGAGAATTGTGTTTGTTATAAAAAAAATTCTGAACTGGAATTTTGTCTGATTAAACATGGCCCTGCTTAGAGGTCTGTTTGATCAAATCTGGCACGATCATCCGCGATGTGCGTAGAACCCGGTCGGAATTCGGTCGGTTCATTAATTAAAGTAAGCACCCATGTGCATAGTACTTGCTGTGTAAATGTCCTAAAGCAGTTAGGCTCTTACTCAATTAGTTATTGATTTTTCTTGCCCTTCCCCTAAAATGAGTTCCTGAGCTAAGGCAATAGAATTCATTCTGTAGCACACTTTCAGTTAGCCAGCCACCAGTTCACCTATCTGAGAGGATGGGCAGTTTAAATAAAGCCGAACCTTTTTCGCCTCACTATTGGCACTAGGTTTGATTATGTCTTAATAGATCATTTGATTTGCAAGGACGGTTTTCGAAATTGCACCTGTTTTTATCATCGAGAGAAGACGTTTATGAAAATTTACACATTTTTGGCCAAAAGAAAAAAGCATGTGTAAATTTTGTATAAACTTTGCACAATTAAAGCTTAGTTAAACCAGCCAATGTAATGGTTAACTTACATTGTATCTAGAGTGACATTCAGTTAGCGGAACTCGATATTGGGAGCAATAGTCTTCCACCCGCCCAAGGCTTCCATCAATGATTTTAAATCAGTCCGAGTTCAAAAGAAGAAGAAAAGTCATGTCTACATGTATCGACTTTTAAAGTGCCTCCAATACTCTCAATTCACTGGGCAATGAGCAATGCCGTTATAGGGACTCTAAAATATAATTCTACAGCTGCAGTCAATCTGAACATTGCATTGACATCATGCCCAAAATTCTTGACAAAGTAGCTTTGGCTGCAGAAAATATAATTTTCAGCATTTTTTGTTTTATGCCGCAGCCTATATCTGAATTGTGAGACATGCTTTAGGCGTGATAGAGTTCATCACAGATGGTTTCTCTCTATTCAACAAGTGTTTTATATTGGCCCATGCTTATTTTTAGAAATTTTTCTATTGTTCACACTTTTTTTTCTATCCTTACTATTGGCTAAAAGTGGCTTGCTGACATACCCCATGCCTACATGAAGAACCAGTGTGAGAATTTTTCCATCACCATTGGGCATGTGAAAATACGATAAAAATTTCTTTTATAAAAATAGAAAGACCCATACGCTTAACCTTTTAACAATAAGAATTGGGAGTTAAACTACCATTTCCAAGATCATAGATTAATACAGGATTTGAAAATAGTGTCAAAAATAGCAATTTTCTTCAGAATTTGGTGTCAAAATTTTCTTACTTTTTTATTCAGGCCATGTTTAATAGCTGAATTAGTGGTTGTTTAGTTTTGACCATAACGTGTCTGGAAGATGCCTGGACACCCCTCTGGGTGAATCTTTGCTGTACATAATAATAAAAAAAACTTAATTTCAAGAGGGTATTATTCACAATATACGGTAAGATCTCCGCTAATTCAAGGACCAGTGATGTGAAAATAACAAATTATTACATTGCTATTTGCCACATTTGGTCTATAAAAACAACAACAGCGATCGTTCAATAGGATTATCTGATCGCTCACTCCAGGAGGTAAGACTCTCAACGAAAAAAGCTGAATTTTAAGTGTACTTTTGTTAATGTTTTTCTGGCCCTTGAATTTTTTAGAGTACTTGAATTAGCGGAGATCTTACCGTATACACATATTCAGCTAAATATAATGGTTCAGCTTCTTCCTTCTAATCAAGAACCTAAAAGAGCGGGGGAAATCCGCCCTGCAACAAGGAGACAATGTCTTCATATAACTGAAATACTGTTGAGCAGGACGTAAAACCCAATGCACTCACTCACTTTAATCAAGAGTTGAGAGCGGATTTTCTCTCGAAGGCGATGTGTGGAAGAGGTACACGCCTTAGGTTGGGGGTTTTGTCTTTGTAACGAGCTTGGTTTTCTCATCAGATAAACCCTGCAACCCTGCCTTATAAGTGAAATAGTCTAGAGTATGGCTTTAAAACATCAATCAATCTTATCAAGCGAGTGTCCTCCTCCCTTCAATCGGTTTGGTTTCCTCTCCCAATAAACCTTGCAACACTGCGATATAAGTGAAATAGTCTAAGAGTATGGCATTAAAACATCAATCAATCTTATCAAGCGAGTGTCTTCCTCCATTCAATTCAATTGGTTTGGTTTCCTCTACCAATAAACCTTGCAACACTGCGATATAAGTGAAATAGTCTAAGAGTATGGCATTAAAACATCAATCAATCTTATCAAGCGAGTGTCTTCCTCCATTCAATTCAATTGGTTTGGTTTCCTCTACCAATAAACCTTGCAACACTGCGATATAAGTGAAATAGTCTAAGAGTATGGCATTAAAACATCAATCAATCTTATCAAGCGAGTGTCTTCCTCCATTCAATTCAATTGGTTTGGTTTCCTCTACCAATAAACCTTGCAACACTGCGATATAAGTGAAATAGTCTAAGAGTATGGCATTAAAACATCAATCAATCTTATCAAGCGAGTGTCTTTCTCCATTCAATTCAATTGGTTTGGTTTCCTCTACCAATAAACCTTGCAACACTGCGATATAAGTGAAATAGTCTAAGAGTATGGCATTAAAACATCAATCAATCTTATTAAGCGGGTGTCCTTCTCCCTTCAATGCACATTTTCTTCTGTATTTATTATTATCAGTAAATCAATACTCAGATTCCAAGCTCTTGCCATGGTTCGTGCTCTGTCCAAGAGGAATTCAATAAAACTCTGCGGAATCAGGCTAATCCAACTAAAGTTCCAGCGACCTAGAAATGCCCCTGACGTAAACGTTCGTTCACTGACGTAGATTTATCCTGTGCATTATGATGGATTTGGCCTCTATGGCCGGTAAATAATCCAGACTGATTAAGGCCAAATGAACCCCAGCCTTGATCATGTTTAAGCTTCTTATGGGTGCATTATCCTCGATCATCTGACCCCTATTGCCTCCTACTTGTGGCTTTCCATACTGCTATATTATAGCCCAAGAACAAATCAAATATGGTCATCATGACATGGAACGTGTCATGAACATTCACAAATTTTAAGTCTCAATTTAAATGACAATTTATTTTACAGGAAGCACCAAACGCTACTTTGCAGGTTTGATGTTAAAAGATTGATTGATTGATTGGAGTTTTACACCGAACTCGATGTTAAAAGAAGAAAAAGACAATTTATAATTTTTTCTTTCAGGTATTATATGTTATTTGGCTCTTTCGTTCAGAAATGCTCATGGTTCACCCCTTGCAGCTTTTTAAAAACATGTTGTCAACTGTTCACTCAAAATTTGTTTCTTTTTGTCCTTTCAGTGGGTCCAATACATTGGCAATAGATAACAAGATTGGAGAAGCGATGGTGAGTTTCATTTTATTAAAAAACTTCATGGAGAAATAAATGGGCAGATAAAGATTGAGAATGAAACGTCTTTTAGTTTTCTTTGTTGATGAGCATTACTTTGATTGATTAGTCTTTTACGCTGGACTCAGATTATCTCCCTTGCCGTCATAAAAGTGAAACAATTGGTAAACGATCATAGTGGATTCTCTGTCAAATAACAATAAATTAATGTTTGTTAAGTCTTTTAGGGGCCTCTGTGGCTCAGTAGGTAGAGCGTTGGACGCTCAATCCGAACAGCCTTCCACCAATGGCTCGCGGGTTCGAATCCCACTCAGTCCAAAAAAATTGGAAAACTTTCTGACTGGGTTTTCTTTCAAACAACCTATGTGGGATGGTTGCCAGTTACCAGCGGAAGGTCGTGGATTTCCTCCCACACTAAAACTGGCAATGCCGCCATATACGTTAAATAATCTTGAGCTCTGCGTAAAACACCAAACAATCAATCAATCAAGTCTTTTAAACCCCAATTCTTACTGACTACCAGTACTGTATATCCATCTAGACAAGTCCACATCAATCATTAACTAACATCTAATTCCTGTTTGTCTGTTGTTATTGTAGGATCTGGTAAAGAGTCATTTAATGTTGACTGTCAGAGCAGAAGTTGGGGTACTCAAGGAACAGATTAAGGAATTGAAGGAGAAAAACAGCAAACTAGAATATGAAAACAGTATTTTAAAAGCGGCTGCCAGCCCAGAGACTCTAGCTAAGCTTTCTCAGTCTTAATGGACTGATTGCTTGCTTAATCCTATTTATGAAAATGTTCTGAATTTCTGTGACTGACAAGGGGATGGACTAAAGTGCTGCTTATAAAATGTAAATACCACTGTTTGACTGTGATGTGAAGTGCAGTTATGTCCCCTGATTGACAGAGTTACGCCCCTTGTATATTATCTTGGCATTTGAAATCTATCTATCCAATCAGATGTCCCGTTTGAAGAAGAGAGGAAAATTCATGGAGACAAGAAGAAGGGGAGACAACTTAAATATCACAATGTGCCAAAATTTGTGATAATAGTTTACACTTTAACATTCATAATGTTTCTAATTGGTGCTTGCCTCGAGTTGAAACCCTGAGTGGAGTAAATTTTATTTAATCTGGGTTTTTTTAGGCATTTTTTCTCTCATTCTAAGCCAATATTTGTCTAAATTTGTTCATAATCCACTGCAAAATGAATCGGTTTTAGGAGATTGAAATGTTTCTATTCAGTAAATTTTTTTACCTCCTACAATCTTTTTTTTTTGTCCATCCAGAATTTTTTTTTGTCAAAATTATTTTTATCATTTAAAAGATTCCCGAGAAATATTGAAACTGGTTTCTGACATCAGTAGGTTGTATTTTAAAACATGTGACAGAATAATTGGTTAATAATTATATTTTGCTGTCTTAACCCTAAATTGCATGGAACAACCTTGCCACAAATCAATGTTAGTGCTTTTTGCATGAATTAAATTCTGTATTTTAGATAAAAACAAATTGTTAATAGCAGAGGAAAGCTAAGGTTGTGACACTGCCTACCAAAATTTGCTGTTAAACTCACTGAAAAATATGTTCAGTACATCACAATTTTATTTGTGTCTCTAAAATGTTTTGTCTTTTAGGAGCAGTAAGCACAATCCTTCGACATAAAGTTTTTTTCTAATTCAGGGTAGCTGTTTCATAGTTAGACATTCTCTCAAAAACACTCAGTTGAAGAAATTATTTATGATTGTGTCATTTTTAAAAACCAATTTCTTTATCAGAAATTTTGCCTCCACCCTAGGTCCTTTATTTTTCTTTATATATTTTTGACCAACGAGTGCTTTCTCTAATTTATGATATTTTAACGATTACCGTTAATATGTAAGTCAAATTGAAGTTCCTTGCCCTGAATGCAGGATCCGTGGAGGTTGCTGATACTGTAGTTACGTCAAGAATTCTATGTATAGCCCTTTGTGAAAATGACTCCGACTGCGCCATTTTTTTTTTTTTTTTGCCTTAATATCTCTACGAAGAGTAAGGTTGTCAAATGAAGTATATTGCTGTGAACTATTTCAAAGAAAATGTCAAAGTAACTATTTTTGTACAAGTGACGGATGATCGAAAGTGTATTTGTATGATATGGTATTACTGAATATGACTGTGATTGTAGCATATATAGTTGCTTTACAAACTGGCTGATTCTAAACGTATATCATCCCCCTCTCTGGGCAGTGGCATTCCAAAACGACTCCCTCAGTATTATTGTGTATAAAATTTAGGGCGTGATGAAGCCTGTATGATTTACAGCGTGTAAAGTCTGTAATAAGGTAAACAATGAATATAGATCTTTGTAAATAGTCTGTACATTTGTAACAAGGCGTTGACAAAAAAGCCAAATTTGTACATTTCGGACGCGAGAGTGATGAAGGAATGAGAGTTTTAAGCTGATTATGTAAATAGCAAATTTTCCTGCCTTGTTTATTATAGCTGTTGAGGAATTAACTGTCAATATTTCATGATATATATATATCGTGTATGAAGTTTGGGTTATGTGATGTGAACACCCATTATACATGTAACACACCCATAAATTAAAACGAAGTACCCCCTCTGTAGCCTCTTGAGGATGAAAGTGGACCTCACCCTCACTACCCTCATTTGCAATCTTCATTAGGATACAACTGAATGTATTATCACTGATATAATTCTGACTAGTCTGTTATTCTATAAGAATTAAATAACCCTTTCTCCACATTGGAGCCACTATCAAGTTTGACATGATTTCTGGATTTTAATTTTGAAGATAAATAAATATGTGATATTTTTAGCTTTAAGATGGCAGTCTATCCAAACTGTATAATCCTATATTAAAGGGAACTAACTCCTGTTAAAGGGAGTGAACTCTTTCTAAACTAGAACATCTGACACTTGCATCAAGTTTACCCTCAACTAGAGTAAATTAGACTGCCTCCAAATACCAAGATGAAGACTGAATAGTCTGTTGTCTATCCAGATATACTGAAAACGTATAACAGATGTCAAATAAATTAAATGCATTTAAATTTATGTTGTGTCTTTTGTGTTTTATTGGCCAGTAAGCTGGGTGTTGGAGTAAATCCAAAGTGTCTTCAGTCAATGATTTCTTCTTTCGAGTGGCGTGGGGGCCTCCGTGGCTCAGTAGGTAGATCGTTGGACGCTCAATCCGAACAGCCTTCCTCCAATGGGTCGCGGGTTCGAATCCCACTCAGTCAAAAAAAAAAGGAAAATTTTCTGACTGGATGGTTTCTGGATGGTTGCCAGTTACCAACGGAAGGTCGTGGGTTTCCTCCGGGCATAGAGCCTGGTTTCCTCCCACAATAAAACTGGCAACTGGCAAAGAACTATCCAATAAACCAAGAAGTTGTTATCCGCTATGTGGAGTGGTTGCCTGGCCAATCCGGAATGACTGGTTTCCTCCTAACATGGGCAAATCCCCTGCACCACTAAATCAATTTTCCTCCGGGCATAGAGCCCGGTTTCCTCCCACAATAAAACTGGCAACGCCGCCATATAAGTGAAATAATCTTGAGCGTGGCGTAAAACACAAATCAATCAAACACAAAGTAGTTGGCACTATTAGCTCAAACTCCATGACACAAGATTGCTGCGCTCGTGTTTATCAAGAATGAGAGCAATTCTTCACGCATTTGCATAAACTATTCTTGTGGCCAGCAGAGCAAAAGAAATCACATTAAATTAAACGTATTATGCAGAACCTATCGAGTAGGGCAATTATGAGTTTCACGAGTAGCTCCTTAAAGTGGCATGAGCTGGCCAAATTTTGATATTTTGACGTTAAAACATAATGTTGAAATTATTGGCTATTTTTCTCAAGACGTATAATTCAGAAGCTTTTTAATGCTCGTAGTCTGGAGAATGTACGATGAAGTATTGTTTTGAACTAACTCTGGCTTGAATGAATGAATGGTCGTCCCGGTTATTTAAATTTTGTTTACATTTCGAACACGTTTTCGGTTCGTACAGGCCACATATAGTATGGATTTTCTTCATTCCATCGCCAATCATTTAGTTTTTCGATGGCCTGCAAAGCCTCTGACTGTCGTGACGATCAGAAATTATGACAAAAGTGTGAGTTTTGGCAGCTCATGCCACTAAAACACAACATCAAAGGGTTTGATACCTCAAGGCAGGGCAAATGGTCAAACCGTGTGCGAGGTTTCGTCATGGCATCATCACGATTTCTCGTGAAATGTCTGTCAATGCTTCGTGAGACCTGGTAAAAAAATGGGAATAATAAACCAATTACCATGGAAATATCTGGTTATAGGAGTAATTCTGACAATGCGGAAAACAAGAATCTTCTGTGTCAATCGTATTCTACAGAGATCGCCATCAGGCGTGGCCTATATAGATCTTGTAAGCCTTTTCACGACATAGGGCAGAGATTTTCACATGCTAGCTTGGGAAACATTTTTAGAAGTTATAAGAAAAATCTAACAATTCAGACATCCCACTTTACGTGAACGTGTGCTTGAAATTAAAAGAAACGTAACGAAAATGGAGAGTCAATTTCTCTAGGTAGTCCGATTTTGATAAAATCGGGCAAGATGGCAACGCTCCCTGTCGATCCGATTCACCCTAAACTGACTAGCTCCACGTGCATGTATATTCAATAGTTACCATGCAGTGTCAGAAATGTTTGATGCAGCTAACGTTATCCCCACGTATGTGTAGGAGATGCATTAAAAACGGTTAAATGCGAGCAAACGTAAGATTGAATTCCATGATGTTGTTGTTTTGTCGGATGGATACAAGTCACGTGTTCAGTTGACCTCCGGGATGACCTCTCCTTCATAAGACCCATAGATATAAATGAACACTTATAGTTCTAGAGGTCACATCTGGACTTATAGACAACGGTGACTTCTTATTCGAGATTCCAACTAATACATGCATCAGGGGAAACAACTCTAGATATTCTTTAACACTCTGAAACTTCGGGGATTTACGTGCGTGTCAAAGCCGACCTGTAGCGAGCGAAGATAGCCGAAGGGAGATCCGACTGATTCTTTAACTTACAGGAATAGGGTGTTATGTAAATTCGTGACTATCTTCAATAAACGCCTATATGCATTTGTATAGGCTTAACTGGACAAAAATAGGGTGTTTCAGTTCCAGTAAAAAAAAAGCTATGTCATTTATCCTATAATTCAGTATAAATTGTTATTTTAATTGAGAAAACTTTGGCAAAGTGGATTGGACGCCCGGTCCATCGAAAGTTTCCCCGTATAACTTTTCTGTATTGTATTCGAATGTGCGGCCCTCACTTGAACACTACCGTACATCCTGGAGCAGGGAAAAACAGGTGGATTGATTAATTGGTGTTTTACGCCGCGCTCAATATTATCAATTGACTTTCAATGTTATTGGCAAAATACGGAGAAACGGTCACGCTCATACAGGGCTTACCGGGGCCAATACGAATAAACTAGACTAAAACGAACAAACAAGGCCAAAACGGACTGAGCCAATACGAGATCAAACATGGCGACCGTTTCATTGCTATCACTTCAAAATCCCAACGCCATTTTTCTTGAAATCATCAACAGAAAAAAAGAAAATAGCCAATGTACAGTTAAAGAAACACAAACATTCCGTCTATTTCATTCAATAAATTAAAAGTCGCATTAATAATAATTTGTAAAAATAAAGAAATATGTTCCTATGTTTTATGTACAAAAGGGGGACAACTCTTGGTACACTACACCTAGATTGTTTTATAGAAATGTTTAAGAAAATAATAGTCAGCTTTCTTTGCGAATGTGTCTATTGAAATACTATTATTTTTAAATTATATAAATATTTTATGAAAAAAAAAACAAACATTGAAAGCCAATTAATAAAATTTTCATTAATCAGGATATTCCCTATTGGCATTGTCACAGGTCCTCGGACAGCCGTTTTAGCCCTCGGCCTTCGGCCTCGGACCAATACGACTTTCCTCGAACCTGTAACAATGCCAATAGGGAATATCCTGATTAATAACATCATAGTATTGTTTTGAACTAACTTTGGTTTAGAATGAATGAATCGTCGTCCCGGTTATTTAAATTTTGTTTACTTTTCGAACACGTTTTCGGTTCGTTTATAGGTCAAACACTGCATGGATTTTGCTCATTCCAACGTCAATCATTTAGTTTTTTCGATGACCTTCAAAGCGTCTTACTGTGGTGACGATCAGAAATTATGAAAAAAGTGTAAATTTCGACATATTTTTTCCGAAATGATACCCCCCCCCCCCCCCCCAAAAAAAAAGAATGTTATACTATCATGTGCGAAACCAATTGGTAAAATGCAGTGAAATCAATGACGTTGTATTTGTACTCTCTTTATATTATATTTGATGATTCCACCAATGAGTCGCGGGTTCGAATCCCATTCAGTCCAAAAATTGGAAATTTTTCTGACTGGGTTTTCACTCGAACGACCTATGTGGGATGGTTGCCAGTTACCAGCGGAAGGTCGTGGGAGCACAGAGCCCGGTTTCCTCCCACAATAAAACTGGCAACGCCGCCATATAAGTGAAATAATCTTGAGCGCGGCGTAAAACACCAAACAATCAATCAATCTATTTGATGATCAAACCTTAAGTCTTGAGAACGACCCTTGGTTGAAGTATACACAAAGACAAAAGTTAAGCACCCCCCTGAAAAGTCTGCACCGAGCGATAAAATCATTGATGTGGGGAGACTGTTGGCAAACTGATGTTGCAGAAACGATTGTGACTATAAAGGGCAATATTCTGGCGATAAGAAATCACCATTAATGGCAATAAGCTATACAATTTATTCAGGATATCGTTGGCCAAATCAAAAGTGTATTTTTACAAAATAAAAAGATGCTTGTAAGTATGAAACTTGAGTCCATCTGGCTTCACAGGGCAAACATATTGAAATAAAAATGTCACTTTGAGTGTGTAGAACACATTCCTAGAGCAGAAGGTCAATAACGCGTAAAGCCTCCATTAGCTTCCAACCTGCGTCTCAACCCTCCAGTGAGACGTCGGATCTGTTGAAGGGGTAACTGCGCGGATTTGAATCCTTTAGAGCACACTTGGGATAGGATGGGCAGAAACAGTTAAGTCCTAGAGTCTCCTGTACAAAATCTACAGGAAATGGAAGCCGCATTACATCGCTATTGGCGGCAATTACTCCTTGGTGCTAGAGGAGCAGAAACCTATAGACTTTATTACAGGAAGATAGATTGATGTTTTACGCCACATTCCTATTTCAGGGTACCTGGTATACCTTTATGAATGGGTTAAGAAGCAATGCATGCATGATTCATCAGTGACAGTCTACTGTTAAACTGAAAGACTCGCTCTATACCCAATGACCTACCAGGCTCCCGTTAGATTCGATTCCGGTTCGTACTAGTGGCAGCCTTGAAGGACAAGCGCCCATGATCAAACCCATGATCATGATCATATAATGCAATTCCTACAAAGTTACTGAATTTTGTTGACTACATGAGTACATTTCTCCGTGTATGAATTTATCAGGTGTGTGCCCTTGGGAGATCATAAGTTTCCTCCGGACAAAAGAGTCTGGTTCCATCTCCCTATAAAACACGACAGAGGCTTTAAACAAAAAACGGCCAACCAAACTTTCCATGGTTATGGACAAGGGGACAGGGGCCATTGGAAGAGAAGAAGAGGCCCGTTCCTTCTAGATATGGAATTTGTTCGTGTCTATTCTTAGGTTTCCAGCGGATCATCAAAGGATCTCGATCTATTAATTTTTTAAAAATCCAATATGGTCGACCGTCCACATCAATTAACACTAAAGTAGTTATCTTGACGTCCGTACCTATAATTTCAGGATCATTTAAAATGATTTTGACCATTATTTAGCTTTATGGAAACCCAATATGGAATTTTTTTTAAAATATGCTCATCCAAATGGTGCACATTTCATAGTTATTGACTCAAAGCCACTAATCCTGGCATTATACAAAGGTCTCCGGCCGTAAAGATCCGACATTTATCTTGAAAAATTCAACATGGTGTCAAGATTGACCTAAATATGTTCTAATTGGTGAAGGGCAATAGATATATAGTCTTGGACTTAATCAGATGATATTTATAACTAACTAGAGGGCCGTGGGGGTAGAGTGAGGGAGTGATTTGGGTTTTACGTCTTGCTTAACAGTATTTCAGTCATATGGAGACGTTGTCTCCTTGTGGCAGGGCAGATTTCCACTGCTCTTTTTAATTTGGTGCTGCCTCACCGAGACGACTTTTTCGAAGACCCCCAGCACCCAGTCACATTATACTGACACCGGGCCAACCAGTCGCTGCTCTAACTCATATTGCTGAGCGCCAAGCGAAGCAGCAGCAGCTTCCACTGGTAAAGTCTGGTCTGACTCGACCAGGCTTGAACCTGGATCTCCCAGCCCCGAAGCGGACGCTCTACCAACTAAGATATCGGGGTTGGTTCGTGTGGGTAGAAGGAACACCTCTATATGGGAACCTTTAGATCAACCAAATTCTTGATTCCATTATGCAATTATTCAAACGAACCCACAGCTTTCAGCTGTTCGCTATGACCGACATTCTTAACCAATAGAATATTGCTTTTTTCGTGCTTAGCTTTGAGTACCAATCTTTCCATCAGTAATGGTGGGGTGCGGAGTCGGATTCCATTGCACTAAGGCCAAATAAAACATTAAAAATTTCTGAGTAGATTTTTCACACGGTCACCGTTTGCGAAAGTCGACGAAGGTAGTAGCTGAAGATCGGGGGTTTCATAGAGCTCGGCTTCCTCGTGATCCCTCGCGTGAAACTCTTTCTGTCAGTACCTCTTCCACTTACGGCGATCGAGTGAAAGGCGCAGTCAGAAAATTTATTTGGTCCGAGTGTGATTTGAACCTGCAACGCATTGATTTTACTGCTGTCACCAGGCTCTGGGTCCTGTCTTACAAAACTAGCGTAAAAATGCGTCCTAACTTTGCGCATGGGGCTCGTTTCACAAAGCAGTCGCACCAATGGATACCATATTGAAGAGGTACGACGTCATGTCAACCGCGATTAATCACACTGTGCGACGGCTTCGCGAAACGGCCTGTTTCACAAAGCGGCGTAGCATTAGTTTTCACGTAAATGCCATATCCACCCATAGTGTAGAGACGTTGCTATGGCATTTACGTGAAAGCTTACGCCACGCCGCTTTGTGAAAAGGGTCCAGGGGGCCATTTCACGAAGCCGTCGCAAAGTGCGATCATTCGCTGTTACCACGACAACGTATCTCTTCACTATGGTATCCAATGGCAACTAGGCTTCGTTTGCGATGCAACTGCTTTGTGAAACGAGCCCCAGGGCGTAAGTTCCTATAGTTTTAACACTGATTTACATCCGACGTAGCTTACGTCATGCAGCTTTGTAAGACAGGGCCGAGGTCAGACACAAAGAGGAGTAAAAAAAAGAACCAACTGTGCTATGTCAAACCGTAGAAAGAAACTTTGGCACATTGTCATAACTTCAAGATCCAGCAAAACCGCCGTCAGAAATTTGACTCCGATTTCTCCATTCAAAGTTTCTGTATTAATAAAAAGATTTACAAGTTATCTAGCCTTAACTGCTATCCTAATGTATCTAACTGCAGATGTTGTGGATTCGTGTATACTTATAGTTTATTTATTTCGAAATCCAACAGGCACAAGGTCCACTTACTGATTCGATAACAAAATATGATTATAACAGATAATACAGGGTAGATAATAAACAAAATCTAAAGTAGTTGAAAACATAAGGACATACTGAAAACACGTATCTGAATATATAAAAGATAAATAATTTAAATAAATATAAGGTGTAAAACAAGATCTATTTCTACAAAACTATTGTATGGGGTCCTCAGCAATAAAAAATTGTGACGAACTCACCAAAACTAAAGGAATCAATACAGGTACATTAGCAGCCTTTACATTACAGCTTATTTTGAAAAACCAAAATTCAACAATTAATTGTCAAGGAAATCAATCATTAGATATAATGAAATTAACTTTGGCATATGTGGCAATGAGTGGGTAATGGGAAGCGACATACTTCAGAACGATCGGACATTTCTGCGCTATAAAAATCTGCCGCATTCTGACCCAGTACGTTTAAAACCAATATTATAATCAAGATAATCGATTTTGAAACATTAACTACTGATAGTTTTCATTTAAAATGGCAATGATCCTGTCAAAATTGGATTTTTTTTTCATAAAAGATGATTGCTAATAAAAAGTTCAGCGTTTGAAGTATTTTTAAAACTTATGGATTGACGTTGAAATTAAAAATATTGGCAAAGTTAGTAACCCTTACGAACCGAGGATACGTGTACAACATGAACAAAATGCTTATAGCCCGGTTGTATGGGTTCAATCTTTTTTTTTTCTTTTTCTTCTTTTTTTTGGGGGCGGGGGGGGGGGGGGTGTGTTGGGTCGGCTTTATTACTTATAAAACTACCTAATCTTAGCCTACATCTGCGAAATTGGTACCAAGGGAAAGCTCTTAGCTAATTTTGTTTTAACAACATTCCCTTATATTTGGCAGCTCGTGTGGCTTTAAAATTGTTTCTATTTGACGCCATATCCGATTTCAATGATAATAGATAGGCCTGCGTCAGTTATGGTGGGGTTTTTCCCTGGAAATCTATAGGAAACGACAACAAGATCGTCGAACTAAAAATCGTCTATATATTACAAAGTATTTCCTGTCTGTCTTCGACCTAATAAAAACATCACGGGTTTTAGTTTAGGCTATTACATGCAACAACTTATGATTGGGTATAAAGGTTTAAATGATATACCTTTTTTTTAACACTCGAAGGTCCAGTGGGTTCGGGTGATCGTCTGTCAGTCCCACACAGACCTTCCATTAATGCAGCGGGTTTTGAATTACACTCAGACCAAAAAAAGATTGAAAAATTTCTAAGTGGATTTATCACTCGGTCGCCATTTGTGGAAGAGTTGACAGGTACTCGCCGAAGGTCGGGGGTTTCCTCCGGACAATGACCCCCCCCCCCCCTCCCAACACACACACGCGCACACTTACTAAACCTGGCAACGCCGCCTTATCAGTGAAATAATCTTGAGTGCGGCGTAAAACATTAATCAATAAGACACTCGTCTCCATTGTTGTTTTAGACAAGAAGATTTCCCCTGTGGAAAGCTGTGGGTCTGACAATATCTGGGACGATGTACTTTTGTTTCTAGGTTAGATATATAATGGGTGACGTGATATGGAATAATATGAAATGACTGTGTAACAATGAAATGAAATTACTCTGGATAAACAACTCCTTGAACAAATTTAGTTACGACGTTTCGATGTTTATCTTAACATCGTTTTCAAGTAAATGATAACATTTGACTGTGTAACATTTTCTCATCCCTGTATAATAACCCAACAATATACCATAGAGTTTAACCTAATGTAAATGATATCCATTTTTAGTTAGCGCTTTTCTAATTCATCCCAGACCTAATCAAGCAACCATTATGGAACTAACTTCACAAATAGCTTAATAAACTCTAAATTAATAATCTTTTGTTGCAATTTCGTTCGGGCTACATACTTTAAGACATAACGTTTTATCAAGGATGGAACGCCGAAAAGTTACAACGCAACCAGACCATGGTGGGGGGGGGGGGGGGGGGGGGGATGCTATGTGTCGAGTCAGAACATTAACATTCCAATAATGGACGCAAATTGCACCAGCTTTGCTACCTGGGGGCTGTTTCATGAAGCCGTCGCACGGTTCGATCAATAGCAGTTGCCATGACGTCGTATCTCTTCACTATGGTATCCATTGGCAACTATGTTTCGTTTGTGATGCGACTGCTTTGTGAAACGATCCCCTAATGGTCGAACTAAATGTGGAAATTAAAGAAGAATGCCACTGAAATTATCTACCGATATATCTATACCCAGCCAATAACATAAGCCGAAAAACGTCCGTAAAAATCTGCTCCGTTCTACAACTTCCAGGGACTTTTTTTCGCGAAATAAAGACCCAGAGCGATGTTACCTGTTATGTAAACAGATGTTATCGTCATGACAACCGATAGACCTATTTCACGAGGACAAACGTTACTAGGTTATTTACCACGACATGATTCATATCGGGCGTGATGCCTGTTGCGTTTTCCAAATGCCTTTTATATTTTTATATCAAACTGGACAGTTCGATCGTTAGGTAATTTTTGTGAACTATTGTAAGATACGCCGTAGACAAAAGAAGATACGTAGAGAGGTGAAGCCCAGGTAGCCTATAACCTCTGCCACATTTAGACTGCGTGCACTCATAAGATTCAACATAGCTTAGCTTGCACTTGTTAACGCACTGCTTATTTTAAGGCCGACATCCTGGGTACCGGTACGGCAGCTGTATTTTTATGATATTCATGACTTGAGAACCAGTTGAAACCGGCTCAGGTTGAATAAGGTTACATACTTTATATTCAAGTCCACGGTCACGTGTTCGGTTTCATTATAACGGTAGCCAATGGAAAAGCGGATCGTCGTGCATGACTGCATCAGATCTCGTCAGCATTAGCTCGACTACTCTCCCGTTAACAAAAAAAAATTCTCAGAACTTTTTTAATAAGCCACTTAACAACAAACTCTAACCACTAAAATTATAATTTACATTTTCCACTTCTCGTTTTTTGAAGTTGAACCAGTCTGTTAAATTATTCGTTAGTAGTAAAAGAAGAATATACCAGAAAACACATTACTGCGGCATCCTTTATTTTGAAGTATGCACAGTCGGTATATCTTCCTGACTGTGAAGTTATAAACTACGCTTTGGACTTTCTTTGGAGTTCGTGGAATTGCTTTTCGTTTCTGAAACCTCTACCAGAAAACGACCTCGTAGATTGTCTGCATATATATACGCCTGTAATGCAAACGTCATTAATACCATTTCAAAATTTGCCGGTGCCGGTTTCGTCAATTGAAGCGAGCTGTGTGTTTAGTTTTTGTGTCCTTGAAAAGGCAACGCATATTGTTTTCTTGTAGAAACTCATCGGAGTGTGAAAATGTTCGGTATTTATCACAATAAGGGGCGTAAACTACATCATATAACTGGAGAGTGTTTTAGAATAAGTAAGTCACTTTAGGAAAGATTTTTGGACCAAATTGTACACGTTCGTACCAGCAGACCTATATCTCAGCTGATATCAAGCGGTTGGAGCGCCCTGATCAGACGGTACAAAGCCAGTTGACCTTAAGGTATGACCTAATTATATTATTATTGCTAATTAGTTATTACTATATATTTGGATGACGCAGTAGCTATGGGGTATTGTATCCCAAGGCCCCATACGACTTCCTTCTATTGGTCACGGGTTCTAATCCCACTAATTTGAGATCTTGGGAAAAATGACTGTTTTTTTTTCACTCGAGAGATCGACGTGTGATGTATGTGAGGTACCAGGGACTATAGTTTCCTCTGGGGGCCTGTTTCACGAAAGGATATAGCGTAAGTTTTTTTTTACGTAACAATTACATAGCAATTACGTATCACCACTTTATGGGATGTCATTTGGGAGTTACGTAGCAACAAACACTTCGCGGCTTTGTGGAATAGGCCCCTGGCAACGCCCTATAGGCGTATGCGAGTCCATTGAGAGAGTCTCTAATATATATGACCAAAATGTAATTGTTTTGGGGAGAATAACATTTATTATCTATACTTTCTTATTTTTAAATCTGAAATCCATCTCTCTGTCGTCCCACTTATAAAATATCCGAGTACATGGGAAAACAAAGTAGATCCATCTATTGTCGAATAACGGTATACGCTATTATTATGTTGAGAGACCGAGGGAACATATGTTTGTTCTAAACCTGTAGGCTAAACGGGTCGTGTAACTTTAACACTCCACGCTTTTGGACACGCGATCAACACGACCCGAGAAATTGATTTATCAAATGCGGCAGACTATGCGTAGTTAACTCTACATCAGGGAAAGTTACATTTGATGCCGTAACGTTGACTTCGATCACTCTCCAATGCTCAACTATATATATTTACGGACACTAAAACACACGGGCACAGGGAAAATATTCTTGTCTAAAATAACCACGGAGACAAGTTTCTAATTGTGTTAAAAAGAGGTATATTATTTAGACCATTATACCCCATCTATTAGTACATGGATTTTGAAGCAATTTGTCAAACCATTTTCTCCATGCTTAACATCTGGCATTGCAGAGGCGACTCTAGCGTACTTAAAACTTTGAGATTGTACTATTACATCCAGTACAAGTTGATCTAGTGAACTGAGAGTGGTATATTTAGTAACAATGTCCTCTAACTTATTCTGAGGGAAAGGAAGCATTTTTATTGGCCGATTTGTATGAGGTGTTCGCAAATGCCTCATTCGACGCCAACAAGGGTAGCCGAGAAATCTGGGCTCTGTCGAATTTTTTTTTTCCGTATTCGTCAAAGAGGATGTTTCACATTGCCAGCCAAATATAAAATATAAAATAAGTCGCCCTCTAGACCGAAAATCCGGGCTACAACAAGGGTATAGCTTGTACCAAGCTGACGTCAAGTTAGGCATCTAATTACTCCTCGGAGTTACGCCGCGCTCAATCTCGCGACATTGTTTGTGGTCCGAACGTTTTGCACGCGTTTGCAACATGCGCAACCTCTGTGTAGGCCTATACCGTCTAACGTCTATCACGCTTTTGCGACGTGCGTAACCCAAATGTAGATCTGGGGTGTAAATTGGTCGGCATATATATACGACTCAAACCGGTGCTTGAATTAACGAATTTCCTGAGATTTTTAAAAAAATACAATCAATGGTCAAAAAAAGAAAGAAAAAAGAAAACGTGACTTGATTCAAATTTAAACAACTCCCATGACTAAAAATACATCGAAGTTAGACTTGGTCACTGTCTAGAGATATACGATACCGGTTAGTTATATGTACAGTTGAAATCCCTGTTATTCACGTGGATGACCTTGGCTTCAATATTATCATAGATCTTTAAAAGCAAAATCATATCAGAAAAATAACCGGAGTTTATTTTTCATTTCAGTACAATTGACGTTAACTTTTAGCCGGTTTTTTCTTTTACAAAACATCAATCAATCAATAAACTTTCCGGAGCACTTCTTTTGCGACCACGGGCCTTCTCTCTATACAGCCTTCCCTCTATACAGTATAGACGGACACGGACCTTCCCTCTATACAGTATAGACGGACACGGGCCTTCCCTCTATACAGTATAGACGGACACGGGTCTTTCCTCTATACAGTATAGACGGACACGGGCCCTCCCTCTATACAGTATAGACGGACACGGGTCTTTCCTCTATACAGTATAGCCGGACACGGGCCTTCCCTCTATACAGTATAGCCTGACACGGGCCTTCTCTCTATACAGTATAGCCGGACATGGGTCTTTCCTCTATACAGTATAGCCGGACACGGGCCTTCCCTCTATACAGTATAGCCGGACACGGGCCTTCCCTCTATACAGTATAGCCTGACACGGGCCTTCTCTCTATACAGTATAGACGGACACGGGTCTTTCCTCTATACAGTATAGACGGACACGGGCCCTCCCTCTATACAGCCTTCCCTCTATACAGTATAGACGGACACGGGTCTTTCCTCTATACAGTATAGACGGACACGGGCCTTCCCTCTATACAGTATAGACGGACACGGGTCTTTCCTCTATACAGTATAGACGGACACGGGCCTTCCCTCTATACAGTATTATAATGTTATTAATCAGCATATTCCCTATTGGCATTGTTACAGGTCCGAGGATAGTCGTATTGGTCCGAGGCCGAAGGCCAATAGGGAATATCCTGATTAATGAAAATGTTATTAATTGGCTTGCAATGTTTTTTTGCATAAAATATATGTGTAATTTAAAAATAATAGTGTTTTAATAGACACATTCGCAAGGAAAGTTGACCATTACTTTCTTAAAAATTTTTTTAAAAAAATCTAGACGTAGTGTACCAAGAGTTGTCCCCCTTTTGTACATAAAACATAGGAACATATTTCTTTATTTTTACAAATTGTTATTATTGCAATTTTTAATTTATCTAATGAAATAGACGGAATAATTGTTTTTCTTTCACTGAACAATGGCTATTTTCTTTTTTTCTGTTGATGAATTCAAGAAAAATAGCGTTGGGATTTTGAAGTGATAGCAATGAAACGGTCGCCATGTTCGATCTCGTATTGGCCCAGTCCGTATTGGCCTTGTTTGTTCGTATTAGCCCAGTTTGTTCGTATTGGCCCTGGTAAGCCCTGTATGAGTGTGACCGTTTCTCCGTATTATGCCAATAACATTGAAAGTCAATTAATAATATATGTTATTAATCGAGTGTTTTCGTATTGCCTTAGTATTGGCCTGAGGGTGGCCGTATTGGCCTTCTCTCTACAGTTGACAGACACGAGCGTTCTCTTTAACAGTTGACGGACACGACCATCCTGTCATATACATTCGACGGACGAGGCCCTCTGGCCTCTTTTGTACGATCAGCGAACGCAGTGTTTCGACATGCAGTAGACGGATACCGCCCTCTTTTCTTCATTTGACAGACACTGGCCTGCTCTCGACAGTTGACTGACACTTTCTTTCCTTATTTCTTGTACACAGTTGACAGACACGGGCCTTCTCTCTACAGTTGACAGACACGGGCCTTCCCTCTACAGTTGACAGACACGGGCCTGCTCTCGACAGTTGACTGACACTTTCTTTCCTTATTTCTTGTACACAGTTGACAGACACGGGCCTTCTCTCTACAGTTGACAGACACGGGCCTTCTCTCTACACTTAACGGACACGGGCCTTCCCTCTACAGTTGACAGACAC
Organism: Lepidochitona cinerea; assembly: GCA_963971465.1. Classification (NCBI taxonomy): domain Eukaryota; kingdom Metazoa; phylum Mollusca; class Polyplacophora; order Chitonida; family Tonicellidae; genus Lepidochitona; species Lepidochitona cinerea. Next base: position 29,486,478 of record OZ020562.1, read on the forward strand.
GGTCCTTCTCTCTACAGTTGGCAGACACGGGCCTTCTCTCTACAGTTGACAGACACGGTCCTTCTCTCTACAGTTGGCAGACACGGGCCTTCCCTCTACAGTTGACAGACACGGTCCTTCCCTCTACAGTTGACAGACACGGTTCCTCCCTCTACAATTGAGACACGGGCCTTCCCTCTACAGTTGACAGACACGGGCCATCCCTCTACAGTTGACAGACACGGTCCTTCCCTCTACAGTTGAGACACGGGCCTTCCCTCTACAGTTGACAGACACGGTCCTTCCCTCTACAGTTGAGACACGGGCCTTCCCTCTACAATTGAGACACGGGCCTTCCCTCTACAGTTGACAGACACGGTCCTTCCCTCTACAGTTGACAGACACGGGCCTTCTCTCTACAGTTGACAGACACGGTCCTTCCCTCTACAGTTGACAGACACGGTCCTTCCCTCTACAGTTGAGACACGGGCCTTCCCTCTACAATTGAGACACGGGCCTTCCCTCTACAGTTGACAGACACGGTCCTTCCCTCTACAGTTGACAGACACGGGCCTTCTCTCTACAGTTAACGGACACGGGCCTTCCCTCTACAGTTGAGACACGGGCCTTCCCTCTACAGTTGACAGACACGGGCCTTCCCTCTACAGTTGACAGACACGGGCCTTCCCTCTACAGTTGACAAACACGGGCCTTCCCTCTACAGTTGACAGACACGGGCCTTCCCTCTACAGTTGACAGACACGGGCCTTCCCTCTACAGTTGACAGACACGGGCCTTCTCTCTACAGTTGACAGACACGGGCCTGCCCTCTACAGTTGACAAACACGGGCCTTCTCTCTACAGTTGACGGACACGGGCCTTCCCTCTACAGTTGACAGACACGGGCCTTCCCTCTACAGTTGACAGACACGGGCCTTCCCTCTACAGTTGACAGACACGGGCCTTCTCTCTACAGTTGACAGACACGGGCCTTCCCTCTACAGTTGACAGACACGGGCCTTCCCTCTACAGTTGACAAACACGGGCCTTCCCTCTACAGTTGACAGACACGGGCCTTCCCTCTACAGTTGAGACACGGGCCTTCCCTCTACAGTTGACAGACACGGGCCTTCCCTCTACAGTTGACAAACACGGGCCTTCTCTCTACAGTTGACAGACACGGGCCTTCCCTCTACAGTTGACAAACACGGGCCTTCCCTCTACAGTTGACAGACACGGGCCTTCCCTCTACAGTTGACAGACACGGGCCTTCCCTCTACAGTTGACAGACACGGGCCTTCTCTCTACAGTTGACAGACACGGGCCTGCCCTCTACAGTTGAGACACGGGCCTTCCCTCTACAGTTGACGGACACGGTCCTTCCCTCTACAGTTGACAGACACGGGCCTTCTCTCTACAGTTGACAGACACGGGCCTTCCCTCTACAGTTGACAGACACGGGCCTTCCCTCTACAGTTGACAGACACGGGCCTTCCCTCTACAGTTGACAGACACGGGCCTTCCCTCTACAGTTGACAGACACGGGCCTTCCCTCTACAGTTGACAGACACGGGCCTTCCCTCTACAGTTGACAGACACGGGCCTTCCCTCTACAGTTGAGACACGGGCCTTCTCTCTACAGTTGACAGATACAGGCCTTCTCTCTACAGTTGACAGACACGGGCCTTCTCTCTACAGTTGACGGACACGGGCCTTCTCTCTACAGTTGACAGACACGGGCCTTCCATCTACAGTTGAGACACGGGCCTTCCATCTACAGTTGACAGACACGGGCCTTCTCTCTACAGTTGACAGACACGGGCCTTCTCTCTACAGTTGACAGACACGGGCCTTCTCTCTACAGTTGAGACACGGGCCTTCTCTCTACAGTTGGCAGACACGGGCCTTCCCTCTACAGATGACAGACACGGGCCTTCCCTCTACAGTTGACGAACACGGGCCTTCTCTCTACAGTTGACGAACACGGGCCTTCTCTCTACAGTTGACAGACACGGGCATTCTCTCTACAGTTGACAGACACGGGCATTCTCTACAGTTGACAGACACGGGCCTTCTCTCTACAGTTGACAGACACGGGCCTTCCCTCTACATATGATAGACACGGGCCTTCCCTCTACAGCTGACAGAAACGGGCCTTCCCTCTATACAGTTGACAGACACGGGCCTTCCCTCTACAGATGATAGACACGGGCCTTCCCTCAACAGTTCACAGAAACGGGCCTTCCCTCTACAGTTGACAGACACGGACCTTCCCTCTACAGTTGACGGACACGGGCCTTCTCTCTACAGTTGACAGACACGGGCATTTTTTTACAGTTGACAGACACCGGCCTTCTCTCTAGAGTTGACAGACACGGGCCTTCCCTCTACAGTTGACAGACACTGACCTTCTCTCTACAGTTGGCAGACACTGGCCTTCTGTAGTAGACGGACACGGGCCTTCCCTCTACAGTTGACAGACACGGGCCTTCCCTCAACAGTTGACGGACACGGGCCTTCCCTCTACAGTTGACGGACACTGGCCTTCCCTCTACAGTTGGCAGACACGGGCCTTCTCTCTACAGTTGACAGACACTGGCCTTTCCTCTACAGTTGGCAGACACTGGCCTTCTGTAGTTGACGGACACGGGCCTTCCCTCTACAGTTGACAGACACGGGCCTTCTCTCTACAGTTGACAGACACGGGCCTTCTCTCTACAGTTGACAGACACGGGCCTTCCCTCTACAGTTGACGGACACGGGTCTTCTCTCTTCAGTTGACAGACACGGGCCTTCCCTATACAGTTGATAGACACGGGCCTTCGCTCTCGATGGACACGGGTTTTCCCTCTACAGTTGACAGATACGGGCCTTCTTTCTACAGTTGACAGATACAGGCCTTTTTTCTACAGTTGACGGACACGGGTCTTCTCTCTTCAGTTGACAGATACGGGCCTTCTTTCTACAGTTGACAGATACAGGCCTTTTTTCTACAGTTGACAGACACTGGCCTTCCCTCTACAGTTGACGGACACGGGCCTTCCCTCAACAGTTGACAGGCACGGGCCTTCTCTCTACAGTTGACAGACACGGGCCTTCCCTCTACAGTTGACGGACACGGGCCTTCCCTCTATAGTTGACAGACACGGGCCTTCTCTCTACAGTGGACAGACACGGTCCTTCCCTCTACAGTTGACAGACACGGTCCTTCTCTCTACAGTTGACAGACACGGTCCTTCTCTCTACAGTTGACAGACACGGGCCTTCTCTCTACAGTTGACAGACACGGGCCTTCCCTCTACAGTGGACAGACACGTGCCTTCCCTCTACAGTTTGCCGACACGGGCTTTCCCTCTACAGTTGACAGACACGGACCTTCTCTCTACAGTTGACGGACACGGGCCTTCCCTCTACAGTTGACGGACACGGGCCTTCCCTCTACAGTTGACAGACACGGGCTTTCCCTCTACAGTTGACAGACACGCGCCTTCTCTCTACAGTTGACAGACACGGGCCTTCCCTCTACAGTTTGCCGACACGCGCCTTCTCTCTACAGTTGACAGACACGGGCCTTCCCTCTACAGTTGACAGACACGGGCCTTCCCTCTACAGTTGACAGACACGGGCGTTCCTTTTACAGTTGACGGACACGGACCTTCCCTCTACAGTTGACAGACACGGGCCTTCCCTCTACAGTTGGCGGACACGGGCCTTCCCTCTACAGTTGACGGACACGGGCCTTCCCTCTACAGTTGACGGACACGGGCATTCCCTCTACAGTTGACGGATACGGTAATTCCTTTACTGTTGACGGACACGGGCCTTCTCTCTACAGCTGACAGACACGGGCCTTCTCTCTACAGTTGACAGACACGGGCCTTCCCTCTACAGTTGACAGACATGGACCTTCTCTCTATAGTCGATGGACACAAGCGTTCTCTTAACAGTTGAAGGCCACTACATTCGACGGACGAGGCCCTCTGGCCTCTTCTGTACGATCAGCGAAAGCGTTTCTACATGCAGTTGACGTACGGATACCGCCCTTTTTTCTTTATTTAACGGACACAGGCCTGCTTTCAACAGTTGACTGACACTTTCTTTCCTTATCTCTTGTGCACAGTTGACGGACACGGGTGTTTTATCTAAAGTTGACGGACACTGTCCAGCTCTGTAGGGTCTGCATTTGGCAGATACGACCCTGTGCTGAATTTAGTTCACGGATGTAACCTTGCTTTCTTTACATTTGACGGATTTCATCCTTTTCTATTCACAGGACAACGACCAGCTTCCAGTTATAAAAAAAAAACTGATCCCCTAGGCGTCACAATATGTGTCACACACAATCTCTAATATAACTATACACAGCTGTCGTTCTGATAATATCTGGAACTATGTTAATTAACTTAATGTACTTTTTTGCGACTGGACTACAATGTCACTTTGTTTCTAGGTTAGATACCGATAATGGATGACGTGATATGGAATAATATGAAATGACTGTGTAACATTTTCTCATCGCTGTATAAAAACCCAACAATACCATTGAGTTTTACCTCATGTAAAGTACCGGCAAAGTAAGTTAAACAGGACGAGATACATGTGTGCAGCTAGTAAAGTAGGCCTATATCTATTTTTGTTAGCGCCTTTCCAATATATCGACCTTATACAAAACAATGATTATGGACATAACTTCGGCTTAAAGCCGATCTGTTGCAAAAGTACAAAAGTTCATTTAGGCCTATCTGATGCAATATCCTTCACGTTACATTTCTCTCGTTTTGACTTTTATGTGTATATATATATATATAGATTTAAAAGCCTTTGACTGGCTAATACAAGCCATGCGTGACACAAGTTTTCTAAAGTCTCGACTGAGAACTATCCGGCTTCAACCTGTTTCTAACAGAGGTTTCATTCTACCGGTATCGAATGTTGGTTTAAACACCCGGATGTTGCTATATGAATGGATTATGAAACTAAAGTACATGTAAATGAAAATTACGTAATGATATGCGGGTCTTTAGAGCCCCACAATCACCTCCACCACCAGATAAATTTGTCCCACCCGCCCCTAACTTCAACATTAAATACAAACATACAAGCCCAATAAAATATTAACGGTAGATATAGGCCTATAGCTGATTGAAGCGACCATTTTAAACATCATGTAAATAGCATCTAGTTATATTCTGAAAATGGCTTCTTCGGAGGTATTGCAATCCGTCAATATATCTAATTATCAAACCGAAAGGTGGTTATAGGTGATTCCAAAGAAGTCAGATAATGCGTTACTTCGTACATGTAAACTTCACCATGGGGCACGAAAAAACTGCAGAAATATTCGTTTGGTACCGGTACCAGGTAAATTTAACCTTAGCCTCGGTGGCTGTCAACGTCAATCAAAAAAGCATTATTGACAATTTCTGTTAGTTGATAATGCGATTGTGCCAAAAGGATTGATTATTTTTTTACACCGCTTTCAAAAATATTTTACTTTAATATGGCGGCGTTGCCAGGTTTGGTGGGGAAGGAAACCGGGCAAGTTGCCCGCCGGAAACCTCTGACCTCCATCGAGTACCTGGCTAACTAAACGATGAAATGTGATGTGTGTAAAGTTTGGGTGGGTTGCGTTGCTTTAATTAGGAGAAAATCAGACAAAAATTGAGTGATTCTAAAGAGTAACATCTTTCAAAATGGCACGTTCTCCAGCTCTGTGTTGCCAGTTTTATTGTGGGAGGAAACCCGGCTCTGTACCCGGAGGAAACCCACGACCTTCCGCTGGTAACTGGCAACCATCCCACATAGGTCGTTCGAGTGAAAACCAAGTCAGAAATTTTTCCAATTTTTGGATTGAGTGGGATTCGAACCCGCGACCCATTGGTGGAATGCTGTTCGGATTGAGCGTCCAACGCTCTACCTACTGAGCCACGGAGGCCCCCCAGAGTTTCGATATCTCCAGCTATATTATACCAGTCTAACGCCGGAGGTGATGTCATACATATTAATGACATCTATAGGGCCTACCTGTAACTACCCGTTTGATAATAACTTCTCGAGGGAAAGTGATAAAAACCGGTTTTGAAATCCATATAATTGTTTATATAAAACCATGACGTAAAACATGGCTTAAGACGCACTTATTGACGTCATGCATTCTTCAAGCGCTTAACAAGGACAATGTGTACCCAATCTGACTTACGTTGAGATGCTCATGGTCTTTTCAATGAGCATTTCGACGTTAGTCAGATTGATGTGTACCAAGGCAGAATTGCTGACAATAACTCGTTTATTTCATCACATCTAATTCAGCGTCTTTCAGAGTGAACTTAAAGCTGAGCTGCCAAAATGTTGATATTTTGACGTTAAAACAGAATGTTGAAATTATTGGCTATTTTTTTTTAAGACGTATAATTCAGAGGCTTTTAGTGCTTCTAGTTTCGAAAATGTACGATAAAGTATTGTTTTGGACTAACTTTGGCTTAGAATGAATGAATGGTCGTCCTTGTTATTTAAATTTTGTTTACTTTTGAACACGTTTTCGGTTCACACAGGCCACATACTGTATGGATTTTTCTCATTCCAACGCCAATCATTTAGTTTTTCGATAGTCTTCAAAGCCTCTTACTGTCGTGACGATCAGACGTTATAAAAAAAAACTGCGAATTTTGGCAGCTCATGCCACTTTAAACAACAGCCAATGTCCAAAGTGTAGGATTGAGGTATCACAACAGTTATATTGATATACTTTATGGTGCCGTTGCCAGGTTTAGTGGAAGAGGTAACCAGACTCGTTGTCTGGAGGAAACCCTCTGCGAGTACCTGACAACTCTTGCATATACACGTACATCGAGCCAGTGAAAACACGCACTCATTGTTCAATTTTATTTAGTCTGAGTGGAAGATCTGTGTTGGACTGGGAAGGGAGGGGGGGGGGGGGTAAAACAGCAATCTAACTAAAGTCGAGATGTTGATTGCTCTTTTCAATGAGCATTAATCCGATTGGTAAAACGGGAATCTCTTCTTTGAGAAACTTCCACGCTAAAAAAAATAAAACACATGGTTTGCGTTACCGGCCGCTTAATTAGACATGGCAGCAGGCACGAAATCACCGTGACTTCCAAAGTTAGCGAATAGCTCGAGTCAGGAAACATCAAGACTTAGGAAAAATTACAGCTAGATTTGTCAATGTGTGGTTTTAAAAAAGCGAGACGCGCAACTGAGAATTTGCGTGGGTGATTAACAGAGAACAAAAACCACACCATTTTCACTGTGCCCGTGTGTATGCGTGTTCATAAATATATAATTACCAGTCTATATACTACTTCTTGAGAAAATTATCCCACAATCTTTTCACCCTGCCCTATACATGTAGCTAGCAGCTCAAGGTCACTTCAAGGGAGGAGTATGGTGAAAATATTATGATTACCACGGTAGATTCGGTATGTCCTCTAGTCCTTGTTTTGGAAAGCACCAATAAAACCCAAGTTTGGCCGCCTGATCTAATTAACTTACTAGATTTTTTCGTAGCAGGCAGCGAGGCCTACATTTGATAAGCCTGTCTAGCAAGTAGAGTCGACTGCATAAGGGTATACCGTTTGTCCTTATATTGCACCAAAATTTACGCCCAGTCCCAAGGCGCCCACGTATGTCGTTCTGGCAGGAAAAAATTACCATTATTTAGGCTACATAATTTTCGGGGCTGTCTAAACTTCATATTGTGATCGCTTCGAAATAGTGGACGTCACTCGATCCGTGAAGATTCAGTACATGGCTACGTTTGATAGGTGTTGGCCTATTCGAGAAATCTGGGCTCTGCCGAGTTATTTGTTTTCCGTATTCGTAGAGGGTGATTCACATTACCAGCCAAATATAAAATAAGTCGCCGTTTAGACCGAAAATCCGGGCTCGGTGTTAGCTCATAATGCAGAGAACGTCAGAATTCCTGTTTATATATTTTGGGGTCTAGGAAGCAATTACAACGTGCCAGTGAAATCTCAGGTGGTTGTTTTCAATCCCTGGTATAGCGTCAAACAATCACCCAATCGAAAACCAAGAACGAGAAAATTATCTACAGCCCAATTGCCGCCGTAGCCTGTTTGACATTTGAAAACCAATTTACACGAGCTTACTGCAGCTCAAACAACTAAAATTAAACATAGGACACATGAAACATGTTCTAAAGTTTTAGGGGGCTCCAATGGGTCGCGGGTTCGAATCCCACTCATTCAAACAAAGTTGGAAAATTGTCTGTGTTTTCACTCCAACGACCTATGTGGGATGGTTGTCAGTTAGCACAGGAAGGTCGTGGGTTTCCTCTGGAGATAGGGCCCGGTTTCCTCCCACAATAAAACTGGCAACGCCGCCATATAAGTGAAATAATCTTAAGCGCGGCGTAAAACAAAATCCAATCAATCAATTAAAAAGTTTTAAAAAGTTATATTTTGTCTTTGATGCTACGTAGAACACCAATAGATCGGCCAATCAAACTTTTCTTAGTTTCTATTTTATATATATATTAATGAAGCAGGTCATGGTACTTGGAGTGCATTACTTGGTTCAATTCACGATGTTTTCCCAGTGACTGGCGACATTCTAGTTAACTGGTATAATAATATCACTTGATAACGGTGTTAGAAGCTACACCGAAACGTCGTGTTCCCAATAAACCAAGAAGTTGTAAATCCAAGAGTTTAAATACTTAAATATAGAGTGTTCTTTCTTTCATTATTATGCTACACTTCTAAATGCCCCTTAAACAAGTGGTATTATTTAGCTTCTATACGACTTGTCGCTGATGCTTCCCTGAACTATTTAAATTTTAAATCTCAAAATTCTAATAACAACATTTCCGTTTCTGTTAGCAGGTTAGTTGCTGTTTCACGATGGCCGCATCTACATTCCGGAAGCAGCGAGGAAGCATTGAGAGCCCTTGGGGTTGGATTGTCACAGCTGCTGCCTTTCTTGTTCATATTTTGTCTTACGGGTTTGCCTGGTCGTCAGGAGTTCTCAACGCCATCTTTGTGGACACGTTTGATGTTCCTGTGGCTGACATTTCATGGGTCGGAACACTTGTCTTGGGAAACATGATGACTTCCGGTAAGACCACTTCCCTTTTCCCGTGAACCTTACTTTTTGAAATCATATGTGCATGCCATTTTGCCCATGCGCATACTCTGTATGCAAAGCCTTTTCTTTGTAGAGCATTTTTTTCTGGTTTCCAATGATCTGATTTTCTTTACAAAATTTACTTTTACATTAGCAATATAGAAATTAAACAGAGGCCCAAGCTTCGGCCATATTGGAAAATGGGCTGAAAAGAAACGGATTTGAGCATCGGAGAAAAACCAGAGAGATCCAACCGGTGCATCTTTAATAGATGATTTCCCTAAAATGTGGCATGAGAGCCGGGTAAGGAATTCCGGAAGGGCACACTGACCTCATGGGGAACTGGGGAAGAAAATGTCAATATTGGATATTTTGAGAAACGGATCATTTACCGTGATTTTCGGCTTCACTTGGTAAGATAGTTCTCTTGTTACTTGATATTTCTCTATTTTAACCAACCGTGAGTGACCAACGGTCTCACAAAGGTCTTCAAACCCACTAAGAGGACGATCGGGTAACGTATAAGGGCGTTTAATCCGGGCATAGATTGATTGATTGATGATTGGTAAAGATCCAGTGATCTGTGACTTCGGTTACTCAAAACTTTGTTTATAGCGTCGATATCTTATTGCGTCGCTTGAAATCGTCTTTCATTCCAGCGACTACCCCTACTACGATGAAGTCACTTTCTCTCCCCAAAAACCAGAACGATTCTGCGCCTGTAATGAAATAATCTTGGGCCAGAAATAAAAATTAACCAAATTAACGGTCGGACATATGCTAAGACTTAAACTCAGGAACATTTTTTTAAGATTTCTAAAAGCCGAGAAACTGCTCCCGATTTTGATTGATTTCTTACATAGTTTGAGTTCGCAATGAAGACATTTCCTCTCCCCTCCACTCCCCCCCCCCCCCCCCCCATTATCGGGCCAAGCGGCCATTAAGTAAACCAGCATTGATGATGCAAAAGGATTGACGGTAGGTATTAGAGCATTGAAAAAGGTCAGTACCGGAAGTTTAATATCTACTTCTTTCCGTATTTGGATTGGTAGTATGGTGTATTTATATTCGGAACAAAAACGGATTTAGGAATGAGCCTTGGGGTACACCACATGTCAATTTCTATTGTTGTCATACTATTTAAGACACTGATTTCTAATTGATTGAAAACCTAGTTAATCTGACATTCTTCAAATAGTCAATAATTGCTAAGTGAAAGTATATTGCGATTTTCAGCAAAAAGAATCCGTTGAAAGCGATAGCGTTGTAGGTATTGCGCCGAGTTTTGTTCAGTAGCCAATCCATCTAAAAGATTGATTGATTGATTGATGTTTTACGCCGCACTCAAGACTATTTCACTTATATGGCGGCGTTGCCAGGTTTAGTGGGGGATGAAACCGCGCTCATTGCCTCATTGACTTTCGGTGAATACCTGACAACTCCTATACGGCGACCGAGTGCTATCCAAAAGAACTGGTTTGGATGGCGAGGTCGATCGATAAACCAAATGGCTACATGAGGTAATTATTCTAATCAGAGCGTAACGCTGACGAATAAGCTCACAAGACAAAAGCATAAACCCTATTTTAGGTTCATATAGTTTTTTACTCTTTAGTGCATATCTCTTTTAAATGTCAACGTATACAAAAAAGTCAGGTAGAAATGTCACCTAACCTAATTGTAATCTAGAAAAAGGTTTTCCGCCTCTCGTGCTATCTGAAAAGTGCAAGTGAACTGTCTGGATATATCTGATTGCCTTTATCTATGGAGCCTCGAACATCACATCGTATAACTCAACAAAATAAAGTAAGCCATAAAATAGCTCGGATTCTTACGGCGACTGGTATTATATGGCCGCTAAAGTGTCATGACGAACACGGAGAGAAAAAAAAAATTCGGCAGAGCCCAGATTTCTCGGCTAGCCATAAAAGTATTATACATAGTATGATGATAACCGGAAGCGGCTTTTGCAGCGGAAGTAGTTAATACTGGTATAAACTGTAGATCACGAGTTAGTAGAATATTTCATTTTGCATTTGCCCTAACATAGACTTTTTATCTCACTACACATATCCCGAATTTCATCGAGCCAAATAATTTTGTTGGGTACATTTATTAGCCCTAAGGGACGAATTGTGACCTTCAGCGCAGGTCAAAATATCTGACAGGGGTCACTACGCATGTTGTTCGGCTTTTTGCGGACATACTGAAAAAAAACATCCGACTTTCAGATCTTAGTCGCGTCCCTAACACGGTCCCATTACACAAATCTTTTTCAGCCGTAAATTCAGCAAATTTCATAATGATTTACTGACTAAGGCCAGACCCCTGTCAATATCATGGGTTTTGGTGTATTACAACAACATATGACGGCGTATAAAAGGTCTAAATGACCCTCTTTTTACAACTAGAAACTTGTTTCCATGGTTGTTTTAGTCAAGAATATTTTCCCTGTGCCCGTGTGCTTTAGTATCTATTAATATAATATGCCAACGAAATGCATGCAGGGGCTCAGAAAAAAAAAACAACAAAAAAAGAAAACAATTATACTCTTACACATTTATTCGGAGTTTTCAACTGCGCAATGATTCCAGATGTACCGTAGGCCTACTGACATTGCGTGTCAGACCCGGACCCTTTAGAGTGGTTTGATACGAGCATTTGTATACCCCAGCAATCCAATGGTAGTCGGGTTTCTTACTCCAAAATTACTATTTTTATACTGACGGCCGTATTTTCTGGACTGGTTTGTAAACGATTTGACATTGAATTCATGACGCTGAATAGAACGGCCTATTTGGACATTATATGGAGAGTTTCCTGTACACAAAAATGTATCTAACCATTAAGAAGATTAAAAACATGTGGCTTTCTTTCTCTTATTCATTGTTGTTGGGTTTCTTTGGTGTGTTCAGTTCAATTTGTGTTGGGGACCTCGGCGGTCCGACACAGGTCTTCCATCGATGCGGTGCTGGTGCGAATCCCTCTCAAACCAAATAAAAATAGAAAATGTTTCCACTCGATGGCCGTATGTACATGGAAGAGTTGTCAGGTACTCACAGAAGGTTTGGGGGTTTGCTCCGGGCAATGAGCTCGGTTCCCCCTCACTAAACCGGGCGGCTGCGCCATATAAGTGAAATAATCTTGATTATGGCGTAAACATCAATCATTTAAAGTTTTCATCACGTCGCCATTTTTTTTTTCTGTAGGAGCTATTGCCGGAATGTTGATCAACCGATATGGTTATAGAGTGACGACATTTATAGGAGGTTGTTTGACTAGTTCCGGCATGGTCATGAGCTTCTTCGCACCCAATGTATATTTCTTATACTTCTCTCTGGGGATTGTATCTGGTAAGTGCTCGTTGGTAAATTACTATAGATAAACACGATTAAGGACGTCTTAATTTAAAATTTGAAAATGAAAATCATCATTTTAATTTAAAATTTGAAAATGAAAATCACCATTTTAATTTAAAATTTGAAAATGAAAATCATCATTTTAATTTAAAGATTGAAAATGAAAATCATCATTTTAATCGAAAATTTTAAAATGAAAATCATCTTCTGTACGATGACGTCCAAGCAGTTCAATTTTTCAAGTTCAATTTGCTGATGTTACAAAAAGTTAGGCCCCTATACATCAAAATTCAGAATATTAGTTTCACTTTCAAGTTTACATAGTCATTGCCCATGAAGAATCGGACTTAATGCTGTTTAGCTTCATTGACATGAACAAAAGTAAAAGTATTTTCTGTTACTTTAATGGAACATGAACTGTCACCATTCAGACCTTTCGCGTGGACTCAAGAGAATACGAGCGTTCATAAGTCAAGGAAAAATGTTGAAATAAGAAAAAACATTGCTTCAGTCTGGTAGCTGCATGTGCCGAAGATATTTGCAAAGTCTAATGTAAACGAAATTTAAAGTGGCATGAGCTGCCAAAATTCACACTTTTTTCATGCCTTTCATTGAGAAATTTATTAGAGAGGTTTAATAGCGAAAAGCACAGAACATTTTGGCAGCTCGTGCTACTTTAATCTTTTTCACGTTTCTTAAATACAACTATATATAGTCATGTAGTTTGCTTTTCATTACAGGTCTCGGCGGTGGACTCAGCTTTCTGGGTTCGGTAGCCGCGGTGACGCACTGGTTTGACTACCGTCGCCCATTAGCAGTGGGAATCACATCGGCAGGGTTGGGGTTCGGACAGTTTATATTTCCTGCTATTATACGGTGGCTGTATCAGACCTACGACTGGACGGGTGTTCTTCTCATCTTAGGGGGAATTACCCTTAACATTTTAGTCGGGGCAGCTACTTTCAGGCCCTCTCAAATGGTCACCGAGAAGTCTGTCGACGATTGGGACGAAAACGAAACGCCAATATCCCAGTTCCAATGTTCCCTTTTCACAAATCCTGGCTACATTTGTATGTGTTTTAATAACACTTTTGTATGTTTCGGACTCTCTATTGTATATATCCACCTGCCAGCCTTTGGAGAGAGTATCGGTATTGACCCTACTAGAAGTGCTTTATTGATGTCGGCTATGGGACTAGCTAACGTCTTTGGGCGACTTGGTTTTGGTCTAATTGACCAGTACCTGAGCAACAAAACTGTTATTTTGTACGGATCGGCTTTCATGCTTAGTGGAATTGTGGTTGTATTGATGCCAGTGACGGACAATTACCCCTTTCTCTTGGCCCTTTCGGTGATGTTCGGATTCCTGACGGGCTGTTTTGGGGTCTTATTGGCCCTGACTCTGACCTACTTGGTGGGAATTAAGAACTTTGCTGCCGCCTATGGTTATATTCTACTGTTTGAAGGCCTGGGTTCCTTTACTGGAGGACCATTTGCCGGTAAGTCTGTAATGGTCCGGCTGGTATTGTGTCTGTTTCATTCCAGACGCTTTCCAAGGATATGAAAACGACATTTGAAATCAGATTGGTTGATGTTTTACGTCACACTCAATTTCACTTGCATTGCTGCTTTTACCTTGAGGAAATCCGAACTTTGGAGAATATCAGGTAGCTCTTCCACACAGCTCAATCGACGGACTACTCACTCAGAAATTTGTCAATTTGTCCTTAAACTGAGTGGAATTTGAACCGGCTGACAACCTGAACGGCTATCCCCCAGGTGAAATATGATTGAAAGGCGGTCACTTTCAATCACGAATAAACAAATTTTCCGTTAAGAAGTGACCTATGCTTAAAAAAGCTTTAATGAACGGAATAAATATTGGATAAAGTGTTTTTAAAGAACGAAACCACCATAAAATGGTTAGGAATATGGTAAAGAAAGATTCCGTGACCAATTCATATGCGCTAAGTTCAGCTTATCATTGGTAGAATCTGGCGTTATTTCGATTAATCATCGAAACTAAACTGGCTTTCTTGGACAGAGAATCTGAGCCAGGCATGCATGGATGAAAAAAAACCAGAAAAGGTTGGGTGAAATATCTACATGCTCGCAGTTGAAGGGGTCGGGTCAATTTGGAACGAATGAGCCGCACTCCGCCCCATCTTGCCCATTGTCTCTCACGATACTTATAATTGTCCATTTGAATCAATATGCAAAGAAGACAAATGTATAATGCAGCATCTGATCATTTTAAACAATATTCTAAGATTGATTGATTGGTTGTTTGGTGTTTTACGCCGCGCTCAAGATTATTTCACTTATATGGGGCGTTGCCAGTTTTATTGTAGGAGGAAACCGGGCTCTATGCCCGGAGGAAACCCAGGACCTTCCAGTGGTAACTGGCAACCATCCCACATAGGTCGTTCGAGTGAAAATCCAGTCAAAAAATTTTCCATTTTTTTGGACTGAGTGGGATTCGAACCCGCAACCCATTGGTGGAAGGCTGGTCGGATTGAGCGTCCAACGCTCCACCCACTGAGCCACGGAGGCCCGGCGCGAAGGATAAGGAAAACAATTTCTAATGAAATGCAGTCTAAATCCGTATAGGTCAATGTATTGAAATCGTTTACAAGATGTTCTTAATACTGTGTTGAGTAAATGACGTATTAAATCTTAACGTTACGTCGGTCAAGCACTTACGATTATAACCTTTGACCTTCATCCTTAGATTTTCAACAGCCCCCGCATTAAAGAGACGGCCTTTATATATTATGAACACTGAAACACACGGGCACAGGGAAAATCTTCTTGTCTAAAATAACCATACATACATGTAGGTCTACCTCTTTGAAGGTCGTGACAATGGATTCTGCATTATTGTGTCCGTAGTTTGCCTCGTTATGTAACTCTGCCCCCACCCTGTTGCTTCTTATCCTCTTACAACTGACAGTCTGGTACAATTGCACGTTCCTTTCTCACAATTGTCAAATTTTCCTCATCTCTTAGAATTATATAGAGTTATCTCCCCTACGACTTAAAACCCAAAGCATCGGACAAATTCAATATGCGTTTTACGTTTTGACTGATCACACCCAATTGTGATGACGCGACTATCTATGCATAGCAAGACTAGCTACTTTTCAGTACTTGGGTACACAAAGATAGGCTCGTCATCACGATTGTGATCACACCTTCTCTAATTTCCTTTGAGCTAAGTGACAAAATTTGATCATAGCGACAAGATACAACACATACAAAATACCTAACAGGGGACATTATACATTTATTCTGACTTCCGTGGATAATCCGAAACATTTCCGAGATTTTCCAACATTTCCAGTCTCCATATAGGGCCCACCTAGCCTGGTCTCAGTTTTTCCTCCAGTTTGACTTAATTCCTTTAATAGTCTTAAAATGACCAGACAAAAAATATTGCAGGGGCCTTGGGAAAATTCAAAATGCACTGATAATGCCACGCACCTCTTTCGTATTAGTGACATGGGTGAAATTTGGACTTTTCCAGTGTTTTCCGTCTTTAACAGAATTTTGCACAAGTGGAAACTTGGTTTGAGACGAGAGATTCTGTATCTCGAAGAAAATCAAGCGTGTGTCATAAGAATCATAACGTAAAGTAAATCCATTTTCAGAGAAAGTTGAAAAACTCATGTAAACTGTTAAATCACAAGTGAAACATTCCCACCGCCGTGGAAAGGTTTCCAACGGGGCGAAAATGTTCCAACCGCAGAGTAAAGGGTAGGCCTATCCCCGAGGATAAAAAAGTTTAAAACGCCCCGACAAAATTTTGCAGGGACCTTGGAAAAAATAAAAAATCACCAAAAACGCCACGTACCTCTTTCGTATTGATTGCATTATATAATAACAAGAATACCACATACATATGTTTACAAAGTGGCCCACCCCACCCCGCTCAATAAACGTGCCCGTGCTGCCAAATAATTGAAAAAATCTCGAGGTTCATAGATCAGCCGAAAATATTAGTTTACAGTAACAAATGTTGACTTTACTTGACATAATTTCATTTGTTTCAGGGTTTTTATTTGACACGACTAAATCCTACAATGCCTCCATGTACGTTAGTGGTGGTTGCCTCATCCTAAGTGCGGCGTTTGTTGTCCTACCATACCTCATGGTGCGAAGGTCAAGGTCGCTCGTGGAAATAGAGGTCACCGAAGAAAGCTCTGAAATAAATGGGTGAGTAGGCCTATAGTTAGTTACTTATTAAAAAGGACAGCCATCTAACGATAACATATTCCTGGTGCCAAAATGAACAGTTGTTTTCATAGTTTTGTCAAGAGAATTAGACTCTTTCAACTCCATTAAACAAAATTAAAGATGGACGTTTTTTGTTGTAGGTCTGATACAGCGCCAGCTTGAGTTATTCTTTCCAGCTGAAATATATACTAACTTCGGCCAAATTCAAAACACTGTGATATGATTGTGGAAATTTGGTTAGTTTAGTATATCCATGGATGCAACTGAATTAATAACTGCTGAGAGTCCTAATAGAAATGCCTGTAAAAAGTACCGTAGTTTCTCGGGACATGTAGAGGAAGTTATATGTTTAAAAAGACAAAGAGATGGACGTAAGAAGCTTCCTGCTAGCTCACATGTTGTCAAAATAGTGCCGTTGAAATATGCACATTTTTCATAACCATTGAAGAAAATCATTAACAACCTTCGACCGAACTGGGCACCAAATATCGTTTATGGTGCCACAGTATTCTCAGTTACTATTTTTCCGGGAACGTTCCCGGTTGTAAAGCTTAAATGAAAGCCCTAATATTATGTTACCAAATTTAGCAGTCACCTACTCTGTTTTTAGAGTGGGTGGGAGGGGGGGGGGGGTTGTTTGAAGAGTTCTTAAGAGCTTTAAATAAGGGCTGTATCATTTCTACCTTACGTTCTGGAGAGACCCTTCTCAGTGAGCTCGATCTTTTAAATCCATGTACCTGCATTATATGTTGTGACCAGATTCAGTAACCAATATCGGGGAGGGGAGGACTGTGATCACCCGAGGGTTAACCAATATGATTTAAAAGCCGATTGTTTAATAACAGCATCGGGGTATTAGGAGGCATCGGCATGGCGGATGGATAATATTCTACACAGAAAAGTATAGGGGTGCATCCATGCGTGTCGGTAAAATGGTTCGCTACGAGACGGTCACTTCAAAATAAGGCCCCATTTCGTATCACGCCATGCAATATCGGGTGACTTTATCAGACTTCATGAGGCTATTTCATAAAACTCATTTAGACGACTCACAGCAGATAGCTTTAATGCTAGATCGTAGCAGTTTTAGTCGTTTCTTTTATCGGCCCCTAGTGATATATTATGAATGACCTATTACCTGGCTAAATTTGAAGATATTGCCTATGTGGGGTGTTCCAATCTAACTATGTTAGATCGATGATGAATACCTATGCTGATAATATACATAAGATAGGAAAACCGCTTTTTTTCATTTGTACAACTGTAGAAAGTTTTGTTATAATCCTTATTGAAATCACCATAAGTTGTTGAGTGACAAGTTTGACATTTAGATATACTCGACATCAGCTTGAGCCAAGGAAAACCTAGAATGGCTCGAGAAGAGGACATATACTCAGCTCGTGAGGTAAAAAAACCCAGAATGGCTCGAGAAGAGGACATATACTCAGCTCGTGAGGCAAGAAACCTCAGAATGGCTCGAGAAGAGGACATATACTCAGCTCGTGAGGCAAAAAAACCTAGAATGGCTCGAGAAGATGACATAATATATTACGCTGTGTGAAGAATAATCGGTGTGTGAGTTTACTAGATCGACTGTGTGTGTTTAGTGTGTTGTTAATAAAAGGCGATGAGTGTAGATGTAGATATATGTTCAAAGATTGTGCATTGATTGATTCCGAAATTCCGGTTGCTCAAAAGTGTATGTGGCTTAACCCCGGTATAACTTTGTAACCTGACAATTTAATTTTTGTTATTACGCGACGTCATTTAGACCCCTGTTAAGCTTAATACACTTTTGAACAACTCAGCACAGGCGAGCACTGGTATAAAAGACAATATATATATAAAAGAACGAGTTCCATTTTCTTCATTGATATCAGACACTGGTGGCCGAAAAGTCCTATTTTAATTTTCTACTTTTTTAAGATCATTTCTGTTAATTTATATTTAGGTCTGTCTCATTTTGAATTGTATTATGATTATGTTTGTGGGAGGAGTGTCGTCAATTCAGATGTATATCTAGAGCATGCGCAAAGTTATGTAAACTTAGCTTTCTAAAGTATTGTTATGTACGCTAAGCTTTCTTAACTACTTTTTTTAAATATGCGCTTAAGGTTTTGGTAAGCTTAGCTTTCTAAAGTCCGTTTTGAAATGTGCACAATGTTATGTAAGTCTAGCTTTCTAAACTCCTTAATAAATATTGGTTACAGAAGGTGGAATTTTTGAAACATGCGCATTGTTATGTACGCTTAGCTTTCTTAACTACTTTTTTAAATATGCGCTTAGGGTTTTGGTAAGCTTAGCTTTCTAAACTCATTTTTGAAACATGTGCATTGTTATGTACGCTAAGCTTTCTTAACTACTGTTTTAAATATGCACACAAGGTTTTCTGAGCTTAGTTTTCTGAAGTCTTTTTTAAAATACACACAAATTTATGTTAGCTTAGCTTTTTAAACTCGTTTTTGAAATATATGCACAAAGTTATGTAAGCTTAGCTTTCTAAACTCCTTTTTGAAACATGCACATTGTTATGTACGTTAAGCTTTCTTAACTACTTTTTTTAAATATGCACAAAGTTATGTAAGCTTAGCTTTCTAAACTCCTTTTTGAAACATGCGCATTGTTATGTACGCTAAGCTTTCTTAACTTCTTTTTTAAATATGCGCACTAGGTTTTTTAAGCTTAGCTTTCTAAAGTCCGTTTTGAAATGTGCACAATGTTATGTAAGTCTAGCTTTCTAAACTCCTTAATAAATATTGGTTACAGAAGGTGGAATTTTTTAGTTGTCGAATTTTAGTCAAGGAGAATTTCGGACGGACAACAATTTTATACTGCCTTGACGTGGATCAATCTTATTAAAAAGGCAGCTAAAGACTAGTTTAAAAAATACCGATAGGAAATATATAGCTCGTGATGAAATATCCGAAATATTATTATGTACTCGATCTTGCCCAAAAAAAAAAATTTTGTTGAACATTTTCGTATGTTGAATGTTTTAGCCCGTAATAGTTGCTTTATTTGTTTTTTGTTAGGTGTTCAATGTTGATGTTCTATTTTTTTTTCTTTGCTAAGTTTTCATTGATAATTGATTTCGTGGTTCTTTATGTGAATCAATGTGCTATATAGATGTTCTTCATTCAAACTTCAGATGTATAGTAAACCGTTTTAGCCCGTAATAGTTGCTTAATTTGTTTTCTGTTACATGTAGGTATTCAATATTGATGTTCTATTTTTTTCTTTGCTAAGTTTTCTTTGAAGTGCTGATAGTTCATTTCGTGGTCTTTTATGTGAATCAATATGCTATATATATATATGTTCTCCATTCAAACTTCAGATGTATATAGGAAACCGTTATCCGATATGCAAAAAAATGTTATCATTTGTTAATATTCCGACCTTTATAGTTTTACTTTTTACGAGTTGAACACAATAAGATCTTATCCCTGTGGGATGTTATCTACTATTTTTACATTTGTAAATTACCTAAAAGAATTAATCAGGCTGTATCCCAATGGGATATGTTTATCGTATTTTTTTAAGGTAAGCGTCTCCGATTCAGAGGATCGGACCCTACGTGCATCGGTGCGACAGGAGGCGCGTAATGCAGCCTTCGTGTACATGTACCACCTAAAGCCAAACGATGTGTCATGAGCTGCCAAAATGTTGATATTTTGACGTTAAAACAGAATGTTGAAAATATTGGCTATTTTTCTCAAGATGTACAATTCAGAAGCTTTTTGGTGGTTTTAGTCTCGAAAATGTATGATAAAGTATTGTTTTGAACTAACTTTGGCTTCGAATGAATGAATGGTCGTCCCGGTTATTTAAAATTTGTTTACTTTTCGAACACGTTTTCGGTTCGTAAAGGCCACATACTGTATGGATTTTCCTCATTCCAACGTCAATCATTTAGTTTTTCGATGGCGTTCAAAGCCTCTCACTGTCGTGACGATCAGAAATCATGAAAAAGTGTGAATTTTGGCACCTCATGCCACTTTAAGCCTGTTGAATTAAACCTACGTATATATTCCATTTCTCCGAAGAAGGCATTATTTCTTCAATGAAGAAATGTCTTCTAATCTAGACTTTATATAACTTTAGAAAGATAATTTCTACCTGTACAGCACTATATATAAGTATGCAATTCGACTTTTGTAAAAAAAATATGCCTAACATATCATGAATAAGTTAATGTACAAAGTATGCCAAATATCTATATATGCTGCCAAAATAGTCTACTTTTCAATAAACATTCTATTATATAAAAATCGTGTTTTTTTATTTATTTTTTTAGTTTGTCACGATACTTAGATGTAAGTAGACATTTGGATTGAAATAAGCCCAATTTACCATTTATCGATTGAATTTGTTTTTTATCCAGCGGAAAGGATGTAGACAGGCGGTTTCTCCGGGTACATCTACTGGGGGTTGTTTCTCAACAAAGGGACGACCGACGTAAGCCCAATGCAAGGCGTAACTACCATGGCAACATACACCTTCAACATTACGTTACAACCAGGCGCAAAGTTGCGACGGGCGTAAGTGTTTCGAGAAACAGCCCCCTGCAGTCGAACTATTCATCATATAGGCCTATATAGAATAGTTGGTCATACATTGGTAAATCATTGATATTATAATGGGGCTACAGAAAATGAGGTATACACCGATTATAAAGTCCCTTGCGCTTTTATAAAGACGTACATAAAATCCAAACTTTGGCACACCGCGGCCTTCCGATAGACAGATCTTTAAAAAAATATCATTCTTTGGATATAAATAACTATAGTTGAAACACACCCGCTAATTCTTTTATCAAAATATACAAAAATATGAGTATTCCACAAATATAAATTTAGGATATATATATATATTTGTTTTCTCTTTATAATAAATCAAAAACTCTAAACCGCACTCATATATCCTGGGAACCGGATTCTAGTACACCAGAATCTGTTCTGTTTTTTTCTATTCTTTTTTGGTTGTTTTTCTAAAACTCTAAGAAAATGCTCGCGGGACTTTCCTTAACCAAGAGTCTACGATCAAACCAGGGTCTCTGCGACTCAGTCGGTGTAAATAGTTTGCGTCCCATTGCACATTTGACAATATGGACATTTAGTCGGCCAATCTAAACATGCTTAATCTTCGGGAGACTTCGTTCTGAAAGAAAAGGGAGGTAAGCATGTGGGCGAGATTGATTCTTTATGCGTAGTTTTCTGGTCAAGGGGAAGTCACTCTCAATGTTTTTGATTTTCGACTCCAAGGATTAATAGACAAGATCAAAACGCTCGTAGGTTTTTTTTCTTCAGAAAAAGGCATATTAAAAACTAACTGAGAGATTAAAAACTAGTAAAGGTTATTTTGTTTCAAACGATGTTTTACTAAATAGGCTATCGTTATATTTGTGAATTCCCTGAAAGGAATTGTAATTGTTTATTCAAGGAGGTCACAGAATGTGCATAAATTTTTTTAGAAAGGATTTTGATCGGTGTGTATAACCTAACTGCACCGATTGGAGTAGACTTGAAGACTAATGAGGCCATTAAGAAAATATGGGGTATAAAATGGAATGCTCTTGATTGATTGATGTTTTACGCCACACTCAAGATTATTTCACTTATATGGCGGCGATGCCGGGTTTAGTGGAGGAGGAAACTGGGCTCTCGGAGGAAACCCCCCAACCTTCGGCGAGTACCTGGCAACTCTTCTACGTACGGCGATCGAATAAAAAATCCACTCGGAATTTTTCAATTTTTATTTGGTCTGAATGGGATTTGAACCTGCGCCGCATCGATATAAGGCCTGTGTCGGACCGAGGGACTATAGGCCTAACTCTAACAGATTGAGCCACCGACGCCCTGCATGTTTTTGACGATTGATTGATTGATGTTTCACGCCGCGCTCAAGATTATTTCACTTATATGGCGGCGTTGCCAGTTTTATTGTGGGGGGAAACCGCGGGCTCTATGCCCGGAGGAAACCCACGACCTTTCGTTGGTAACTGGCAACCATCCCACATAGGTCGTGCGAGTAAAAAGTATGTTTTTGAAGTGACCTTTATGCCACAAGTCCTTGTAGCGACATTCATAACTGAGCAAAATAATTTCCTTCTGCCATGTTTTCCCCTTCTCATAACCCTAGTTACACCATTAGGCAATCGACCTAAATTTTGTGATATCAAGTTACTTTATACCTCTTGGAATAATCGATTATAATTTCTTTCAGGACAGATAAACAACACCTTTAGCCTATGAAACATTATATGTTTGAGCTACCCCGTTCCCTTAAAGTGGCATGAGCTGCCAAAATGTTGACATTTTGACGTTAAGACAGAATCCTGAAATTATTGGCTATTTTTCTCAAGACGTATAATTCAGAGGCTTTTTAGTGCTTCTAGTCTCGATAAAGTACGATTAAGTATTGTTTTAAAGTGGCATGAGCTGCCAAAATTCATAGTTGCTGATCGTCACGACATTAAGAGGCTTGGAAGGCTATCGAAAAACTAAATGATTGGCGTTGGAATGAGGAAAATCCATATAGTATGTGGCCTGTACGAACCGAAAATGTGTTCGAAAAGTAAACAAAATTTAAATAACCGGGACGACCATTCATTCATTCTAAGCCAAATTTATAGTTCAAAACAAAACTTTATCGTACATTTTCGAGACTAGAAGCATTACAAAAGCTTCTGAATTATACATCTTGAGAAAAATAGCTAATGAATTCAACATTCTGTTTTAACGTCAAAATATCCACATTTTGGCAGCTCATGCCACTTTAAACTGAAGAAAAAAGACTGATTGTGAGAATATAATTTAATTCATCTGAAACCATTTCTGCTGAAGAAGACACATCGCGCAGGGAAGCCAATGAATATTTATAGTCTCCTCAACTATTTATTAAGGTCTCCTCAATAAAAATGACACTCCGGTATATATAAGACTCCAAAACCACCTGGGTCAAATGTCGACGTATTTTTCTTTAAACGTTGAGAGGGATGGTACCCACAACAGGCCAACGCCGGCCTAGTTTCACATAGCGATCTTAGCTAAGTGTGACCTTAACTACCATGGCAACCAATGCTAAAGGTATACGTTGCCATTGGTAATTAAGATCACCTTAGGCTAAGATCGCTTTGTGAAACTAGGCCTCTACACCGGTATTATAGTCACGGAGGTCATCTTAATTATTGCATAAGCTGATCGAGGTCCATCTATCTTGGATCTCGGAATTCACTTCAGATATTGCCTTTCTCTCGATATTCATTCATTTTAACACAGTATCAAACCAAAAAATGGTAACAAAAAAATATTAATTTCGTTTATTAAAAAAAGAAGAAGCATACAACAACATAGTCCGAAATATCTACGATGATGATGTAAGACATTTTCTGACAGATAGGCCATCATCATCTATCGGTCAGAAAATGTCTTACATCATCATCGCAGATATTTCGGACTAGCAACAACACTTACTGTAAAAAGTGTTTTGGTTTACTCTTGGCATGGTGAGTACTATACAGTGTAATTCCATCGCTGATACGTTTTTCATATAAATGATTGATTAGTTGATTGATTTATTCTTTGAACCACACTAAATATTACGTCCGTCATATGGCGGTTGCATGGAGATTCGTCGAGTAGAATGCGTCTCCTCGTTAGCCATAGAACCAGGAGCAGCCAGATTTTCTCGACCTCGATGTAGGGATAGAGGGCTGATTTCAAGACAATATGTCGGAATACACTATATATATATATATATATATATATATATATATATATATATATATATATATATATATATATATATATATATATTAAATGACCTAATGGCTTAAGATACTTCAACTATTTCGAGTGTTGCTATGAAGAAAAGTTAGGGGACGAAAAATACAAAGAAGGATGTGTTTAGTGTTGTTGACTATTTTAGAATGCAAAGTCCGGATGTCCATTGACTTTTATTTCCCAATTATAAACAACTTTTACAGTGGCATGAGCTGCCAAAAATTTGATTTTTTATGAATTCGTTTTGCGAAGTTGAATGTTTGAAGTATTCCTAATTTCCTACCTTAGAAAATTAAAGCAGTTTGAAATTGAACTAAGAAATATCGACACGGCGCATGCATTTGGCAGTTGTTTGGGGAAATAGCCTATATATATTTACCCAGACTGTACATTCTTAAAGTGGCATGAGCTTCCAAAATGTTGATATTTTTCCGTTAAAACAGAATGTTGAAAATATCGGCTATTTTTCTCAAGACGTGCAATTAAAAAAGCTGTTGTGCTATTTAGTCCCGGCAATGTGTACGCTATAAAGTGTTGTTTTGATAGCTTATTAGTTATGAATGGAGGTTCGTCCCGGTTACGTTTTGTTTACTTTTTGGACCGTTTTCGGGTCACACAAGCCATATATATACTGCATCCAGTTTCCTCATTCCAACGTCAATCATTTAGTTTTTTTTTTTGGTTATCTTCGACTGTCGTAACTATCAAAGTTTATGGGACAGTTTTAATTTTTGGCCACTTAATTGCTACAAGGGAATAGTCAGGACAATCACAGGGTGTGAAGTTTGTTGAAAAACTAATGATTCCCATTGGATTGACAAAAATCCATGCAGTCTGCAGCCTGTATACGAACCGAAATATATGTCTGAAAAGCGAACAAAATTTGAATAACTGCGGCTGTTAGAAGGGAAAAATTATGAACATCCTGGCAGCTAGATCATGCATTCTTCGTTTAATATATATATATATCTAATATAAACACGGTTGGTTTTATAGATATAAGAAATTTAATATCTATAGCATAGGATAACGCAGCCGCACTCATGTGTCTCTTTTCTGTGTTACGTACTTGCCGGTCGGAAAGATAAGGATAACGACGATATGTGGCCTAGGTGTTAACATATAGTTGTCTAAGGGAAACATGCAGCAGAGCAGAAATTATATTTATGATCACTAAAACACACGGGCACAGGGAAAATATTCTTGTCTAAAATAACCATGGAGACAAGTTTCTAATTGTGTTAAAAAGCTTTGAATGAACCGGTGAAAACGTTATCACCTAGGTGAAAAGGTTCTCATCTCGGTGAAAAGTTATCACCTAGGTGAGAAGTTATCACCTTTAGGTGGGAAGGTTATCACCTAGGTGAAAACTAAAAAAAAAATAACCTAAAACTAAAAAACTAAACTGAAAACCCTAAAACGTTAAAATGTCGTATTTGGGCCACCCTACCTATCCTGTCAGGCATCCTAAATTTGCAACCCGGCCAGCCCCTCCCACCCCACCGCCCTCAAACGGTCGAATACTTCAGTCTTCGTCTGATCTATTTTCCTCTTTCCAAAGACATTTTAGTTTATTATTGATACTATACACATGTATATATTTAACACCGACGCCTTTAGCATCCTTCAAGTATTTGAAATTTGAAATTTTAACAGTTCAGTAATTTGTAGCGAGTGCTCGCGTGGAACACCCAAGTTTAGATCTCTCGAGGTAATTTCGCGTAACGACAACCCCGCTCTGGGCCCTCCCACAGTGTCATTAGCCTGGCTTCCGCACAGGGTCGGGAGACGAATCACGTTGAGTCGGACACAGCAAGTAAAGATGGCAGAAGCAAGCGAAATTCCACGTAAGTAAATCTTTATATTAACAAACAGATTTATTAATTTTTCACACATTTCAGCTTGTGAAGTTCTCGTTTCTTTGTGTACACGGCCAGGAATTTGTCGCTGGAACAGACAGAGATCGGTAGCTTAAAATCTGTAGCCGGCGACAAATGTCATCCCGGCGCCTGCAGACAAGGAGCTGCACAGTGAGTCTGGGAGAGCCGGGCGGTTACAGCAACATTTTCTACCATATGTCTCTCAGACGGCCTAAGATTTTAGCCAAATTAGCTCCAAATTTTGACACTTTTTAACGTCACGGGACTCTTAGATTTCTCTCGTGGCTTCAGGCTGCATTTTTGCCCGCTGAATTCACCGCTTGTGCGAGACATTTACCGATTTTTCGCGGAATGCAATTTTATTTGTTTTTGCATTTGCAGCCAAGAGATTTTGTCTGGCTCACGCAACATGACATTAGCAATGGCGCATGACTCACTGTCATACCGCCTTCAACATACAACTATGAACTACGTGTGGACAAGCGCCTGGGGCTCTTAAACAGACAAATTCACATCAAATTTATATTTGTTGCTTTTCTTATTCACAGCATAATTTTTGTTAAGGCAGATTTAATTTTTCTAAATACAAATGACTAGCCTATCCATTGCCTTATCATTGTCAATAGTTTTTCAACATTCAGCCCAGGGAATCTTTTAGATGTTAAAGATGAAATTAAAATAATAACAATAAGTGTAATTGGTTATTTAAATTTTAATTTTAAATTGTTTTTAAATTAGTTTCTCCCTGGTGAGCAAATGCTTTGAGTAAAATGATACCATCTGATAGATCTCTTACTTAAAATAATTTCATAAAAGTCATAATCATAAAGATGTATTTTACTGCCCGAGTGTCAGATATAAAAATATTAAGGCGGAAGATGATAATGGAATGGTTAATTCTTACTTGTTCATTTATATTGGAGAAAATGAATTTTAGCCTGTTTGCCTAGGTGCTGTTCTCGAATATAATACTATTACTATTACTAATATTAGTACAAATTTCTATTGTTTTTTTTACAAGAAATACTCATTGATAATAAAAATATTGAATTTTCCCATCATACTATTTGGGCTATTTTAGCCTGGGGCAATTTTGGACAGGCTTATGGTCAAATCAGTACAAGTATTGAAGTAGGCCTACACATGTACATAGGGGTACAATGTAGTTTATAGTTTCAAGCTACACAGTACTGGCAAATACTGTCACTTAGTCAGACCAACATGCCACAGGCTTTGATGAGCTCATACTGTAGGAGTTTATTTCTCAAATGAGTTTCGGTTAAAGGAGGAGAAAACAAAAAAACAACACGAAATTGTAACGAACAATCACCCTTAGAGTATCAATTTTTAAGCTGTAAATCTTACCTACGTTTTATGGTGATGCAGAAAATTGCACATGTTTAAATTGGGTCACAAAAACGATGGGGACCGCCATTTGTAAAGCGAGAAATTGACCGGAAACAGATGTGCCTAGCAATTAACCTAGGCTTAAATGGCAGACTAAGAAAGTTGACCAATTTCACTCGCACGTGCGCTTTGAATTGCTGGGTATGCGTCTACTGATTGGCCGAAGGAGACACACCCCTAAGCACTGTTGTGATGATGGCGGCCAAGTAAGCAAGTCGGTCTCAGTCGAAATCCAACGGTTTTATATAACTTCACTTTAGGACTGTGCGGTGGGGAAAAATCGTAAAAATATGTCTATGGTACCATTGGAAAGGGAAATTCGCCGTCCGTTTAGTGTATATGCCAGTTTTATTTGTTTTCTCCTCCTTTAAGGCTACAGTATGTAGTTAGGGTACTGCTTCAATCTAAACAGTACTGGCAACTGCACGTGCATGTACAAGCCACAGAATTTCACGATAACGATCGGTTTCGGTAGCCTGTTTTTACGGTTGTTCTAAAACTACGGAAACGAAAATCTGTTACCCATCATGAAAGCCAGTATATGGTTACGGTATGATGTATAACAAAACTAGCATTGGTACCGGTTGGTTCCCAGTATTATAATTTCAATATACGGAAACCGATGCAATGTTTCTGACCCCGAAATTTTATGGCCTGATGTACACGGCCCCTAAGGCTAAACATCAGAGTATGAGCCACACATAACTTACATAGGTCTAAATGATATACCTCTTTTTAACACAATTTGAAACTTGTCTCCATGGTTATTTTAGACAAGAAGATTTTCCCGGTGCCCGTGTGTTTCAGTGATCATAAATATATAACTTACATGTAATTTTCTCTTTTACAAGTAAATAATATTATCATTGTTTGAAGCCTAAAGAAAAGCATCAAGTCTTATACTACCACAGTAAGCTTTACATGTCGATACATTTACCCAAGCTCATGTGACAGAATTCTCAATCAAGTCACAAATATATTTATTTATTCATAACTAAAGGGCTTTATTTCTTCTCAGCTATGTCAGTTACTCTCATTATTATTCATGCTCTGTGCTGCGGTCCCACGCTTCCTATATTCCATTCTGTTAGAGCAATCCCCTTGTTTAATATAAAGCGGTAAACTTAAGACCCTTTTTTGCATATTGTCTGCCTAATTTTGTTGCCCTGCAGCTGTTTTACACACAACTGTTTAACAACAATATATTATATCCACACTACACTCATTAATCTTTAGAGGGTAGGTCAGAGAAAACGATTCACATTGTGTACGGCGTAGAGTTGTAGACTCATAATAAAACGTAGAATCAATCCCAGTTATATTTTTGGGGCTCATTTAACTAACGTTTTCGCGCATTTTCGCTAATTTAACTAATTTAAATTGACCGCCGTCATGAAGCATCAATGGTTTTCGATGGCCATGTGATGTCCGGTTTCCTCCCCCACCAAACCTGACAACGCTGCCATATAAATGAAATAATCTTGAGTGCAGCGTAAAACACCAACCAATCAATCAATGAGCATGGTCATCCGTATACTCATCTTATAAAAATGGCTTACCCGTAAGCTTTTGAATATTGTGTATGATATATATATATTATACAGCTAAATGTTCACCATTGAGAACCTTTGCTCCCATGACCTCTCTGTTTACAAACCAAAATCTGAATTCAATTGATAAAGACAGGAATTCAGCCTGACCATATCTTTCAATCTTTTGGGCAAACAGGTCAAAGGTCAACCATAAGTTACATGTATACATTTAACATAGGGATTAACTGCCCAATAGGCAATATTTGGATTGTTCAGATTTCATCCTTAGATTAGATAAATAGCATTAATTTCAACTGTATCTGGAGTTGAATTTAACCGAGTTGGCGAGATTAACACTCAATAGTGTTACAAATTTTACAGATTATATTTATGAACACTAAAACACACGGGCACAGGGAAAAATCTTCTTGTCTAAAATAACCACGGAGACAAGTTTAAAGATTATACATGTAAGATTTAGCATAACGGTAATATTAGAAATAGTGCTATGGAATATAAGGTAATATAATATTATAAGCACAGGGTATTGTGACAGAAAAATTTGGTTCATTGGTATACTTTCTTTTGAGACTCTTCCTATTAAATAAAAGGGGCCTTGGTCGCTCAGTTAGCAGACATAGTCTCACACTCAGACACAGGGCTTCCATCAGTGAGGGGGCCTGTCTTACACAGTAAGGAGGCCTCTCAGTGGCTCAGTCAGCAGACTGATAGTGTCACACTCAGACACAGGCCTTCCATCAGTGAGGGGCCCTGTCTTACACAGTAAGGAGGCCTCTCAGTGGCTCAGTCAGCAGACTGATAGTGTCACACTCAGACACAGGCCTTCCATCAGTGAGGGGGCCTCAGACACAGGCCTTCCATCAGTGAGGGGGCCTGTCTTACACAGTGAGGGGGGCCTCACTGGGTCAGTCAGCAGACTGATAGTCTCACACTCAGACAGAGGCGTTCCGTCAGTGAGGGCCCTGTCTTACACAGTAAGGAGGCCTCTCAGTGGCTCAGTCAGCAGACTGATAGTGTCACACTCAGACACAGGCCTTCCATCAGTGAGGGGGCCTCTCAGTGGCTCAGTCAGACTGATAGTGTCACACTCAGACACAGGCCGTCCATCAGTGAGGAGGCCTCTCAGTGGCTCAGTCAGACTGATAGTGTCACACTCAGACACAGGCCGTCCATCAGTGAGGGGGCCTCTCAGTGGCTCAGTCAGACTGATAGTGTCACACTCAGACACAGGCCGTCCATCAGTGAGGGGGCCTCTCAGTGGCTCAGTCAGACTGATAGTCTCACAATCAGACACAGGCCGTCCATCAGTGAGGAGGCCTCTCAGTGGGTCAGTCAGCAGACTGATAGTGTCACACTCAGACACAGACATTTCCTTGACGGGTTTAAATCCCAATCAGAACAAATTAAAGGGAAATATTTCTGAATTTCTAGTACTCTGTCGCCCTATGATGCCAGATATTCGTCAAAGACCAGTGGGTCTCCTCTGGGCAAAGGGCCCATTTTCTTCTATTTCTTGTCATAACCATGGAGACAAGTTTCTTATTTTACATGTGATTGTGTTAAAACAGGGTATGTCATTTAGACCTTTATACCCACTCATAGTTGTTGTAATAAACCAAAACCCATGATATTTCATTTGGTTAAAGACAGGCAGGAGTTTGACTTTGGTCAGTAAATTTTTTTCTTTTAAAATACAAAATTGCTATGGCAAGAAGTCTGGTAAACGGAAATTAAACAAAATATGATAACGGAGAAAGAAAGTGAAAATATGGAAATTGGTTCCTACATGTAGGTAGACAAGGGCAAGGGAGTTTAGTGCTGACTAATAGATCTTTCAAACTCGTGGTTCTTTTAATAAGCAATGACTGGCCGCTCAGTTCTGCTGTCTGCCCTATTACCCAATGGGGAATACTACCCTTCTTACGCATCCAACCCATGTTAGTAAGCCTTAGTACAGTTTTGCTTTTATAACTTGACCTAGGGGCGCTGGTTGTTTTGGGCAGGGTGGATTTCAACCTCCCTCAGAGGGCACTAATGGTAAACACTGATGTCAGCAACTTGTCTCAAGTTTACTATAGTTTGACAAATGGTTGAAGATTAGTGCAGCTGTGATACAGTACTAAGACATCTAAACATACTGAAACTCAATCTTGAAGAGTATCAGATATGTAGTACTAGTAGCACATGCTTTAAGCTAAGATACCAATTTGGTATTACTGTCTTCTCTTGAATCAAAACCCTACATTACCAGTCAATTTTACATATATATGCTATTTACGTTTCAATTACATGTATCCTTTAAAGTGGCATGAGCTGCCAAAATTCATACTTTTTTTTATAATTTCTGATCGGCACGACAATAAGAGGCTTTGAATGCCATTGAAAAAATAAAAGATTGGTATTGGAATGAGGAAAGTCCGTACAGTATGGGGCCTGTATGAAGAGAAAATGTGTTTAAAAAGTAAACAAAATTTAAATAACCGGGACAATCATTCATTCATTCTAAGCCAAAGTTAGTTAATAACAATACTTTTTCGTACATTTTCGATACTATAAGCACTAAAGGGCTTCTGAATTAAATTCAATTATACGTCTTGAGAAAAATAGCCGATAATTTCAACATACTGTTAGAAGCCTTATAATGCCTTGCTTTTATTTTTACCACAAAATATTTATTTTAAGTTGTCTTCAAAAGTATTTTAGTCCAAACCTTCTCTGCACTAGTGTGTTTTAAATTCGCCAATTTAGAAAATATATATAGAAAACTGAAATTGAGTTTTTTTCTGCCACTCATTGCGATAAGAATGAAATAAAGTTTCAACTGAAAGCGACCCTTAATCTTCACTCACTCACTCACTTGTTTCTGCTAATCGTTGCGATAAGACTGAAATAATTTTGAAACTGAAACGCAACGCAAGCATACAGTGTATATATATGAAACTAAGTTTTAGAAAATGACCATTGTTTATAGATTTTATATACATTTTTGTACCATTCATTTATTTCTAGTAAAAAAGATAATTCTTGTTAGAATTAATATCCTGTATCAGTAAGATATATATATAAATATAATATGTTTCCGGGGTTATTTTAGACAAGAAGATTTTCCCTGTGCCCGTGTGTTAAAGTGTTCAAAAATATAAATGTAATCTTAAAAGAAAAACCAGACAATTTATACTTTATGCCACAATGTTCGAATTTTCTGACAGCCTGTCTTTATAGAAAACCCGATATTTCTGATTCATATTGTATGCGAAAATGCCCAGGGTTGCTTCTGACAGCCTGAAAACCGAATATTTCATATTGTATGCGAAAATGTCCAGGGTTGCTTCATGGTACAATAATAATATATACTGAGCTGTAGGTTTTATGCTGGGAGAGGCTGATCTTTATCAGGGATGTTATCTGTATAATTAGATGGTAGTTACCTAGAGTTGTAATGCCTTTGTCATAGCCTTGCCCTTTACAAAGTGGAACACCAGCAATTTTTGCGGCCAGTTATTAGTGACTAAATTCTGCCTCTGGTCATGGTCATGCGTTATGAACTATAATACCCATGTGACCTGAATAATAAATTCATAATCTAGTAACCTATATCTAAACACTTAAAACACAAAGTGTATTTTGACTTTTTGAAGTGGCGTAAGTGGCCGTTTTTTACGGTGTTATAAAAGCAAAATACAAAAATGATCAGTTTATTTTTAAAAAAAAAGTGCAAATATAATGTGGCATGAGCTGCAAGAATGTTGATATTTTTTTCGTATTACAAAATCCCAAATACATGTACGTATAGTTTTTAAATGATACGGAAAAACCCAGTCATTCCAATGATCAATTTCCTTTAGTACACAAGTAGTGTTATTCCGATTTAAACGAAAACTTCACACAACAGTTCAGCTTTTATTCAGTCATCAGGAGTGATGAACATAGAAAATATTGAGTCAAGTGAACTGTTCTCAGAATCTCAGCGGGGCCGGTGGGCCTCCGTGGCGCAGTAGGTATGGAAGCTCAATCCGAACAACCTTCCACCAGTGGGTCGCGGGTTCAAATCCCACTCAGTGCCCCAAAAAATTGGAAAATTTTCTGTCTGGGTTTTCACGCGAACGACATGTGGGATGGTTGCCAGTTATCACCAGGGTCGTGGGTTTCCTCCGGGCATAGAGCCCGTTTTCCTCCCACAATAAAACTGGCAACGCCGCCATGTAAGTGAAATAATCTTGAGCGCTGCGTAAAACACCAAACAACCAATCCAGCGGGGCCGGGTAGCTCAGTTGGTACACTACAGCTTGCGATGGTAACCCATGAGTTCGATTCACAGGCTGGCCTGG
Source organism: Lepidochitona cinerea (assembly GCA_963971465.1). NCBI lineage: Eukaryota > Metazoa > Mollusca > Polyplacophora > Chitonida > Tonicellidae > Lepidochitona > Lepidochitona cinerea. The sequence continues at coordinate 29,520,106 of OZ020562.1, forward strand.
AATTTTTCCCGGGTCAATCAGTGTCTTAATGTACTAATTCAGCAATGACATCAATGTATGGTTTAGCATGAACTTATCAAATGGGATTGGGGTGGGAGAGGGCGGGGGGGGGGGGGGGGGGGGGTGGGGGGGGGGGCTGAGTGACATGTAATCATTTGTGTCTTATTCTTCATTTACATTTGCAGAGTTATCAGAATTATGTGACCTTGCACTCAACAGGCTGATTCATTCTGTAACTGGGGCCTGTTTCACAAAGCGGCCTAGATGTATTTTTTGCGTAACTTTCATACTAACGTATCTCTACAGTATGGGTTGCTATGGCAGTTACGTGAAAACTTACACTACGCCGCTTTGTAAAACAGGGACCAGGGCTGTTTATATCCTAAAGCTCTATAAATATATCATAAACTTAACAAGTTATCTTAAAATCCCAGTATTGTTATCTCCACCCCCAAGTTTGACTGTTTATTTATAAAGATGCCTCTTTAGGTCACAGGTCACAGAGTCAAATGTTTATATGATGATAAATATTTGAGAAATTTCCCAGCTTCAGAAATACTTTAATGTCACACAGGTTATCAACGTATAAATATTCATGGGCTAGTTTCACAAAGTGATCTTAGCTAAGTGTGATCTTAACTATCATGGCAACCCATGTTGAAGGTATACGTTGCCATTGGTAATTAGGATCATCTTAAGCTAAGATCGCTTTGTGAAACTGGGCCTGAGTTTACTGAGCAGTATAGGCTCTTAGTCAGACACTAGCCTTTCACCGATAGTTGCAGGTTCGAATTCCGCTTATTCCATACCCCAAAAATTAAAAAATTTCCAAGTTGGTCATTCGTTTGATTGCCCTTTACCAGGTACACCGTACCCATCAGGGTTGGAGCTTTCCTTTGGGCCAAGTGTCCAATTTCCTCCCTCACTTTTACAACTCCGCCATAAAATGAAATAATAATAAATAATAAACACCAATCAATCAACTAAACTTTATAAACAATGAAGTTTCTTACAGTTTTGCTTCAATTTGATATCTTTAAAATTTTTTCTAAGGATTCATTTTCTCTCTGAGATGAGAACAGTTTATTTTTTATCAAGTTATACATGTACACTGTACATGCGATTTTCCCTGGCACAGGCACAGGGAAAATCTTGTTATCTTAAATAACCATTGAGACAAGTTTCTAATTGTGTTAAAAAGAGGTATATCATTTAGTGTGTGCATTGTACATTTACCTTCCTAAGCCTTTTACATGTAATGACTCATTTCTCTCACACATATTAAAATGTGTGGTTTTTACTTTTTATTTCACATTAATCAGCAGTAAAGTAGGTGATTCATAGTCACATTGTACAGAGTCCTGATTTCACTGCCACAAATAAACATACACCAAGGTTCTCAACAAAATTTTATCCCCATCCTATTTCTATTAATTGATGAAATCTTTTAGAAAAATGGAAATGAGAAAGACCAATATTAAGTTAATAGGTTGATTGATTGTTTGGTGTTTTACCCCGCGCTCAAGATTATCTCACTTAAATGGCGGCGTGGCCAGTTTTATTGTTGGAGGAAACCGGGCTCTATGCCCGAGGGAACCCACGACCTTCCCTTGGTAACTGGCAACCATCCCACATAGGTCGCTCGAGTGAAAACCCAGTCAGAAAATTTTACAATTTTTTGGGACTGAGTGAGTTAATAGAAAAAAGATATAGTTATACCTGGATAATATGTAGGTAGTTTCAGGGAATGCATCCAGGGCATAATCTAGGGGAAAAGTCTGGGCACCCATACATGTAGTTCGACTTGACAATACCATCCCAGGGCCCATGACGGCTGCTTTGATATAACTCCTATTTTAAAACACCATTTCTATCTAATATGGGTTGCCAGTTACCAGCGGAAGGTCGTGGGTTTCCTCCGGGAATAGAGCCCGGTTTCCTCCCACAATAAAACTGGCAACGCCGCCATATAGAGTGAAATAATCTTGAGTGCGGCGTAAAACACCAAACAATCAATCAATCTATCTAATATGTGCCTAATATTTATGTTTTAAATACTTCGCCGCGCAGTTTTCACTTGTATTCAATATTTAAAGAAACAATCACAAAATTATTTTTTCTCATACCCTGGTTTGGGCGCCCAAACTGCAAAAGCCCAAACCCCATACATGTATGTAGGGTTCAAAATCAGCCTAGATAAGGCCCTGGACCCTGTTTCACAAAGCGGCGTAGCGTAAGTTTTTACGTAACTGCCATAGCAACCCATACTGTAGAGATACGTTAGTATGAAATTTACGCAAAAAATACATCTACGCCGCTTTGTGAAACAGGACCCTGACATCTGCCACATGTGGGTGAATCATGTACATTGCTACTCTCAGTTGACCCATCCCAAATGTGTCAGTCAGTGAAAACTTGGCTAAAGGAACAGTCTTTAATACATCTAATTGACTAATAGGAAATAATGAATTGTTTCCTGCACTGGTTGTTTCATCCGTCAACCCAAACAATGACTAGGTCATCCCCTTATAATATTTTACATGCATCAGTCTGAAAAACGCTACTCCAAAATGTTTCTTTTATAATGACGGTCATATTTCGGAGGTCATTCACCCCCTCAACAAATCGTGGTTGACCTTCTTTCCAGTCACATTTAAGCAGTGGGTAATTGTCTTATTTATGAACACTAAAACACACGGGCACAGGGAAAATCTTCTTGTCTAAAAATATATATATATTTATGAACACTAAAATATATATATTTATGAACACTAAAATTGTCTTATTGTTATACATGTACATGTAAATAATGTACAGTACTTCCATAGAGTTTAGGGTTCACCCAGATCTTGGACAAGGGCTGTCGTGTACAATTATTTTGTTCTAATGGTAAAATCTTGGTGTATTTCACATCTTTCAATGGCAACAGAAATATATTTACTATTGTTATAAAAAACAAGCTACATGTTGGATGTACTTTATCTCAATAGAGTTTTGGGTCCACTCAGAACGGTGTCCACATATCTTTTTGACACACTGATAAAAAAGCATGTTAATTGGACACCCAATAATCCAGCAATTTGACATGATAAAATAATACAAGGTCATTTTGGACACTTCTGTGGAAATTAGCAATTTTGGACACCCTATTTTCAGAACCAGGTTGAATCTAAGGGGAATGAAAACATGCTGTCAAATTACATGTAAAATCTTTTTACCCTGGCTTTTACAATTTTGATGGCAGTGAATTCTGAGGTTCACAAAATACCACCAACTAAAAGGTAATCGTGGAATCTGGAATGGTATTTTGTGCTTGAACGAAATTACATAGACATAATATTTAGATTTAGTTTTGAATACATTCAGTTACATCTGACCAAATATTTAATCTTCATCATGTTCTGGGACCGGTTGCACAAAGGTGTATTCAGCTTAAGTCTGACTTACATGTATCTGGGCAACATCACAATCAAATTCCTTTATGACACGACTATTTAAGCCTGACTTAAGCTTAATACAGCTTTGTGCAACCGACCCCAGCAAATAAAACTAACTAAATGATTTACAAGGATACGTGTACGTGTACATGTACAATGTAATGGGACTTGTGAGGAAGGTTGAATTATGTGATACCTACATGTACATGTATGACATTATCATAGTGGCCGCCCAGACCATGTTTTATTCTAAATAGAATATTGAACTTGTCCAGTGTGTTTGCACGCTTAATTTTCTTGTTTTATGGTGTTTTATAGTTTTAAGAAATGCCATAAAACCTAACATTGTTACCAAAAATGCTTTTATCCTGTCATGAAAGGCATCCTTAGCTGTGGTGATTCGTGAACTAAATATAGGTTTAGATAAATGAACCAAGGGTTTTACTTGACGAAGACCTTAGACCATATGTTTGGAACATCATCCAGAATGCTTGGGAGTTCTAAACAAATTGAGCCAAGTTATAAACTTGAAACCTCCATTATCTGGGTTTTGATCAGTGGAAAACTAAACCCAGCTGTCAGTTGTATAATGTATGACACAACCCCTGAGAACAGGGTGTGAGACAGATCTTATAGCATTGAAACAAGTGAACCCTCAAATAGAAATGTACATTTAGACCTAGACCTATATTTGTGTGTGTATATGATACCAAAGTACAAGTAACCAAACCAGGAATTACTGTGCAAGGGCTACTTGATTTTGATCACGATCACCCCCCCCCCCCCCCACCCCCTCAACAAAGAAACATACAAAAAACAATATATGTATAAAGGATGATTTTCTTTCTGGCCAATGGATTTATATTTGATGGTTGACACACTTAATTGTAGCTTACATCATCATGTACATGTAGAAAAGCCTCAGTTTCAGGCCTGATAATATGTGGCAAACTTTGAATTTGTTCCATACATGCAGTTTGGAATGCTGGAACCAATATGTGGCAAACATTGAATTTGTTCCATACATGCAGTTTGGAATGCTGGAACCAATATGTGGCAAACATTGAATTTGTTCGATACATGCAGTTTGGAATGCTGGAACCAATATGTGGCAAACATTGAATTTGTTCCATACATGCAGTTTGGAATGCTGGAAGCAATATGTGGCAAACATTGAATTTGTTACATACATGCAGTTTGGAATGCTGGAAGCAATATGTGGCAAACATTGAATTTGTTACATACATGCAGTTTGGAATGCTGGAACCAATATGTGGCAAACATTGAATTTGTTCCATACATGCAGTTTGGAATGCTGGAACCAATATGTGGCAAACATTGAATTTGTTCCATACATGCAGTTTGGAATGCTGGAACCAATATGTGGCAAACATTGAATTTGTTCCATACATGCAGTTTGGAATGCTGGAAGCAATATGTGGCAAACATTGAATTTGTTACATACATGCAGTTTGGAATGCTGGAAGCAATATGTGGCAAACATTGAATTTGTTACATACATGCAGTTTGGAATGCTGGAACCAATATGTGGCAAACATTGAATTTGTTACATACATGCAGTTTGGAATGCTGGAAGCAATATGTGGCAAACATTGAATTTGTTCCATACATGCAGTTTGGAATGCTGGAAGCAATATGTGGCAAACATTGAATTTGTTACATACATGCAGTTTGGAATGCTGGAAGCAATATGTGGCAAACATTGAATTTGTTACATACATGCAGTTTGGAATGCTGGAAGCAATATGTGGCAAACATTGAATTTGTTACATACATGCAGTTTGGAATGCTGGAACCAATATGTGGCAAACATTGAATTTGTTCCATACATGCAGTTTGGAATGCTGGAACCAATATGTGGCAAACTTTGAATTTGTTACATACATGCAGTTTGGAATGCTGGAACCAATATGTGGCAAACATTGAATTTGTTCCATACATGCAGTTTGGAATGCTGGAACCAATATGTGGCAAACTTTGAATTTGTTCCATACATGCAGTTTGGAATGCTGGAACCAATATGTGGCAAACATTGAATTTGTTCGATACATGCAGTTTGGAATGCTGGAACCAACATGTGGCAAACATTGAATTTGTTCGATACATGTAGTTTGGAATGCTGGAACCAATATGTGGCAAACATTGAATTTGTTCGATACATGCAGTTTGGAATGCTGGAACCAATATGTGGCAAACATTGAATTTGTTCGATACATGCAGTTTGGAATGCTGGAACCAATATGTGGCAAACATTGAATTTGTTCGATACATGCAGTTTGGAATGCTGGAACCAACATGTGGCAAACATTGAATTTGTTCCATACATGCAGTTTGGAATTCTGGAACCAATATGTGGCAAACATTGAATTTGTTCCATACATGCAGTTTGGAATGCTGGAACCAATATGTGGCAAACTTTGAATTTGTTACATACATGCAGTTTGGAATGCTGGAACCAATATGTGGCAAACATTGAATTTGTTCCATACATGCAGTTTGGAATGCTGGAACCAATATGTGGCAAACTTTGAATTTGTTCCATACATGCAGTTTGGAATGCAGGAACCAATATGTGGCAATCATTGAATTTGTTCCATACATGCAGTTTGGAATGCTGGAACCAATATGTGGCAAACATTGAATTTGTTCGATACATGCAGTTTGGAATGCTGGAACCAATATGTGGCAAACATTGAATTTGTTCGATACATGCAGTTTGGAATGCTGGAACCAATATGTGGCAAACATTGAATTTGTTCGATACATGCAGTTTGGAATGCTGGAACCAATATGTGGCAAACATTGAATTTGTTCCATACATGCAGTTTGGAATTCTGGAACCAATATGTGGCAAACATTGAATTTGTTCCATACATGCAGTTTGGAATGCTGGAACCAATATGTGGCAAACTTTGAATTTGTTACATACATGCAGTTTGGAATGCTGGAACCAATATGTGGCAAACATTGAATTTGTTCCATACATGCAGTTTGGAATGCTGGAACCAATATGTGGCAAACATTGAATTTGTTCGATACATGCAGTTTGGAATGCTGGAACCAATATGTGGCAAACTTTGAATTTGTTCCATACATGCAGTTTGGAATGCTGGAACCAATATGTAGCAAACTTTGAATTTGTTCCATACATGCAGTTTGGAATGCTGGAACCAATATGTGGCAAACATTGAATTTGTTCCATACATGCAGTTTGGAATGCTGGAACCAATATGTGGCAAACTTTGAATTTGTTCCATACATGCAGTTTAGAATGCAGGAACCAATATGTTGCAATCATTGAATTTGTTCCATACATGCAGTTTGGAATGCTGGAACCAATATGTGGCAAACATTGAATTTGTTCCATACATGCAGTTTGGAATGCTGGAACCAATATGTGGCAAACTTTGAATTTGTTCCATACATGCAGTTCGGAATGCTGGAACCAATGTGTGGCAAACATTGAATTTGTTCCATACATGCAGTTTGGAATGCTGGAACCAATGTGTGGCAAACTTTGAATTTGTTCCATAATGTACAGTTTGGAATGCTGAGACCAATATGTGGCAAACTTTGAATTTGTTCCATAGTTTGGAATGCTGGAACCAATATGTGGCAAACTTTGAATTTGTTCCATACATGCAGTTTGGAATGCTGAAACCAATATGTGGCAAACTTTGAATTTGTTCCATACATGCAGTTTGGAATGCTGGAACCAATATGTGGCAAACTTTGAATTTGTTCCATACATGCAGTTTGGAATGCTGGAACCAATATGTTGCAAACTTTGAATTTGTTCCATAGTTTGGAATGCTGGAACCAATTTGTATCGGTTTTACTTTCAGTATATGTGGCATTATTCATGGACGTAACATGATGGATTATGTTCGGTGTACCATAGTTTGAGAAATCATTACTGTAAATGTTGTAGAGATATGCTAAGAGTACTATAAGCTAAGAGCGTTTTGTAGAGATATGCTAAGATTATTATAAGCTAAGAGCGTTTTGTAGAGATTTGCTAAGAATACTATAAACTAAGAGCGTTTTGTAGAGATATATATGCTAAGAGTACTATAAGCTAAGAGCATTGTGTAGAGATATGCTAAGAGTACTATAGGCTAAGAGCGTTTTGTAGAGATAAGCTAAGAGTACTATAAGCTAAGAGCGTTTGTAAAGATATGCTAAGAGTACTATAGGCTAAGAGCGTTTTGTAGAGATATGCTAAGAGTACTATAGGCTAAGAGCATTTTGTAGAGATATGCTAAGAGTACTATAAGCTAAGAGCATTGTGTAGAGATATGCTAAGAGTACTATAGGCTAAGAGCGTTTTGTAGAGATATGCTAAGAGTACTATAAGCTAAGAGCGTTTTGTAGAGATATGCTACATGTAAGAGTACTATAAGCTTAGAGAGCTTTGTAGAGATATGCTAAGAGTACTATAAGCTAAGAGCGTTTTTGTAGAGATATGCTAACTTAAGAGTACTATAAGCTAAGAGCATTTTGTAGAGATATGCTAAGAGTACTATAGGCTAAGAGCGTTTTATAGAGATATGCCTAGAGTACTGTAAGCTAAGAGCGTTTTATAGAGGTATGCTAAGAGTACTATAAGCTAAGAGCGTTTTGAAGAGATATGCTAAGAGTATTATAAGCTAAGAGCGTTTTGTAGAGATATGCTAAGAGTACTATAGGCTAAGAGCGTTTTGTAGAGATATGCTAAGAGTACTATAAGCTAAGAGCGTTTTGTAGAGATATGCTAAGAGTACTATAAGCTAAGAGAGCTTTGTAGAGATATGCTAAGAGTACTATAAGCTAAGATCGTTTTGTAGAGATATGCTAAGAGTACTATAAGCTAAGAGTGTTTTGTAGAGATATGCTAAGAGTACTATAAGCTAAGAGAGCTTTGTAGAGATATGCTAAGAGTACTATAAGCTAAGAGCGTTTTTGTAGAGGTATGCTAACTTAAGAGTACTATAAGCTAAGAGCATTTTGTAGAGATATGCTAAGAGTACTATAGGCTAAGAGCGTTTTATAGAGATATGCCAAGAGAACTGTAAGCTAAGACTGTTTTATAGAGATATGCTAAGAGTACTATAAGCTAAGAGCATTTTGTAGAGATATGCTAAGAGTACTATAAGCTAAGAGCGCTTTGTAGAGATTTGCTAAGAGTACTATAAGCTAAGATCGCTTTGTAGAGATATGCTAAGAGTACTATAAGCTAAGAACATTTTGTAGAGATATGCTAAGAGTACTATAAGCTAAGAGCGCTTTGTAGAGATATGCTAAGAGTACTATAAGCTAAGATCGTTGTGTAGAGATATGCTAAGAGTACTATATAAGCTAAGAGCGTTTTGTAGAGATATGCTAAGAGTACTATACAAGCTAAGATCGCTTTGTAGAGATATGCTAAGAGCGTTTTGTAGAGACATGCTAAGAGCATTATAAGCTAAGAGCGTTTTGTAGAGATATGCTAAGAGTACTATAAGCTAAGAGCGTTTTGTAGAGATATGCTAAGAGTACTATAAGCTAAGAGCGTTTTGTAGAGATATGCTAAGAGTACTATAAGCTACATGTAAGAGCGCTTTGTAGAGATATGCTAAGAGTACTATAAGCTAAGAGCGCTTTGTAGAGATATGCTAAGAGTACTATAAGCTAAGAACATTTTGTAGAGATATGCTAAGAGTACTATAAGCTAAGATCGTTGTGTAGAGATATGCTAAGAGTACTATATAAGCTAAGAGCGTTTTGTAGAGATATGCTAAGAGTACTATAAGCTAAGATCGTTATGTAGAGATATGCTAAGAGTACTATATAAGCTAAGAGCGTTTTGTAGAGATATGCTAAGAGTACTATAAGCTAAGATCGTTATGTAGAGATATGCTAAGAGTACTATATAAGCTAAGAGCGTTTTGTAGAGATATGCTAAGAGTACTATAAGCTAAGAGCGTTTTGTAGAGATATGCTAAGAGTACTATAAGCTAAGAGCGCTTTGTAGAGATATGCTAAGAGTACTATAAGCTAAGATCGCTTTGTAGAGATATGCTAAGAGTACTATAAGCTAAGAACATTTTGTAGAGATATGCTAAGAGTACTATAAGCTAAGAGCGCTTTGTAGAGATGCTAAGAGTACTATAAGCTTAGATCGTTTTGTAGAGATATGCCAAGAGTACTATAAGCTAAGAGCGTTTTGTAGAGATATGCTAAGAGTACTATAAGCTAAGAACATTTTGTAGAGATATGCTAAGAGTACTATAAGCTAAGATCGTTTTTGTAGAGATATGTTAAGAGTGATATAAGGTTAGATCGTTTTGTAGAGATTTGAGTACTATACAGTTGTAAGCTAAGATCGGTTTGTAGAGATTTGCTAAGAGTACTACATGTATAAGCTAAGAGCGTTTTGTAGACACATGCTAAGAGTACTGTAAGCTAAGAGTGTTGTGTGCAAAGGGGGGTCCTAATTCAACACAGTTTTATTAGTGGGTTTTCACCATTGATGCTTGCTCGGCATCGGACTAACTCCATGTCCGGTGTTTACTCAGGGCATGAGGCCCAATTCACACCGCCAATGACACTGAAAATCACAATTCCCACCACAGAAATCAATTGTTTTTAGAAACGTCAAGCAAGTGAATTGACTGTGACATTACAGCAAAATTAATGCTTCTTATGGATTATAATCTATTCTAAACAAAGAGTTAAGAAACATATAGTTTGTACTAGTTTATGAGTGACTGGACAAAGCCATTGTCCAAACCAGAGTTACATGTATCCATACAGTGGTTGTACTACATTGTATATATGCTAATCTAGCTGGAATTAGCCTTTGTAAACTGCTGAGCACTGTCGGTTCAGTTTTTCGCAGCAACCATCATTTAATTACCGAGGTTGTCAGTCATTTTGATTGGATATTCGGAATAATTCCATCCTGATGCTAACCCAACTTTCGTAGGGGGACCACAGGAGTCTAGCTCAGCTTCATGGCTCCATTGTTAATACTCCGACCAGCATAGGCACTCTCATCCGCTCCCTGTTCAACGAAATGCTGCACAAATTTGAGATGAACATAACCATTCGTTCTGCCAACCGACATGTCCGTCGGATATTCTTTAATACGAAATGGCATTTACGAGAAACTTAATTTTGTTAAAACTCTGACCAGCATAGGCACTCTCATCGGCTCCCTGTTCAACGAAACGCTGCACAAATTTGAGATGAACATAACCATTCGTTCTGCCAACCGACATGTTCGTCGGATATTCTTTAATACGTAATGGCATTTACGAGAAACTTAATTTTGTTAAAACTCTGACCAGCATAGGCACTCTCATCGGCTCCCTGTTCAACGAAACGCTGCACAAATTTGAGATGAACATAACCATTCGTTCTGCCAACCGACATGTCCGTCATATGTTCTTACGAAATGGCCTTTACGAGAAACTTACATTTGTAATTTCGTTTGCATTGTAATGATATCACATCTAGAGTTCAGTTTCACCCTATGTGGATAGCAGCCCTAGTAATTAGCGACACCATTCTGCAAAAGCTGTCTCCATTACAGACCTAAATCTGTTTTAGGTCAGCAGTTTAATTGCCGTCATCAACAGGATAAAAGTACAAGTAAATCTCTAAAGTGCCGTGCTAACTGCTGTATGCCACACTCAAGATTATTTCAATTATATTGCGGCGTTGCCAGTTACTCCCCGATGGGTTGGGTCTCCTATGGGCAAACAGAATCATTTTCTTTCCCCTTTTAATAGACTTAAACCTAAATGTGTACACGTAATAACACTATATATATTCAAGAGAAATGATCTTGAGTGTGGTGTAAAACATTTATCAATCAATCCCAAGTAATTTCATAGTTATAAAGCTATTCATCAGAAAGTAAATTCACAAATATAATTGATATAAATTATTTTCTAGGCATGATAATTTAGGAGTGTCTTTGAAGAGCTAAAAACGTTTCAATAGAGTATAAAAAATCCCTGCTTAATCATGTTTTCTTCACACCTTTGAAAAACCTCCTAGGGTAAGCCTATTTCTTACATGACCTACATGTAGACTTTATATTATATTGTATGTTTGTTTGTTAGACTTGTGGCTTATAAACATTTACCGTCTTCATAATATCAGGTGTGTAACAGTCTTTTTATAAAGAGTCATTGCCCTTGATTAGTCATCCCTGTTGTATGTCTGAATCGAGGGACTGGGATGTGTACTTTTACATGTACCATGACTTGGTCATCTTTCATCATACATGTACAATGTACATTACTTATCCATGTGGCAGTGCTTTAACATTTAAAGGGTTTTCCCTGCCTCCCAAAATGTTGGGGTTCATTGGACACCCATCAGATAAAAAGTAGGGTCCCATATACATTAGGTGAGGTCCAATTAATGTTTAAATGTGCATCATTGATAATATTTTGCTATTTATTTGCATCCCATGGGACCCTTCTCATTGCAATCTGGGGGTCCAAGTGAGAAAATGAGGGTCAGAGATGCAGGTTTTAAGAGTCCAGTAAATCCTTGAACATTATATTCAAAATATGTGTAGTTTTAAATAAAATGTTAGAGGGAGCAAACCAATTCTCTGTTCCTGAAATAAGTTCGGTACTAGGGAAAAAAATTATAAACTTAAATCCTTAAAATCTTGGACAAGGGCTGTGTTAAATTGATTGGTCCGTTTTAATGGTGAAATCATGACCAGTGTATTTCACATCTTTCAATGGTAACAGAAATGTATTTAAAATAATTAAATTGTCCTTTAGAAATTGAACGTACAGGTGAAAGATTGTTTATTAGGATATTTGGTCCTATAAATATCACAGATATTAAATTCATTTTTTTTTTCATCAGACACATGTTAAAAGTAATAATTTGTGCCAAGGGCAGGCTAGAATTTGATGGATAATCATAGATGTAGCTAAACATTTTTAAAATTTGGTATTCAATTGGGCACAATTTGGGCTGTACAGGGCCGGTTGCTCTGTTGCTCTTGAAGTGGGCTGCATTCTCGTGTGCCTTTAGTGGTAACTATGATTAAGTGAGTTGCTTAATCTTTGCTTCTGAGAAAATTTGTGAATAATTCATGCGGACTTGAGCCAGTACGAGTTGAAATGGCCTAACAGAAGGTCCACTCAGTATTTAATGCTGATAAATTGTAAGACTGTTTACTCCCTACTAAGCCAGACAATGGCTCTAACAACTCTACGATTTAAATGTGAATGTCAACTTAGCAGCATGTACAACAATTTCTTGATATCAAAAAGCTTTGATACTATGATTACCTCTGAATATTTTGATAAAGTAGACCCAACAGGGACTGATCCAGGGAAAATTTGGGCATACCATTTCGGTTCAAAATGTTCCTACAATAAGACAAAAACAACATCTCTGGCCCAAAATTCAACATTAAATGCTATTTTGACATTAAAATCTGTTGGTTTTAAGAATTTGGGCGGATTTTTTGCTTGTGAGTTTGGGCGCCCATACCTGTATACAGGTATCAAAATGTCTCTGGATCAGTCTATGCCCAATTCATAAATCCGAGAAAGGACAAGCGAGGCAGGCTTAAGTTTCAATATTTTGCTTTAATATTATCATTTTATCATTTTAATCCGCTGGATATCAGGCCAGGACTAGCGTCTTTACTTCCAAACAAGTACATGTATGGGCTGCACTTTACCATTTTTGACTTGACCCGGTACGTGTACGTGTAATTTTCAATCTTAAATAATACACAGTAATTTAAGAATGTCATAAGTAACATTTCAGAAATAGGCCTATAGTTAAGAATTTAAGAATGATTGGAATTGCTTGGGCTGTAATGTAATGAAATTTGAAACATACAGGAAAAAATGAGGTGTAACAATTTTTATTTGACTCTTTTTAGATCTCAAATTTTATATGTTTAATCCACCCTTTTGGAAAATCCCACTAAAAGGTAAGATTGAAAATATACCAAAAATGTTGCTTGTACACACAATTGATATGGGATATAAAGCCAGCAAATTTAACACTAATGTTGGAGGCCTAGAAATTACATGTTACTGTAAAGTATAGCAAATCCTTCTAATGGGTTTAAAAATAAAACCCACACATTTGGATGATGATTGCAATTGCATACAGTGAAATATTTATGAACTGAGCTTTATCTTTCTTGTACAGTGTTCAATGAACTCTAGCTTGAGTTTTATGGCAAAAAGTTTTTAACATGCACATATTTAACACAGAATCTTTGCATAAAGATTGATATATATATTGATAGTGGGCAGTGGGAAGAATACCAGACTTTGTTCTGTTAAAATGATCTGGCTTACTCGTATGAATATATTCATACGAGAGGACACAGTCAGCTATGCTTTCCTTACCTTGCTAATGAGTTGCCCTCGATTTACAGATTTCATATCAAATAGCAGTCATTTTTTCAGATGGAATTTTGTATGCGTATGAATCACTCCTATATTTATTTTGTTGATCTGAAAACAAAGTGTCTTTGTTACGTTCCTGATAACATTTGGCTTATTTCTACGCTAATTAAATAAAATCGTGATATGGAAATAAAATTATTTTCCGTCCAGCAAAGTTACAAGCTAAATGTACATGTATGCTCTTCATTTGTAACATCGTCACTTTTGACAGCATGATTGCATAGCCTAGCTAGTCTGTTAACCAGGCAACGTTGTCTTTGATTCAACTTGGATTTTTAAGATGTTGTTAAAACAGCAGTGGACTGTCTAAAAAAATCCAAACTGAAATTGCGCCGACCAATTGGAATGTCTTAAGGTTTGAATCTTAATTATTTCTGTGAGTGTTGACATTTTTTACCTTATTGTTTCGCTGAAATATCAAGAGTTTTTGTGATGCCGTTCAAAAAAGGTACGAAGAATTCCACTCACAAAACGGTAAATTTAAACGATGAGGTTTTGACTGTTCTTCAGTCTTCGAAGGGAAGGAAGTATGTCAATGACACAGTCGACCATGCAGTGTCGGAAAAATTTGCCCGGAAGCAAGGAGAGTTTGATGGAAAATTGGCAGAGAAAGATCGAAGAATTCAGGAACTCGAGACGCGGTTAAATAAGATCGAGGAACGATCCAAAGCGCCTGCACCGGTTAGAATCTGGAAATCAGCGGGCAGAGAAGTGGAAGGTGAGAGTCGAGCATGTATGTACAGAAAAATTCAATATTCACCTGCGAGTTTCAAAAATCACTTAACTGACTCACCTTAAAGTGGCATGAGCTGTGACATGAGCATCAACAATTTTTGTAAAAAAATTACAAAGCTTCACTTTAAAGTGCTAAAAGTACTAGTCTTAGCAATATCTCTTTAAAGTTGTGTTCTGAACAAACCTACATGTTGGCATAAAATTCAGGTTTATCTTTGTCATTTAAATTTTGCTTACTTTTTCGAATACTATTTCGGTTCGTACATGTCATAGACTGTATGGATTTTCCTTATTTAAATGTCAATTTATCAGGTTTTTGATGAACTTCAATCTGTTTTATTGCCATAACAAAATTTATGAAAAAAGGCGAATGTTTACAGCTCATGTCACTTTAATAAATATTCACAGCCGAATAACTGCTTTTTTAAAACATTTTTTGGCATATTCAATTTTGCAAATTTTGCCCTCACAAAACTTTGTAATGTGTTTTTTTTCTACTTGTATACTCTTAAGAAGAAACCCACATTAACATATTTTTCTAAAAACCAAACGGAATATGTATAAATTTACACCCTTAATACTAATATAGTTCAAACCATTCTCCAAGCTCTGTTTTTATCTCAGGAAGGTTTTAATTCAAAATCATTTTTATATATGTTGTAATAAGGATTTATGAACAGGGCTTAAAGCTGGTTTGTGTTATGAAATCTAATTTTCTTTATGAAAAAAAACTCGAACTTTTTCTTGTAAGCATTTGTTTACATTTACTACTTGTTGACCCTATGGTATTGGAATTCCACTTATTTGGGTTGACATTACCCTGTAAATTGTGTTAATGGCGTAAGACAATAGAACAGAACTAGGGCACGTTCAGATCTCACTTGGTGTTTGTTGTCCCCGGCATTTTAAGGGTGCCTTATTTAGGTCACAATTATTGCCATGTTTTTTTGGGGAATGGTCATCAACGTGTTTCAATGGGATGGTAGTAATTTACAAGAAAGAAAAAAAATAGTCAATTTAAAGTTTTTTTTTATTTCTGTTTTACACCTAAACATTTTAACAACATTTTTAAGGCTTTATTCATTTTAATTTGAATCCACAACAGTATTTTAAGTAATCTACATGTACACATGTATGGGGTCTTTTTGTTGGTTGGTACCTTTGTCAAGGTATAACCTAAGTCTTTGGGTGTGAATCAATCAATCAATCAATCAATCAATCAATCCTTTTAATGAAACAATCTGCACAGCATCAGCACATGATATCACTCTATACATGTATATATATTTATGAACACCAAAACACACGGGCACAGGGAATATCTTCTTGTCTAAAATAACCACGGAGACAAGTTTCTAATTGTGTTAAAAAGAGGTGCAACACGGGCACAGAAAAAATCTTGAAAATCTTGTCTATATATATAATTAATATTGTATCCAGAAGTCAATCTTTTCACAATTCTTTGATTTATCAAAATGCCCAGGAATTCAAATTAATACTGGACTCCTCTTCAGTCCGATTGCCAGTGCAGTGGTTGGTATGTTAAGTATGGAATTAGCCCTGTTTAACTTGTGTATGCCTTCATCTGACATGGCCAGTCTTACAGAGTCAATCCAGATGCGAATGAAAATCCAGATCATTCAGTTCTTTGTAAACAATACTTCAGAATGAGTCCAGTAATTGTGTTCTTTGCATTCCTTAAGCCAAAGATTCCATCTGCCAGCCTCTCTCTAGTCAAGTTCCATGGTTGCCATGGAGTCGGGTGTTACCAAGGTGACCACCATCAATTCACCCCATGACCTTAAGGTCATCAGCTCCAGTTGACCTCTCCCTAGAGAATCAGCCATTCTGCTTTTTAATACCCCTGTGCAATATGCCACATTCCTGGCTAATGGCTGTTATTTACAGATAAATGAGCCCCAATGCATGCCATATTACTGATTATCAGATCAAGCCCTTGTCCAAGCCCCCCTGAACAATGCATGGGCTTTATTAGTTAACCTTTCAAATAACAGGGCAGGCATAAAACCACACTATAAATATCCATCTTAACCTTTTGCAAATATGGGGGCAGGCGAACATGTACGAAACATCATAAAATCCAAAGGGTGTCAGTAATTTGTGATATGCTGAGGGCTCCAAAAGAGTAAATGGAGGAATTCATAGTATCACAGTCTTAAAGGCACACTTGCCGCGAAAATCAGGAATATTGTTTACATTAAAAAAGAAAGTCCGTTTTCTGTATTTTTCCCAGACAATATAGTTAGGAACTTTCTATTTTTACCAAAATTTAAAATTTTGGACGTCACTTTGTATTTTTAATTTTTAATTTGAAAATTTGAATTGTTAGGTGCCCGTAACGTAAACAAACCACACTGCCCCCTATTGGCGATTTTATGTTTCAGTCGAGTGAGTGAACTAACGGCACAGTGTAATTTTACGTAGGCCTATATATCTGAGAAATACAGACTGACGATCGGTTAACAGCGACTGGAAAAGCCTGCTGATAATTGTTTTAGTGTAAACCACAGATAAAAAGGCCTGAAATGAGGGTAATCCAACACGAAAGTTGACCGACACTGATCGGTGTTGTTGTAATCAAGCTTCGATTCTTCGTTTGTTTTTCACCCCATTTCTACATTCTAAAGCTACATGTAACTAGACATGTTTTATGTGTCCTATGTTTAAGTTTAGTGGTATTAGTCGTAGTAAGCTCATGTAAATTAGTTTTCTTAGCAAATTTAAACAGGCTACGGCGGCAAGTGGGCCTTGAACTGCTGTAGCAAACTATTTAATATCATCGGATGTATATCCCTAAATTTATTGTTTTCAAGAATAATCTTGTTTATATAAAAAAAAGCTACTATTGTTTGTTTAATTTTTAACAATTTTGTTATCCTTTTGCTTTCACTACCTAACAAATTGGCAAACGTTATTTATCTCTCGATTTACGTAATTATTTTATTCATCATACTAGTATATGATTAATTGGATAAAACATGCTGACCTTTCAATACATGTACAGTATATACTAGCCTGATTTTATGCTCAGCACAAGCCAAAAAGGTTTCTATACACATTGTTGCAATCTGATTATTGGGCTTGTCAAACCACCCTAAACAAATGATTGGGTTGCCATGGTTACTGGAAAATCATAAACCGAGAGATGTCAGATTTATATCTACCTGATGGATTTGAACACTAAGCCAGTGTTTGACGGAAAACAACTGGTCCTATTATTTATCTTCAATAGTTTAGCCCTATCACTTTCAAGAACCAGTTAAAGTATGGTCACAAAGGGTTTTCTGTGTGCTAAGCTTCTTAATATATAGAAATGACTGTTATAACGTTGGTAAAATTTTAAAGATTCCTTTATGCAATTGCATATCAGTGTATCATTTAACTTTGAAAGTATTACATGTACATGTACATTCATTGCAGTACATGTACATCCAAATAAATGCATACCGTAGTGATACCTTTAGTTCAAGTTGATAATACTTTTGATTTTAGTTCGAATGCACAGTAACTTTAAAAAAATTTAATATCATTAAGCAATTTTTTTTATAGAAAGGAGTGTCATAAACGGATATCATTATACCTACATGTACATATTTTATTACACTGTAACAGTAACCTTTGTGTTTTTCAACCTCCCACAAACCTGTACAGGTATGTTTTATCTACCCACCCAGTTTTAATTAGAGATGCCGACAGCAGAGATCTATAGGTGAGAGACCTTGCCAATTAACCGCCCCCGTCTATACAAAGAATTTGTCCTCACCCAATAAACTAAGAACTTTGTATCCATAAGTAATTCTTTGCACAGAAAAAGTGCACCAAGCAAAATGCATTTGTACCTTTATATCTTATCCCATTACATTATACATGTATTTATATTTATGATCACTAAAACATACGGGCACAGGGAAAATCTTCTTGTCTAAAATAACCAATAGACAAGTTTCTAATTGTGTTAAGAAGAGGTATATCATTTAGACCTTTATACCAAATATATTTGTATGGATTCTCTTTAGAATGGAGTCATTAATTTCTTTTATTATCATTGATTGATTTATGTTCATATCTGTTTGACAGTGGGTAGCGAATACATTTAGCAATTGTGACTGCAAAGTGTTATACATGTACATGTATGTTAAACCCCTTTCCACCTTGCCTCTAATAAACAAGTGCAAATAATACGCTTGAATGAAATCACATGTCCTCAGCTTCCCCCAAACAGTGCCTCAAGCCAAACCAGGAAGACCTGTTAATTGTTTTTTTTATGAAGTCATAATGAAATTTTACCATCCTAATGTCTATATCATTTGTGATTATACTGCCATAGCTTGTAAATTTCAGTGTAGTTTACTTTAATAACAGAATTAGTAACTTATCTCCATAATCATTATTTTAGTCAAGAAGATATTCCCTGTGGTATAGTCTCCATAAATATACTAAATACTTTCTCTGACAGGGTTAAATTAAAGGTACATGTACATGTTTCAATGACCTCAAAAATCCAGTATACTGTTTTATAACAGTTTTCTGCATTTGTCCCTGAGAGATTGAGAAGTTAGGGACTTTATATTTTTTGCCAAAATTGGAAAGTTTTACATCATTTTGTATTGTTGATGTGTTTCGTATCCGCCGTCTTGGAGCATTCATTTGAATGAATGATGTACGCAATAGTAATCAATTGGTTTATTGGTTATTTTAGCTTATTGGAGCGTCCATTTTTAGGAATAATGTACATGTATGCGATAGTAATCAATAAGTTGTTTGGTTGCTTTATCTTATTGATGCATCCATTCGGATTCGTAATTGATTGGGACAATTTTGCTACAAATTGTACATTTAAGGAGTTATATAGGGAATTCCCTGTTCCTACAAACAGAGAATGCAGATAAGTATATGAAGCTACACAGCTAAACTAGAAAAACTGATTCCCAAATAAAACCTGGGGGCCGTTTTACGAAGCCGTCGCAAAGTGCGATCAATCGCAGTTGCCATGACTCCGTATCTCTTCACGATGGTAACCATTCGCAACTACGCTTCGTTTGCGATGCGACTGCTTTGTGAAACGAGCCCCAGGGCTGAGTCGTTCAAAAGTGTATTAGACTTAATACCGGTCTAAATGACGCTGCGTAACAAAGGAATTGAATTTTGACGTTGCAAAGTTATACCGGTATTCAGCCTAATTTGAACAACCGGCCCCAGAGGTCCATTGAAGCTCAATAAGCTACCAAAGATCATCATGAAATATTTATATATATAAACAACAATGGGATAACTTTATTATCTCGACTCTCTGCATTTCCTTTTAAATCTTACAAATTTCAAGACACAGTAATAATGCTACATGTACATGTACATTTAAATGGGTCGCGGGTTCGAATACTATACTCAGTCCCAAAAATTGGAAAATTTTCTGACTGCGTTTTCACTCGAACAGCCTACAGTATGTGGAATGGTCGACAGTTACTGTACCACCGCAAGGTCATGGGTTTCCTCCGGGCATAGAGCCTGGTTTCCTCCCACAATAAAACTGGCAACACCGCCATATAAGTGAAATAATCTTGAGCGCAGCATAAAACATCAAACAACCAACTAACCAACATGTATTTCTTCTCTGTACTTTTACATGTAGCTTGTACTCAACGGTTTTGTTGGTAAACATGTATGTACAGGTATATAATAGCCCACACAAATATTATTATTAATTAATAAGAAAATAATTTATGAATATGTGTTAATGGATTCACATATATTCATTTATCAAGTGTCAATTAATTAATTGGATAATACTTTTATTCATAGGTAGAAGTCATGAAAAATGTCTTTATAATTAGGTAGAAGTTGTCTACGCATAAACAGTTTTTATTATTATGTTTGAAATATGTGTGTTTTCCTGAAGTACTGCTTTGTCAAAATACTCCCTAAATTCATTTAATTACCAATATTTATCTTTAATCAATATTCATTAGCATACAAGTACACTGTAAATGTACTTCAACGTCGTAGCTCTGGGCAAGTTTTATTTTAACAACTGTATATACTGTACTGTATGCATATTGTTAGGACTTTATTGGGAGAGAATACTCTTGAGCGCGGCGTAAAACACCAAACAATCAATCAATCTATTGGGAGAGGAAAGAGGTTTGACCATCCCACTTGAAGTACCCATAACATAGGCCAGGATTTATCTTGAAATTCTTGATTGAATGGCTCATTGGGTATCCAGTTGCCCCATGTGGAAGCCCACTTTCTCCCCACTAATCCTGACAACGTACCATTTACATACATCCGAGTGAAACGATCCTGAATGGGACATTTATCAAACATCTATCAATGAATATTTTGATTTGATTAAAACCTGAGACATACAGTACATGTATTGACTGAAGACTGGTTGGTCTACATAGAGGTACTTCTGGGGTTTAAAGGTCTATTAATGATATACCTCTTGTAACACAATTAGAAACTTGCCTCCATGGTCTGGATGGAGTAAGCCTAGGGGCCTCTCTATGACTCTCTAGCCGAGTTGTCTTCCCTTGGACAGTTTGAAGTTCGAATTAAGACCTCTCCCTTTGAAAGTGCTGATATCTAGAGGCACTGAATTTCCATAATTAATTTTTATTTATTTATTTTCTGGTACAATTTGACCTTAGTAATATCAAATAAGGACACTGAGGCCTGTCTTTCTCCTTTTTTCTACCATAGTTTTTTGGACATGCCATTAAATTTGAGTATATTAGGGACATATTTTCGTTTATTTGAGTTCAGCATAAAACAGTAGAATTACATGTAAGTTTAAAAACACTTCAATGATGGAATATGACGAATTTGGATTTAGCGCTAATGTTTTTCAAATGGAGAATAGAAATCAGTGCAGACCTTTCCATGAGGCAGATTCAAAGCCAGCTTAACAACCATTCCAAAAAGGCAAAAACGCAAATCAACTGAAATTTTTGAAGGATTTGAAATGCACATATTCTATTATTGACAATTTAGCAGTTGTAGTCATTGACAGTTGCAGAATTATTCTGGAAAATGTAGATTTTAGCTGTGCTGGTATTTACATTTAAATCCATATTTATATGTGCTATTGTGCTTCTTAATTTTCGATTATGAATACCAAATTATTTCCTTAAAGTTTTAATTATGATTGTTATTCAACCAGCCTACGGGACATGTACAGACAGACAATGTCTAAAAGAAAACTATGATTTCGTGAGGATTCCATGTTTTGTCTGAATGAAGGACCCTTGCTAAATGATATCCAGTTGATGGTGGTCCAATTGTAAAAAGGGCTAATTATACAGGTTATTTGAAGGTCAAGTCTAGACATATTGTATAGAGCTGAATGGCTACAGGCTATTTTGGTTGTGATATTGATAGTCATATACATATATTCCCCCTCATCATGCAATACATGTAACACCCTAACCCAGCTCTGATGTTGTTATCTGGAAAGGTGGAATTTGAATACCGTTGTATCCTGGGATCCTGTTCTTGTATTTGTCAATTTACATGTTCATGTATAACGATTTCAGAATATGCTTGATTCAACACATGATCGCATGCTTAACAAGGCAAACCACACCTTTATGAAATGGATACCTATTTATGACATGACTCAATATTAGAAATGCAGGAACCCGTTTCTATTGCTACATGTAGTTTCCCCTGCAAGACTACATGTACATGTATGTCAAGTACAGGAAACAAGCAGACTGAAACCAATCAATCATTGATCAGTTTGCATCATGTTTGTTAGATCACTGATCAGGTATTGGTTTCTGAACGCCCCGAGGCTTTGTACTGACACAATTTTGCTCTAAATGGAAGCAGTTAGTGTGCCCTCAATTTCAGTCAGTGGAATGGCCTGACGTTGTAGAACTGCATGTTCTCTTACCAGGCTGTGAGTCAAGGCTACATCAGACTTGTGTATTGATTTGGCCTGCCTCGCTGTCTGGCTGGCTGGGTGGGACATTGTTCTGTAGCTTACAGACTACTTGTACAAAGTAATAACCCAGTCTGAACATAAAATTTATGTCTGCCGGTCTGTTCTTTAATAACTAGACCTGGCATGTGATCTGAATATCAGTAGAATCATGGTCGTTATAGGGACTGATAAAATGCTCACTGCAAGCAGGGACCGAAAAAAGGGTGACTAGGAACCAAGCTTTGTCACTAGGAACCAAGCTTTGTCACTAGGAACCAAGCTTTGTCACTAGGGACTGAAAGATCGGGTTGCTAAGAGCCATGTCACTAGAAACCAGAGACTGGTCACTAGAAACCAAGAGACTGGTCACTAGAAACCAAGAGACTGGTCACTAGAAACCAAGAGACTGGTCACTAGAAACCATGAGACTGGTCACTAGAAACCATGAGACTGGTCACTAGAAACCATGAGACTGGTCACTAGAAACCATGAGAGTGGTCACTAGAAACCATGAGACTGGTCACTTGAAACCATGAGACTGGTCACTAGAAACCATGAGACTGGTCACTAGAAACCAAGAGACTGGTCACTAGAAACCATGAGACTGGTCACTAGAAACCATGAGACTGGTCACTAGAAACCATGAGACTGGTCACTTGAAACCATGAGACTGGTCACTAGAAACCATGAGACTGTTCACAAAAAAAACCAAGAGACTGGTCACTAGAAACCATGAGACTGGTCACTAGAAACCAAGAGACTGGTCACTAGAAACCATGAGAGTGGTCACTAGAAACCAAGAGACTGGTCACTAGAAACCACGAGACTGGTCATATAAGAAACCAAGAAAATGAGCACTGGGAACAAGCAGAATTGTCATTGTGAACCAAGGAAATGGTTGCTAGGAATCAAGAGGATGGTTGCTAGACACCAAGGGAATGGTTGCTAGGAACCAAGATTATGATTGCTAGGAACCAAGATTGGTTGCCATGCACCAAAGAATGGTTGCTATGCACCGAAGAATGGTTGCTATGCACCAAAGAAGGGCTGCTATGCACCAATAGAAAGGTTACTAGGAGCTAAGATATTTGTCGCTGGGAACCAATGGAATGGTTGCAAGGAACCAAGAGAAAGCTTGCTTGGAACCAAAAGAATGCTTGCTTAGAAAGAAAATATTTGTCACTAGGAATTAAGAGAGTGGTCAAAAGGAACCTATTGAAGCGTCCCTAGGAATCTTTAGATTGGTCAGTTTTCTTCAGGATATGAAATTAAATATTTACATGCATGTTTGCATCCAGGATATATATAAAAACTAAAGAAGGTTTATTAAAGTGGCATGAGCTGCCAAAATGTTGATATTTTGACGTTAAAACAGAATGTTGAAATTATCGACTATTTTTCTCAACACGTATAATTCAGAAGCTATTTAGTGCTTCTAGTCTAAAAAAATTACGATAAAGTATTCTTTTAAACTAACTTTGGCTTAGAATGAATGAATGGTCGTTCCGGTTATTTAAATTTTGTTTACTTTTGAACACTATTTCAGTTCGTATAGGCCACATACTGTATAGATTTTCCTCATTCCAACGCCAATCATTTAGTTTTTCGATGGTCTTCAAAGCCTCTTACTGTCGTGCCGATCAGAAATTATGAAAAAAGTGTGAATTTTGGCCGCTCATGCCACTTTCAACGACTCATATCAGGAGTGTATCCAGATTTAAGGTGTTCATTTTCATGTGATAGAATGGTAAATTGTGAGCAAAGCCGTTGCATCTGACACAAACGAAGCTTTGTTGCCGCTGGGTACCATATTGAAGTGATAGGACATCATGGCAACTGCTACTGATCGTCCCTTTGCAACGGCTTCGTGAAACGGCCACCAGGAATGGTTTGAACATCCCTTCGTGATCAGACTGAAAACGATGTTAAATGTTCTCTCTCTCTCACTCATTCACTCAGTAATGGAAGTCACACATCTACAGTATACGCACAATATACATACGGAGATATCCAAGCATATATATTTATGGACACTAAAACACACGGGCACAGGGAAAATCTTCTTGTCTAAAATAACCACGGAGACAAGTTTCTAATTGTGTTAAAAAGAGGTATATCATTTAGACCTATATACCCCATCATAAATTGTTGTAATAAGCATATACTGTACATGTACAGTATGTTTAACATTGAAACACAGCATCAGCTGGCTTTTTATTCTAACTTTGACTTTTGGTCATGTAAACTCTTGTGTGTCTTAAGTTATATATTCCTTAGAACTCCCAGCTAAAGGCCAATTATTGATTTTCTAATCAAGAAAACATTGACGGCTTTAGAACTGGCTCCAGCCTCGTTTTGCCGTGTCTGTCGTTCAGGTTACCTTGACGACGAGTTTTACGACCTCTGACATTACTTTAAAATGGATTCAGGTTGTTTCATTAATCCATTTAGTTCAGAGACTAGTCCATGACCTTGACCCTGACATTTTAAAGATCCACACTGGAATTTCATAACATTGGGATAAATATTTTTTACATGTAATTGTGCATGATTTTTTTAATGCCATACCTTTACATGTATCTTTCCATCTTGTAGTATTCTATTAATAAATCTTTGATATGATTTATATATATATATTTATGAACATCCGGGCTGCAGCACAGGGAAATCTTCTTGTCTAAAATAACCATATATACAAGTTTCTAATTGTGTTAAAAAGAGATATATCATTTAGACCTTTATACCCAATATATATATTTTTGAACATTAAAACACACGGGCACAGGGAAAATCTTCTTGTCTAAAATAACCATGGAGACAAGTTCCTTATTGTGTTAAAAAGAGGTATATCATTTAGACCATTATACCCAAATATATATTTTTGAACACTAAATACATGCGCACAGGGAAAATCTTCTTGTCTGAAATAACCATATAGACAAGTTTCTAATTGTGTTAAAAAGAGGTATATCATTTAGACCTTTATACCCCATCATAAATTGTTGTAACAAACCAAACCTATGATATTTCATTACATGTAGGTTGACGACTGACAGGAGCTTAGCCTTGGTCAGTAGAATTTTCTGGAATCCTTTTTAAACACATTGACAATGGTTACGCATCTTAACTAGAACCCAATATATTTGTATGGATTCTGTTTAGAATTGAGTCATCAATTTCTTTTATTATCGTTAATTGAAGTATGTTCATATCTGTTTAACAGTAGGTAGCGAATACATTTTGCAATTGTGACTGCAAAGTGTTCAATTGTTTGCAATTATTGGTTGATTTATTAACACTGTGACACAGGTAGGACAGTAGGAAATCTTTACGTAGGATTGGTTTCGGGCCTTAAAATTCTCTGTAACATTTCTGATAGTCACACGTAACATTAATGTTTTAAAACTACTGAATCAAAAACTGTATCAAAACATTCCATTTGAATCATATACATGTATTTTGTGCCAAACTTGTAACTTAAGTCGGAAATTCACTTTTTGCCGCTTTCCCAGACAAGTTACTTGCGAGCTTGGCTTGTAAAATTTACATTGTCCGCTATCGCGATTTGGTACATTTATGTTAATTGAGAAAAGTTCTCACTTGTACATGTATGTTGTCTGCCAGGTTTTTTTTCTCAAAATGTATGTATTACATGTACATATATATGTTTCTTATTAACCTTGGGGCATCGGTGGATTCAGTGGGTTAGAGTAATCTTCCCTCAGTCCCACACAGACCTTCCATCGATGTGGCGCAGGTACGAATCACACTCAGACCAAATAAATTTTTTTTTAAAAATCTGAGTGGATTTTTTACTTGGTCGGCATATGTGGAAGAGTTGTCAGGTAATCGCCAAAGGTCAGGGTGTTTCCTCCTGGCAATGAACCCGGTCTCCTTCCCCACTTAACCTGGCAACACCGCCATATAAGTGAAATAACCTAGAGTGCAATAAGGTGAAGAATTACTTATGGATAACAACTTCTTGGTTATCCATAAGTAGTTCTTCACCTTATTGTAACCTTTCAACTTCTAAATGCCATTGAAAGATTTGAAACCTTGAGTGCGGCGTAAAACACCAATCAATCAATCAATCTTATTAGCCTTTTGTTTGCTTTTATAAAATATATCTAATGATTTTATTTGCGTTTTTCTGATTGCAGTGGTTGTTGTGACAGGAGCCTCAGGGTTTATTGCAACGCATATAATACAGCAGTTGCAGGAATCTGGTCAGTACCGTGTCCGCGGAACTTTACGAAGTCTCCAGGATGAAGCCAAGACAAAGCGACTTAACGAACTGTGTCCCGATGCTCAGTACAAACTGGAATTGGTGGAGGCAGATCTCACCAAGCCGGAATCTTGGGACGGGTGAGTTTGTTTGTCACGATAAATTTAGTTTTACGCAAAAATAAACTACATGTAGCAAGCCTCTTAGATGTGTTACGTTGACAAGATACATGTTAGAAATGTTTGAAACTCTCTTTAAACGTGGGTTCCATACTAATGATAAAAAATTAAAGACATCACCACGTCCTCAGTTTAAAAAACAACTGAGGACGTGGTGATGTCTTTAATTTTTTATCATTAGTTAAGATACATGTTAGTTACGGCTTTTAAATGAATTATTTTGAAGGACTTTCAAGGCTTTCAGATTTAAACCAAGTTTCAAATATCTGTTAATCCTACCTGCCTTTTAGATTTTACCTTCAACGCACATTTAAAGCATTCCTCTTTTCATTTTATGCATTAATTTGTTCGAATTTCATTGTAAATCTACCAAGTCCCTCATCAGAGGAAAACTTTAAAATTGACCTGACAGATTTCAAACTCTCTTTGTACAATGACAACCTGTCACATGGTCCGCAGTATGTCCGAGAATTTCCTCAATAGCTGGACAATTTGATGACAACGTAATTCTCGCATCACATGATTGCAGGGTTTTGAAAAGTCTGTTGACAGATAATAGTTATCCCACTTTTTTATAATGCTGGTTTAATGTGTGGCTCTTCCTGACTGACAAGAAAGTAACACAGGAAAGAGATCGCATGAGTACGGCTGGATACATGTAGTCTTCTATCTACATGTACCTGTATAGGGTGCTGGTTCGATTCTCAATTTAGTCCAGCGGTGTCCATGCACCTTTTGGACACCCTGTGGTGAACATTCATCTGATTTGGACACCCAATAATCCAGCTATTTAACAAGGTCAATATGCAAAAGTGGGTCATTTTGAATTAGTAAATTAACCGACACTGATTGACCCGGAAAAAAACCCTAAGTCGTGAGTTCGATTCTCATCCTGGCTCGGAATTTTTTCTGGGTCAATCAGTGTCGGTTAATTTACTAATTCAGTAATTTCCCTGATGATAATTGCAGCTTGGGTCATTTTGGACACCGTATTTTTAAAACCTGGATGAATGTTATGGTCAGTCCAAAAGAAAAAAATGCTAAATATTCACCCGGTCACCCCTATGTGGAGTGGTATCCAAGCATTTGAAAAGGTCTGAAGTTTCCTCAAGCCATAAATGCGAAGTTCATTTGCTCTGCGTAGCAACACAATCATAGAAGTCAATCACAAAGCACAATTAGAAACTTGTCTCCGTGGTTATTTTAGACAAGAAGATTTTCCCTGTGCCCGTGTGTTTTAGTGATCATAAAAAAATGTCAATGCATTCAAGTTGGTAGCTTGTTATCTGCTATCCCATAGACTGATCCAGAGACATTTTGATACTTGTATACAGGTATGGGCGCCCAAACTCACAAGCTAAAAATCCGCCCAAATTCTTAAAACCCACAGATTTTAATGTCAAAATAGCATTTAATGTTGAATTTTGGGCCAGAGATGTTGTTTTTGTCTTATTGTTGGAACATTTTGAACCGAAATGGTATGCCCAAATTTTCCCTGGATCAGTCCCTGTATCCATCGGTGACGTAAAAATGCACTTTTTCTCCACTTGGGTAAAACATGAATCGATCTTTTATTGTTTCAGTGCCGTCAAGGACGCGACCTATCTAATCCACGTGGCCAGCCCCTTCCCTAACCAAGCCCCTAAAGATGAGAATGAAGTGATCCAACCAGCAGTAGAAGGCACTCAAAGTGTTCTCAAAGCCTGTGTGGCCGCCAAGTCCATTAAGAGGGTCATTCTTACCAGCTCCGTCGCAGCAATTTCAGGTACAGTCAAAGTTTTATATACCCATACTTCTGGATATAGACAGGTGTCAGTACGGTAAGATCTCCGCTAATTCAAGGACCAGTGATGTGAAAATAACGAATTATTACATTGCTATTTGCCACATTTGGTCTATAAAAACAACAACAGCGATCGTTCAATAGGATTATCTGATCGCTCACTCCAGGAGGTAAGACTCTCAACGAAAAAAGTTGAATTTTAAGTGTACTTTTGTTAATGTTTTTCTGGCCCTTGAATTTTTTAGAGTACTTCGTAGATAGTTTATGGCATTCATGCAAATACCTGTTTTTGGTTATCTGAAAATAAAGATGATATTTTAATATGTGTTTCTTGTACAATTAATCACAGAACATACATGTAGTTAATTGTTCTGCTTTATAGAACAAGCCCCAAACCAATAGGGAGCGCAAGTCGCGTGTGAATTCCACATATTTCCCGTCACTGGCACTGCATAGCGCATGTGACTGAGCGTTTTTCATTCCAACATGACATTTAAATCTGACGTTATGGAACACAATACTTCAAATGGAATTGCAACTTTATTAAAACGTTCTTAATGTCGTCATCTATCACCGGATATCACAAAATCTCGTAATAATTCTGATGAGACTTGGGCTCCCTATGAGAAGTAAGCTTTGTGAAAAACACAAGCTTTTGATACCTGTGTCTTTGTTTATCAAGTGCGATATATTGGTTTTGGTTACCTTGTCATTTGCTCGAAACAATCCGTCAACCCCAAAGTTAAAGTTACATGAGCTGCCAAAATGTTGATATTTTGAGGTTGAAACAGAATGTTGAAATTATTGGCTATTTTTCTCAAGACGTATAATTCAGAAGCTTTTTAGTGCTTTTAGTCTCGAAAATGTACAATAAAGTATTGTTTTGAACTAACTTTGACTTAGAATGAATGAATGGTCGTCCCGGTTATTTAAATTTTGTTTACTTTTCGAACACGTTTTCGGTTCGTACAGGCCACATATTGTATGCATTTTCCTCATTCCGACAGCAATCATTTAGTTTTTCGATGGCCTTAAAAGCCTCATACTGTCGTGACGATCAGAAATTATGAAAAAAGTGTGAATTTTGGCAGCTCATGCCACTTTAACATAATTTGAATGGTTCTTATTTCTTTTGACTATATTTATTAGGTGGTATCTCCGGTGAAGAAGGCAAAGTCTATAGTGAAGAAGATTGGGCCAACGCTGAGAAACTGGACGCCTACGCTAAGAGCAAGACACTAGCGGAGAAGGCAGCATGGGACTATATCAAAGAGTTGCCAGGTAAGATAACGTCTTCTTGTACAGCGAAAACAATTCTTCTCTGTCTGGCTTAGATAATTTTGATCTTTGGACCAGGGTACTCTCTGGCGTGGTCGGCAAAGCGATAGTTCAGTTCGGCTCAGTTCCAACGATGGGTCTCGGGTTTGAATCCCACTCATTGCCAAGAAAAATTAATCAAATTTTGAGTATGTGGAGAAGTTGCTACGTGGGGTTTACGTAGGGTTTACTCACCAACTAAGCTTGGCATCTCCTCAATATAATTGAAATTATCTCGAGTGCGGCGTAAAATCAATCAATCAATCCAAGCAAAGAGCCTTACTTCCCCCCAGTAATCATCAGGGTATTGAAGCAATCCATGTATATGTTAAACAATCAAACATCAATCAATAAAATCTATCTCTTCGCTAGTGTGTTTTGAATTTAAAAATATTACTAATGCAATTTGTCTTTTTTTCAGATGATGACAAGGTAGAATTAGCTGTAATCAATCCTGCCTATGTAATGGGGCCCATTCTTCATGGATCACAGTGTACCAGTATGGAGGTTTGTAGATTTCACAATTTCAAATTTCACGTTTTTTTTACGATTGATTCAATCCAGTAACCAGCAGATTTCACTTTTTTAGCATCGTTTATTTCCAACAGTTTGCTCTAGATAATCATTTAATCCTTCAAAATGTCTTCATTCCTTATATTTTGATTTATAGCTGCCAAAAATTTGACTTAAATCAATAAAATAGAGTTGAAGCAACAAATGCACAGTAATATATAGCAATGACTTTGTGTCTACAAACAAGTATTTATACTTTCATTTCGAAAGGCGTGGAAGTCACTTAATTATATTCGTTCATCTTCAAATTCAAATGTCTTTCTGAAAGATTTCTGATTCGGACAAGAAAATCATAATATTTGTTTTTCAATATCATGCTCAGATTTGCCAGGTACTCGCCGAAGGCCAGGGGTTTCCTCTTCGACAATGGCGCCAGTCTCCTCTTTCACTAACCCTGGCAACGCTGCCATATAAGTGAAAGAATCTTGAGTGCGGTGTAAAGCATCAATCAATCAGTTCTTTTTTCTCTGAAACATTTTAAAACCATGTCTCAATAACAAGTTATTATTGTGTTCGTTCAGGTAATCAAGCGTCTGTTGGAACGTTCTTTACCCATGGTTCCTAAGATTAACCTTCCTGTTGTGGATGTACGTGATGTGGCTGCTGCTCATATTAAGGCTATGGTCAATCCCGATGCTGCAGGCAAGTCTTTACTTAATTCTCTCCAAGTTGACTGAGTTCCAGCGATGTGGCGCAGGTTTGAATCCCACTCAGACCATGTCAAAATTGAAAAAATTCTGAGTGGATTTTTCACTCGGTCGCTGTATGTGGAAAACTTGCCAGCTACTCGTCGAGGTTCGGGGGTTTCGTCCCCCACTAAACCTGGCAACACTGCCATATAGTTGAAATAATCTCTGCACTCTGTATAATACATCAACTATAATCTCTAACATGTCTAACATAGGCCTTCCAGTACTGTGTCTTTGGTTCAATTCTCAGTTACCAACGGAAGATCGTGGGTTTCTTCCGGGCATAGAGCCCGGTTTCCTCCCACTATAAAACTGGCAACACAGCCATGTAAGTGAAATAATCTTGAGTGCGGCGTAAAACATCAAACAATCAATCAAGCAACCAGATGCCCACTGAGGGTCAAAGTCACCTCGGGGCAAAGAGCTTTATTTCTTTCGTCAGTAAGCCTAGCAATGTGCCATCTAAGTGAAATCATCTTAAGTGTGGTGTAAAAAATCCAACAATGCCAATTTCATAGATGTATGTAGAAGTATATCTAAGTTTCCTCCATCAATGTCGTTCAACACCAGGCTTAATTCCTTTATTTTCTAATGTCTTTGTTTCTAATAGATTAAGTATGTGGGATGGTTGCCAGTTAGCACCGGAAGGTCGTGGGTTTCCTCTGGGCATAGAGCCTGGTTTCCTCCAACAATAAAACTGGTAACGCCGCCAAATACGTGAAATAATCTTGAGCGTGGCGTAAAACCCCAAACAATAAATCAATCTAATAAATAGTGAACACAACAATTTATGATGGGGTATAAAGGTCTAAATGATATACCTCTTTTTAACACAATTAGAAACTTGTCTCCGTGGTTATTTTAGACAAGAAGATTTTCTCTGTGCCCGTGTGTTTTAGTGTTCAGAAATAATAAATTAAGTGCTATTAAACTTTTTAGGGCAACGTCATATTATCATGAATAACAACATGTGGATGAAAGAGATTGCCCAAATTCTATCTAAGGAATTTAAACCTCAAGGTATTGAAGCCGTTGGTCTGGCTCACATTCAATGGCTGTCTTTATCGGTATTGTGTCATGTAGTCATAGTTGAATGTTTAACCCTCTGTCTTGTAAGTTTGTCTGTAAAGCATGCAAAGTTGTGGGCGGCATCGAATCCAAACTTCTCAACCAGTTGGATGCTGAAGGAATCTTCCACCAATGGGCCGCGGGTTCGAATCCCACTCAGTCCAAAAAAAATGGAAAATATTCTGACTGGGTTTTCACTCGAACGACCTATGTGGGATGGTTGCCAGTTACCAACGGAAAGTCGTGGGTTTCCTCCGGGCATAGAGCACGGTTTCCTCCCACAATAAAACTGGCAACGCCGCCATGTAAGTGAAATAATCTTGAGCGCGGCGTAAAGCACCAAACAAACTGAAGGAATCATTTGATGTCGCTTGTGTTGGGCGGCATCGGAGGAAATATTATTAACTGATTGGATGCTGTTTTTTGTTTCAGTGGTAAAATTTGTGTGATATGCATGCATGCGTTTGGTTGGAGTGGTTCCTTTTTTCAGATCTGGACCATGTTTCACAAAGCGGCGTAGCGTAACTTTTTACGTAAATGCCTTAGCAACCCATACTGTAGAGATGTGTTAGTATGAAAGTTACGCAAAACATACATCTACGCCGCTTTGTGAAACAGGACCCTGGGCTTGATTATCGTTGTTGTAATAATATTAGTTCTTTCATGTGTGGAACCAGGCCCGCATGCTTGTCACGTTTTTGTTGTCTTTATCCATGCATGTTTTTGTAAAAACAGGTCATCGGCATATTATGTATAGCTTTGGTATGTGGATGAGAGATATTGGACTTGTTTTAAAGGAAGAATTTGGCCCTCAAGGTTTGAAACAAAACATATTTTTAATGCTTATTACATAACCTCTGGCCGACTTTTTTCTCCGTCAATATATGAAAAAACCTTATAAATCACATATACAAAACAAACAAATATTTATTTCCAAAAAGGAGATTTAATAATAAATAATAGAGATTTCTGAGAAAGGATTTCCAGATACTTATCAAAGGGGCATGAGCTGTCAAAATGTTGATATTTTGATGTTAAAACAGAATGTTGAAATTTTTGGCATTTTAGTGCTTCTAGTCCGTCAATATGAATGAATGGTCGTCCCGGTTATTTACATTTTGTTTACTTTTCAAACATGTTTTCGGCTTGCACAGGCCACATACTGTATGGATTTTCCTCATTTCAACGCTAATCATTTATTTTTCGATAGCCTTCAAACTCTCTTACTGTTGTGACTATCACAAATTATACAAAAAGTGTGAATTTTGGCAGCTCAATAATAATAATTATTTCTGATTTCTGAGGAAGAATTTTTTTCCTTTTGAAACTAAAAAAAGTTTGACGTGTAAATTCTGCTTTTCCTAGTTAAAGAGGGTTTCTTCCACAATAAAACCGTCAACGCCACCATATAAGTGAAATAATCTTGAGTGCGGCGTAAAACATCAATCCATCTAAGGAGCTTGGTTTCCTGACTTATTCAAAGTCCCTTTTGAAAGTAAGACAGTCGCATTGTCATGTCGAAATTACCATCTTCAAAGCAACAAATAGGGTAAGTCTTCTGTTTGAAGCGAGTCCCACATCATGGTCGCAACAAAATTACCTTAAACTTTGCAATGCAGCCAAATAACTGAAACCATCTAGTGTGCCATTAAACATCAATCAATCAATCAGTCACAGTGCTATTTTATTAATCATCAAGAATCGGAAATAACAATTTAAATAAACGGATATATATTTTGAGCATTAGGAATGTGTGGAACTCTCTTGAATTGATTGATTGATTGATTGTTTGTTGTTTTATGCCGCGCTCAAGATTATTTTGGTGGAAGGCTGTTCGAATTGAGCGTCCAATGCTTTACCTACTGAGCCACGGAGGCCCCAACTCTCTAGAAACGTGGATTGAATTTCCTTTATAATGTGAAATAATTAAGGCATCGTCATTAAGTTAGCTTTTACGAACAACACAAGCTTTCGACACCTGTGCCGGTGTCTTTAGCACTTGATAGAAAACTGGCACAGGTTTCTATAGCTCATAAATGCTGTTCACAAAAACTTTGTAATTGTGATTATTTTTCATGAGTATTTTGAGCATCTTGTCACAAACCTCATTGTGTTGTATGTATATTAACATGTAGCCTAAGCATGGAGATGTTGTGTATTGCAATTGTGTGTTGTTCATTAGATATTTAAAGTGGCATGAGCTGCCGAAATGTTGATATTTTGACATTAAAAGAGAATGTAGAAATTATTGGCTATTTTTCTCAAGACATATACATGTAATCCAGAAGGTTTTTAGTTCTTCTAGTCTCGAAATTGTCCGATAAAGTATTGTTTTGAAATAACTTTGGCTTACAATGAATGAATGGTCGGCCCGGTTATTTAAATTTTGTTTACTTTTCGAAAACGTTTTGGGTTCGTACAGGCCACATACTGTATGGATTTTCCTCATTCCAACGCCAATCATTTAGTTTTTCGATGGCCTGCAAAGCCTCTTACTGTCGGAACGATCAGAAATTATGAAAAGAGTGTGAAATTTGGCAGCTCATGCCACTTTAAATTCTGATTGATATTTATAAAAAAAAAACTCTAAAATGTTATTTTAATGCATTCTAAAAAACATAAAATTGGAATAAAAATTTATTGATAGCCAAAAACTTAACCGTAGAAAGAAAGTAGTTACAGATAAATACATTTAATAGTTCAGTATTATTTATTTATCTACATTAACATATATCCAGCTTTAAATTGTCAACTCTAGACTGGTGAGAGGTGGGGGGGGGGGAACGCTCAGTCTGTGAAACATTAATCTCTCAGCCAGACTCGGACCTTCCATCAATGGATGCCTGGCTTAAATCTCATTCTAACCAAAGCAAAATGGAAAAGTTTCTGAGTTGGGTTTATTACTTGATCACCCCCATGTGGGAGGGTTGGTATTCACCTGTCGACGGCTGTACCTTCCTCAGAGCAAACAGCCTGGTTTCCTCCACCACTTAACCTGGTAATGCCGTCATGTAAGTGAAATAATCTTGAGTGCGGCGTAAAACATGAATCAATTGGTCAAATCGACATTGTCTTGCACCAGTTGTATTTGCTTTGTCACCTGAAGAAGGGTGTGCCTTCCTCAGAGCAAACACCCTGGTTTCCTCCACCACTTAACCTGGCAATGCTGTCATGTAAGTGAAATAATCTTAAGTGCGGTGTAAACATGAATCAATTGGTCAAATCGACATTGTCTTGCACCAGTTGTATTTGCTTTGTCACCTGTCGAGGGCTGTACCTCAGAGCAAACAGCACCACTTACCTGGCAACGCTGTCACATAGTGAAATAATCTAGAGTGTGGCGTAAAACATGAATCAATTGATCAAATATCGACATTGTCTTGCACCAGTTGTATTTGCTTTGTTTCAGGTTACAGCGTGCCAACGGTCAATTGCCCTTACTTCGCTCTCTGGATGTCCAGTCTCTTTGATAAGACGGTCAAGATGATCCTACCTAACGTTGGCAAGGTCACTCGCTTCAACAACGCTAGGGTAAGTACTCGACTGTATTCCCTGCCCAAAGCAGGGCCTCCGGTGGTCAAGTGGTCACTCGCTTCAACAACGCTAGGGTAAGTACTCGACTGTATTCCCTGCCCAAAGCAGGGCCTCCGGTGGTCAAGTGGTCACTCGCTTCAACAACGCTAGGGTAAGTACTCGACTGTATTCCCTGCCCAAAGCAGGGGCATCGGTGATCAAGTGGGTTCGAGTGATTGCCCTCAGTACCACACAGACCTTCCATCGATGTGGCTAGGGTTCGAATCACAATCAGTCCCTGCCCAAAGCAGGGCCTCCGGTGGTCAAGTGGGTTAGAGTCATCGTCCCTCAGTACCAAACAGACCTTCCATCGATGTGGCGCAGGATCGAATCACAAAGCAGGGCCTTCGGTGGTCAAGTGGGTTAGAGTCATCGTCCGTCAGTACCACACAGACCTTCCATCGATGGGTTTGAGTTCGAATCACAATCAGACCAATACAAATTGGGTGGATATTTCACTCAGTCGCCGTATGTGCAAGAGTGTCCAGGTACTCGTCAAAGATCGGGGTTTCCCCTTGGCGGTGAGCCCGAGTTTCCTCCCCCATTATACCTGGCAACGCTGCCACATAAGTGAAACAATCTTGAGTGCGACGTAAAACATTGATGAATCAATCAATCAATCCCTGCCCAAAAAACTTGAGAAATTGCAGCATGTGATTTGAATCCACGCATTAATAATCATTAATCAATTACATTGCACAATTACGATTATACATCATTTTACAGAGCGGAACCGTTATAAAAACGAAATAGCTTTGAGGTGTAAAAGTATGAACAATCTACTATTAGATCTAGAAGACCTGTGGCTTCTATTGTCAGATGCGGGTTTGATTCCCACTCAGTCCAAAAAACAAAATTGGACAATTTTCTGACTGGGTTTTCACTTGAACGACCTATGTGGGATGGTTACCAGTTACCAACGGAAGGTCGTGGGTTTCCTCCGGGCAAAGAGCCCAGTTTCCTCCCACAATAAAACTGGCAACGCCACCATATAAGTGAAATAATCTTGAGCGCAGCGTAAAACACCAATCAATCTTTTGTCAGAGGCAACACTCTAAACTGTCATTCCTGATAATGTCATAAATGCAAGCTTCCTATTTACATTGTACAGGGAAACCCAACGTACGCCCACTTGTCCCCCACATGGGCACACAAAATCATACATGTACATGTTTTCTTACTTTTCTGGGATGGTTGGCTGGTACATATATCCACCCCTCCATCTTATTTGTGCCAAGCCTAGTGAGATAATGTGCTTTTACAAAAGCATCTTAAATTTTCGTATGTGGAAGATTTTTTTTCTGGGCTAACAGAAACCAGCCACTTAACCTGCCAAAGCCGCAGTTTAAATGAAATAATCTTGATTGCGGCATAAAACACCAATCAATCAATCCTCCCCAATAAACCTGGCTACGCCACCATACAAGTGAAATAATCTTGATTGCGTCATAAAACACCAATCAATCAATCCTCCCCCACTTAACCTGTCAACGCCGCCATACAAGTGAAATAATCTCGAATGCGGCGTAAAACGTCCATCTATCAATTTTCTTAAAGGGGCATGAGCTGCCAAAATGTTGATATTTTGACGTAAACACAGAATGTTGAAATTATCGGCTATTTTTCTCAAGACGTATAATTCAGAAGCTTTTTAGTACTTCTAGTCTCAAAAATGTACGATAAAGTATTGTTTTGAACTAACTTTGACTTAGAATGAATGAATGGTCGTCCCGGTTATTTAAATTTTGCTACTTTTCGAACACGTTTTCGGTTCGTACAGGGCACATACTGTATGGATTTTACTCATTCTATTTTAGATGAAGGATGTTTTGGGTATCACACCTTTTGAAGCTAAGGACACCTTGATTGACATGGCGTATTCCATGATCGAAGGGGGCTTCATTAAGAAGTCGAAGAAGTTTACCGGACCCCACAAACCCAGCGAGGAGGCTGAGGGCCAAGAGGGCAGCGCCAAGCCGGAAGACCAAGATAAACCGAAGGAAAACGGCGAGGCCACGGAGGATAGGTCACAACCCGAAGAGGATAAGAAGGAAAGCGAAAAAATTGAGGACGTTGGCGAAAAGAAGGATGAGGAAATAAAGAAAGACGAACCTGCTCCGAATGCTGAGGAAAAGGGCGAGGATAAACCAGCCGAAAACCCGCCAGCCGAGAAATAAATCTTTCATTACCCTAATTTTTTTTTTGTCCTATTCTCTTAAAATCGGCCATAAATTGGCTCCGATTTGAACTCTAAATGTGCCATTTTGTGTGAGCCAATTCTGTACATGTAGATGGTGTGTTTAATATGAGAAGCTGGTCAGAGAGATTCATGGCTTACTTCAGCATTTTACCATCTCCTTGAGAACATTTTAAAGAAATATTGCGAAGAACTAGTTAGAGAGATAAACCAATGACTCCATGGATACTGTTTTGGAAAAAAGGTGAAAAAAATTATACACTGCCCAATTTGTTTCCCGTCGTCGTGTTGAAGGCAAATCTTATTCTCGCTTTCTATCGTAATTTTGTCTTCCCTTTTGAAAAGCAAAATTTGCAGTGGGGACAATTCAAGTTTTATGTCCAGTGTCCCACTTAATCTCTATATTTTATTTGGATCGCGATTGAAGAGCGTTTCTACCATTTAACGTCACCCGTATGTCAGTATTTTTGATTTACCGATAAACGATGTATGTCTTTATAAGAATTTATTAATTTTGATCCATGAAAAGGGACTTATCTTGTTTTGCTCAGATGTCATTGTTTGTCAAGTATATATTATATATATATATAAATCTCAATGTATAAATGTGCCCATGATTTCATATTATCACCTAAGAAAAAACAAAAAAACAACTGCTCAATTTTTTCTCTCATATTTTCAAGGCTTTCTCATTCTTGATATATATTTATATAAGTCAAAACGCTTACACAGCTCTTAATCATTTATTTTTTTTTGTAAATTTTCGTCCAAAACGCTCATTAAAATTCGGTTTTATTTTATGGCCGTTTTGAAAATGCTACAGGTTGCTGGGAACAAATGAATTTTGGTCGTAGATACTGAAGGTATGTTTGCCGAATTGCAGATTTAAAAAAAATAACGCTTTTATCGGCTGTTGATTCGTTAGTTTGCTGGCTTTCTTGTATAAATTCCTTATCGATATGTAGTCAGTGGCTACATTGTTGGTGTTACGTCATACAAATATTACCAATTTATTAAATGCTGAAATTTTTATGTCTGTCCAGATCAGTATCTGAGCTAATGTGGTGCATTGTTTTTAACCGACTTACTGGTTACATGTATTTCATCGTGAAATTTTATGGTCGACTTTAAAAAAACACAATTTCTGACGTGCTGAGAGACAAAGATGTCTATCCCCCTTATACACCTTGTTTTGCCCATTTTAGCCTGATCATGTCAGTTTAATTGAAAATGGCTGACAAACGGTTGCCGCTTATGAAATAATGGTCAATGTCGGACTGCTGTAATTGGGTTAGGTGATTTAAAATGTTTGGGTAAATAAACTACACAAAAAGTCTCTGTATTTTTATAATTTTGCTACACTTTTTGATTTTTTGAAAACGATGTATTTTTAAACTTACTTTCCTGGTTTTAAATTGGTGGAAGTTTATTAAATAATATTTGGGGTTGTCTCCCTTTTGTGGCCATCTTTAACATGTAAGGTGATATTGTGATGTGATAATCTGCTGTGTCATGGTGCTCTTCAATTTTGTATTAGCCTTGCTTGTTAAATAAAAACAGAATAGAATTTTAGAAACCAGTCGTAACACTAGCTGTTTAGAGGCCAGACGGTTTTGTGTAAAATGTTTCAGAAATTTGTCAAACTGTTTATCAGTGATAATACGTATATCTGTATTAAGATTTTGGTTGGCTTGAGAAATAAATGACCCTTTGGCCAAAAAATATGATGGCTTCTACAGATAACAAATTTTCACAAAGCCAAAATCAAAAACGAGAAAACATGTATCTAGTC
This sequence comes from Lepidochitona cinerea, assembly GCA_963971465.1. Lineage (NCBI taxonomy): Eukaryota > Metazoa > Mollusca > Polyplacophora > Chitonida > Tonicellidae > Lepidochitona > Lepidochitona cinerea. Next base: position 29,560,073 of record OZ020562.1, read on the forward strand.
CTTATTTGTTCTTCCAATTTTCATTCTATATTATTTTTTTAATAATTTAGGCGGCTATATGAAAACAAAGTTCATAGACTTCTTCCATTAATAAGAGATGAATTGTACCAATGTGGAGACAGTTCTTGGAAATTAATAAATTTTACGGTAGAGGACGTGCATGTACTTGTTGTTGGAAAGAAACCCACTCTCCCACCCAGAAAATATTGCGAGGAAATATTTCCGTAGAAATCCTCAAACCTGATGGGAAAGGGATAAATTCTTCACATCTGTGACAACTGCTGTTTTCTTATAATTTCTATGAGCTTTTCTTGTTATTGTTGTTCATATTTTTACGCTATTCTTATTGCAAAGGTCAGTATTTTTCTAAGTATGTTTTTTTTGCCATTGAATCTGATAATGTTAAAGCCTCCAGCTCCCAAATATGGCAATTGCCCTTTTTTGATCTTTGTATATTTTTATATAAATACCGTATCCTAATTAATTTTTGGCTTGCAATATGGCAAGTCTTACCCACCTTCTATTTTGATATATTTAGCTCTAGATGTATTTGCAGCAAGACTTTTTTATGTCTAATGGTTCTATTTACGATTTGTTAGATCAATCTGCATTGGAAATTGCAGAATTAGAAATGGGCCTAAGAAACATTTCCCAAATTTCTTTTCCTGGTTACATTTTTACTAAATCGGTTTTGTTCTCTCCCACCTCGAACACGCAAACCAAGAACCAGTTCTGATTGGTTACAATTTCTTACAGGAAACAGAACCAATCGTATTTCCTAATAAAGTTACAGCTACATAAGCTTAGCTGTTTGAACTCTGTTATGAAATAGGCCCCTTTTGTATTCATTTTGACACTACGCAGATTTTTAATACTATTTGAGTTTTCTTTAAAGAACAAATTCTCGTAGCGGTGAACAATAATCGTAAAGCAATGAAGCAGTTTAGAAGGCGGCAAACATTGTAAGCTTTATGCGAGTGCCCCACATTATTGTTCCGTACGTTAAATTTGGCGTGAAAAACCGACCAAACACACAGTTTATCGTAATCAATGTCCATATTTTAAGCCTTTCTTGTATCTTATAAAACTGTTGTTATAATTGTTATGTTAGAGAACATGTACGTGAAAGTTCAGAGAAAACAACAAAAAATGAGAAATTTTTAAATACATGTTTGATTTTGCCGTAGGTAGTAAATAATGTTGTTTGTATCGTGTTTAGAAAGTAGTATATGTATGTATGTAGGACAGGGCGTCATTTTTATGATCGCTAACTAGGTTTTCTAAGGCCTTGTCTATCTGTCTCCTGTGTTAAAGTGAATCTATTATGGCCATTCTAACCCACCATAACTTGGCAATCAACAATTAAGATGTGACTAGAAGCTTAATTGATTTTCGTCTCTGTTAATACTCAATGTCTCTTGTGATTTTTCCCCTATTGTTTAATTACTTTATTATAATGATTGTTGAAGACTTTGCTCGTAAAACTTCAAATAAACCAGACAAAAATGTAAATTTCTCCAGACCAATTGATCAAGGGAATATTTCATTTTCAGTTTACAATTTGATTTTACATTCCTGTGGACAAACTGACACTTGCTTGTGTAGTATTATTTTTCTGGGACCGTATCAACTTAAACACACGATTATTATAGCATTATCTGTATCATGTTCATCCATGAAAAAGTAGCCCCTGTAAGACAACGCTCGCTTTCATTATTATCGTGTATCACTTTAAGTTGTGTATATTGTACAAATAAAATGTGTTGTAGGCCTTTCAGTGTACATTCGTAGTAGTTTGGTCTTCTTTCTGCGGGGATGGGGGGCATAGGGAGCGCAAGTCACGTGTGAATTCCACATATTTCCTGTCACCGGCACTGCATTGCGCATATGACGGAGCGTTTTTCGTTCCAACATGACGTTATAATCTGACATAATGGAACAAAATACATCAAATGGAATTGCAATGTCATCAAAAACGTTCTTAATGGCGTCATCTGTCACCGGATATCACAAAATGTTGTAATGATTCTTATGAGACTTGCGCTCCCTATTGCTTTTACAAAGGTGAACAAGGTGATTCGGCTGAGCTACAAGGCACGTAAGGGCCAAGGGAGCTGATACAGATTTCAGCACAGACTAGGAGCTCTCCGCTGAGGCAAGTTCCTGGTTACCAAAGTTCAATGACCTACATAAATGTCATGTAATGTATTCGTGGTCACATGCTTTAATAGGCACATGCGGTTGGCCTTTCTCTCCTCTGAGCTCAGCTCTTATTGTGTGCACACTGAGACTCATGCCTTGGGAGGTGCAAAAAATCATCCATTTTGTTCTATAAGCTCAGCCAACAGCTTCAGTGTAATGAGGTTTCCACTTGAACAACCTACGTGGGATGGTTGCTAGTTACCACCGGAAGGTCGTGGTTTCCTTCGGGCATAGAGTCGGTTTCCTCCCACAATAAAACTGGCAACGCCGTCATAAAAGTGAAATAATCTTGAGCGCCCGTAAAACATTTCACTTATATTGCAACATTGCCAGGTTGGAAACCAGGCCCAGGTTCAGTCAATGGAGCCACCAACGGTTAATCGTAACAAGTTTTGCTATATTAATATATTGTGAGCCATATACAAGTAGCCATGAAAAAATGTTTGAAACTCTTTACACGTGGGTTCCTTACTAATGATAAATGCAAATCCATCACCACATAGCTTCTCTTTTTTCACAAACTTACTTTCAACACCTATAGACCCTTTCAGCTTAAGGATTGACGCTTGCGCGGAAGCCTCTTCGTAGAAAAAAAAATGACGATAAATTGAGCTTTTGGATGAATCGAACGTCAGAATCGTGTTCAATTCGTCTATGACGTAATGCAAAAAAAGCGGGTCACAGCGACCGCAACAGAGATGACGTCAATGCCCTACAATTCGAACAACGTCATAAACACGTCGTTCTAAGCCGAAAGGGTCTATACCGATGTCTTTTTCAAGTGTAACTGTAAGTGCAGTTAGCAGAATGGTTGCTATATGCAAGTACCTGCTGAAGGATGGAGGTTTTCTACAGGTCGAGTCCAATTTTCTCATCCACTAATCCTGGAAATGCCGCAATATATTAAATAAGTGAAATAATCTACAATACAGTGAAAACCAGGTCTATCAATCTGCCCAAGATTATGCTTTCTGTTGGCTATACAGAATAAAACCCAAGCCTGATGATGTCACTTAAAATTTATTAGGATGTAAAGCGAAGTTTTTTGATTTGACGGCGTTGTCATTGTAGTGGCATGGCTGTACACCTAAACTTTTTTCTACAGCATACTTCCTGTCAGCCATTTTGATTCTCTCTTTAAAAATACCCCAATCGTGATGACACGCCTATCATTGTGTACCCAATTGTGATGACACGCCTATCATTGTGTACCCAATTGTGATGACACAACTATCTTTGTGTACCCAACTACTGACAAGTCTTGATATGTATATTTATGAACACTAAAACACACAGGCACAGGGAAAATCTTCTTGTCTAAAATAACCACGGAGACAAGTTTCTAATTGTGTTAAAAAGAGGTATATCATTTAGACCTTTATACCCCATCATAAATTGTTGTAATAAAGTAAACCTATGATATTTCATTAGGTTGACGACTGACAGGAGCTGGGCCTTATGCAGTAGAATTTTCTGGAACACTTTGTATAGATAGCCGCGTCATCACAATTGTTAATACCCCTGAAGACTTCGGTAAAATGGCATGAGCTGTCAAAATTCAGATTTTTTTCATAAATTCTTATTGTCAAGAGTGGTTGAGAATTTGAGGTACCTCGAAAAAATGAAGGATTGACTTTGAAAAAAAAATATTGGTAAAGTCAGTAACCTATACGAACCAATAGACTGCTGCTACAGTAGCTAGCTATCACACATACTTTAGTAGGCAACGTTTTAGTCTTTAATAGCTTGGAAAAATGCAGTCACTTTGGAATGAAAATCGAACTAGTACCACAGCAGTTGTTATCTAGATGGGTTAGGTTTGGGTTTCGGCATTTTCTCCAAAACGGACAAAATTTCTTTCTTTTCGTCGTAATTCTTCCATAACTCGTACAGGGCTAAAATTTGTCGTGTGATTTCCAAAATCTGAAAGAAGCAAAATGAATTTGTTAGATCAGCACAACGTAGGAGAAGGATAGTCTAGTTCTTACATACAACCACTGGATGCAGGCCTCTGCTGCCTGACCCTTTTGAGCCCCATTTCTTTATCCAGGTTGCCAGTAATTCAATTGATTGATCGTTTGTTGTTTTGGCCGTAGTCAAGGTTTAGTGGGGGAGGAGACCGGGTTTTTTTTTCCTTTTGGCGAGTACCTGGCAAATCGCCCACGTACGGCGAAAAAATCCATTCAGAAATTTTTCAATTTTCACTTGGTCTGAGTTGGATTCGAACCCGGGCCACATTGATGGGAGGCATGTGTGGCAGTACATTGTAATTCAAATTGCTACATGTATATAACCCACAATCCATCAGTGTAAGGCCTGTGCCGGACCGGTGTCACAGCTATTTGACATGATTCATTTCATATATTTGTACAATAATATAAGAGTTTATTGGATCAATTCCAAGGTCTTTCTGGAGACCTATATGTATATACCCATTCTTGACTTTTGAATGCGTCATTGCAAGCAATCACTAAGACTCGCTGTGTAAGACGTCACTACAGTGATAATGTACATATCCAACGTAACAAAGCTAAACTACATGTAATAAGGGATGGTAGAGACAAAAAGCATGCCTTCAATTTTTTGTGCCAGAAATTTCATTTTCTTTTTGGCCCTGTATATCTTGTAAATCAAATTGATTACAAAATAGTAGGTATTGTCTTAAAATATTCCTTTATTCTTTCACCCATAAGAACACTATTAACATGTAATTTTTCAAGGTCACATTCGCACAGGCATTATCGGCAACATTAATTTTCATTAATGCAAAAGCTATTTAAACCAGTTTCTGCAATAATTTTATAGATTCTTCTATGGAGCGGTTTTGCTAAAACCAAAACACATAGGACAACTTGTGCTTCTTTGTACATAGTGATGTTTAATGTGAACCTTTGAGAGCAACTACTCTCATCATCAGAATTTACAGCACATCGTACCAGTGTGCTGTTATTTCGAATGATCAGAGTAGCTACTTTCAAAAGCTCATATTAAACATCACAGATCACAGACAAAGTAGTACAAGTTGTCCTAAGTGTTTCACAACAAATTGTGTATAGACAAGTTAGAGTTATTGAATGTCTTCCCGAGGGTATGGAAGATATCTGAGAGGTTGGACTCGAGTGCGAACGCACAAGCTAGCCACACCTCTCAGAATTTCTTCCATACTCGAGGGAGTCATTCAATAATGTGCTTGTATCATGGCATTAGTGATTGACGTTGTCAATCAACTAGCACGTGTTTAATCTCTGATACCCAGTCAAGAGAGCCACACAACTTCCAAAATCGGGAAGTTATTCAACGCCTAAGCCACGCCCACTCTCTGTTCACTGGGTATCGGATTTGTCGAGGACTGCTCATCAAAAGGAAAACGCCGCAATCATGATACAAATCATCATTGGACGACTGAATGTCATTTATACCTTATCCATATCCACTGAGAGTTCCGCAAACCACTGCTTGGCGTCTTTGTGGTGGATCACACAGGCTATGTGGAGACACGCTGGGGACATAAGACAGAAACAAAATAAATGTTACCGCTTAGGTAAGTACACCATTACCAGGCAGAATTTTTTTCTGATCGTAATAACAGTCACAAACTCTTAACTGAACAAGAGTTTCGGGAAACCCAAAATACGCCCGGAAAGGCACAGTAACTGCGGCCATACCAAAACAAATCCTTCCATATTTATTTAAATTTAATTTTCAAAATTCAGAGGAAGGAAGTTGAAGCTTGGTAAAAGGTGATCTCAAAATGAAATCTTACCACTAAAACCTTGAAAATCCATCTGTATCAAATTTAAAATGGGCTATTTGGATCAAAGATTATTAACGAGATTTGTACTCGGTACAAGTCATCAATTCTCGCTGCTGTTAAATCGTGATGTTAAACATTGCTTGTTGTCAATATAGTTTGGACTAAAATGTTTCAATTTTTTAGAAGAGTAGTTTATAATTTACTAATCATACTTAAACAAAGGCAATTAATTGGCAATTTTGCAGCTCACACCAATTCAAGTAGATTTGAAAATTTTTCTCATAATATCATTTTTCTATATTATTTGGCTACAAAAAAAAAACAGTTGAGCATGGCATGGCCATGTGGTATAGAGGAGTCAAGACCATAAACTGTCAACACTTGTAGATAAGAGATAAGAGACAGAGCTTTATGTTTAAATAGAGTACCGGTATGTAAATAGAACAAGGCTGGGTTACTCATCTCTTTGTCTGTAGATAAAACTGTATTTTTCATTTGATTAAAACGTTATATATTGATTTAAGAATAGTTTTAATCAATTTAGAAACATTATTGCAATTTGAAAAAATCCTTTTTTGATGAGAATCGGAAAAGTAGAAGCCATTTTATAATTTAAAGGTTATTTTCATGAAAATGAAAGTAAGAATAAAAGGGAATGTACATAATCCAATAATTTGCAATAGTTGATATCATAAACAATTTTTTTACACACTGTCTGTTAATATGGTATGTAACATGAAAGATTTGAAAACATTGGATCATATTTGTTTAAGTTATGGAGAGAAAAAGTAAATATTACATAACCCAATATGGCTGCCATATTACGCAATGTATGATGTCAAAAATAGTTTGCGACACACCTTCCACCCATAAGGTATATACTCAGAAAAAATTGTGCAGATGGAATCAAAACTTTGGAAGTTATGGAGCGGAAGGGAATATTACATAATCCAATATAACTCCCATATTATGTAACCAGTGATGTTAAAAATAGTTTGCGACACACCTTCTACCCATAAGGTATATACTTAGAAAAAAATTGTGCAGATGGAATCAAAACTTTAGAAGTTATGGAGCGGAAGGGAAAGCGGACGCCGGACAGCCGGACTTCCGGACTGCCGGACGGACGGAGATGATACCATAATACAGCCCGCTTTTCAAGCCGGGCGTATAAAAATCCAGAAAAGCAAGCTACAGAGCTGACAAGTCCCCTGTCATGAAAATGTTCGATTGAAAAAAATGAAAAGAAATAAACGACTTAAACATGCCGGTCAAAAATCGATCCTATTTGTCCTCACCATGGTACAGTATGAAGCTATTGTACAAGATCTCACATTCACAAGATGTGCAACACGATTTAACAAAGTTAATTAGCTAATTGAGCTCATTATATAGATATGTAGATGGTTACAAATCAATCCCATCTGTCTTTTGCCATGGCATGAAACTATAGCGCAGCGTTGAATTTTATTGGCAAAAAATAGTCAAAATGTTGCGACCACAAGATGCAGAACAGCGGTTTTAAGATTTAACCAAGTTAATTAGCTAATTGAGATATTAACTATTCGAGATATTGCGTCCACAAGATGCAGAACAACCGTAAGTTGTTGGTCAAAAACCAATCCTGTCCGTCGATCCTCACTATGGTACCAGTATAATTGATTGATTTTTTGGTGTTTTACGCTGCGCTCAGGATTATTTCACTTATATGGCGGCTTTGCCAGTTTTTTTGTGGGAGGAAACCGGGCTCTATGACCGGAGGAAACCCCCGACCTTCCGGTGGTAACTGGCAACCATCAGAACCAGTATGAAGCTACTGTATAAGTACGAAATTCATCAGATAAAAACTGTTCAAGATATCACACTCACAAGATGTGGAACAAAATTTAACTATGTAGATGGTCACAAATCAATCCCATCTGTCTTTTGCCATGGCATGAAACTAATACGAAGCGCTGAATTCTGTTTCATTCTGTTAGAACTATTCGAGATATTGCATCCACAAGATGCGGAACAACCGTAAGATGCTCATCAAAAAACCAATCCTGTCCGTCCTCACTATGGTACCAGTATAATTGATTGATTGCTTGTTGTTTTACGTTGCGCTCAGGATTATTTCACTGATATGGCGGCGTTGCCAGTTTTATTGTGGGAGGAAACCCATGACCTTCCGGTGGTAACTGGCAACCAACGGTACCAGTATGAAGCTACTGTATAAGTGCGAAATTCATCAGATAAAAACTGTTCAAGATATCAAATTCCCAAGATGTGCAACAAAATTTAACTAAGTAAATTAGCCAATTAAACTCAGATGGTGACAAATCAATCCCATCTGTCTTATACATGGGATGAAATTATTGAGCAGGTTAGAACGTGATCCGTTAATTTTTTTTCAAGATATCGCGTCCACAAGACGTGCAAGAAGTCTTTCAAGCTTTAACAACATTAATTAGCTAATTAAACTCTTAATTAATTTTTCTTTGAACTGAGTCGTACCCCGCGAAAAGATTATTTCACTTATATGGCGGCGTTGCCAGTTTTATTGTGGGAGGAAACCGGGCTCTGTGCCCGGAGGAAACCCACGACCTTCCGCTGGTATGTGACAGGCTGAGACCCAATCTACAGGCTGAGGTTCCACTAACACGTAACTTCTACTGGTACCTAATAATATGACCATGTAAAGTTCATGATTTGACGCCAGAATGCAAACTTACCTAAAGCTGTTAGATAGGGGGGATACATCAAACATACATCTGTACGTAAACTATCATTTACAATTCGCCTGTCAACACAAATAACTACTTATAAGTGAACAATAGGAGTGAACAAAATGTCAAAATATTACTATTCAAGACCTAGATAGTGTATTTCTTCTAAAGATTCAGCCACTTTTTTCCTCAAAAGAATTCGAACATAAGTAAAGAAATCTTCTAAATGAGGCCAGACAAATTTGCCCAATAAAGGGAATTTAAGGCAATAGGACCCGCTGAGCAGTGTGTGAAATGGTTATCCTTAAAGACAACTCTTCATCTCCATTTTTGCCCAACTCGATGGAAAATTTAGGCCATTAGAATGGCTGAATATTTAGAAGAAATACGGTACGTGGAGGGACGAACCCTTACCTTCAGCTACAAATTCACACAGGCAGAGTGTGAAAACTCGACTCAGAATTTTAACACTTTTTCTTTCTTTGTTTGATTGATGTGTGTTTTAAGCTGCACTCAAGATTATTTCACTTATAGGACGGTGTTGCCAGGCTTAGTGGGTGAGGAAACCGGGCTCTGCCCGTGGGAAACTCCAGAGTCTCCCACACCTGGCAACTCCATATATGGCAATAGAGTGAAAAATCCACTGAGAAATATTTAACATTTTATTTCGTCCGAGTGGGATTCGATACCGGGTCGTATCCTCGAAAAGCCTCAGTTGGACTATCACTAAAATGGACTGAATCACTAAGGCCCCTTCTTTATTTGGACTAAGTTACTCCACTAAGTGGGGTTTGAACCCAAAAGTCATTGATGAATAGCTGTGTTGCCTGTGTCTACTGTCTGAGCCCCCGAGACCCCTCCAAAAGACGGAGATTTTAACGAATTAAAGAACATTCCGTTTTTTCGCCAAATTTTTTTAGACAATAATAGCATAAGGGGTCGGTTGTTCAAAAGTAAATTAGATCGACGGCAGGTTGGATGACATCATGTCACAAAGGAATTACTTTGTAACGTCATGTCCTTTCCCCTGAAGTCCATCCCATTTTCTTCTGGTCAAAACAAAATTCGGGTAGATGAAATTTTTGGAATGGGCAATGATGCTAAACAGAAAATGTTTTTTAAAGTGGCATGAGCTGCCAGCGTGTTGATATTTTGACCTTAAAATAGAATGTTGAAATTATTGGGTATTTTTCTCAAGGCGTATATTTCAGAAGCTTTTTAGTGCTTCTAGTCTCGAAAATGAATGATACAGTATTGTTTTGAACCAGCTTTGGCTTAGAATGAATGAATGATCATCCCGGTTATTTAAATGTTGTTTTCTTTTCAAACACTATTTCAGTTCGTATAGACCACATACTGTATGGATTTTCCTCATTCCAACGCCAATCATTTAGTTTTTCGATGGCCTTTAAAGCCTCTTACTGTCGTGACGATCAGAAATTATAAAAAAAAATGTGAATTTGCCAGCTCATGCCACTTTAACCAGCTGAACACTCAATGATTTATTACAAACTTACCATGCATGTGGTAATAGACTGTCATCACCTCCCAAATCCACTACGTACTGTAATAGTGGTCTGTACGGATGATACAATACTAAACAACAATCCTGAAAATGTATAGAAAATAAATTACATTTACAGAGAACTAATGATTGATTGATTGTTTGGTGTTTTACATCGCGCTCAAGATTATTCACTTATATGGCGGCGATGCCAGTTTTATTGTGGGAGGAAACCGGGCTCTATACCCGGAGGAAACTCACAGCCTTGTGGTAACTGGCAACCATCCCACAGTCAGAAAATTTTGAGAACTAATGGAGCTGTTTTTCTGTGTTCAAGACATGATATCATTGAAGGCATATAAAACTCAAGAAATAGTCACAATCTCACTTAAACAATAAGCACCAAGACCCTTAAAATGCAGAATAACCTCTGTTGTCAGTCTTTGTCTGATACGAGGGCCGCTTTTTTAGATCATTGGTTAACTGACTCTTCGAAGTTCCGAGTTTATTTTTAGCTCGACGGTACGGTCTAGAAACTGTCAGAAGAAAGTTCCAAACTTCTTCTGACTGGGAAAAATACAGAAAACCGCCTGTTGTTTTTAATATAAACGGTATTCTAGATACATGTATTAAGTGTGCCTTTAACAAAAGAGGAAGAATAAATGTTTCTAACTCACCATCATTTCTAATAAGTAGAACTCGCATTCCAATACATTATTTATTCTATAGGGATAGTCCTGACTGTGTGCATGGGAAAATTTAGCCTTCACTGAAAATAATCAAGAGTAAGAAAGCGTCACATTTTGACAGATCAAATAACAAAAACACATACAGCGATAAAGAAGATTTCCCCTGTATTCTCGTTATTTTTGGGATTACACTTTACACAAATAGCAGAAGTTTTTCTACTGTTAAACTCACTTTCTAAAAATGACACAAACTGATTTTCTCTGTGCTCGTGTGTGTTAGTGTTCACAGATAGTCATAGAGCAAGCGTAATGATACACTTAAAGGGGGAGAAAACAAAAAATCACTTTAGGGTTCTGAAGAAGCGTGATAATGTTTCCTTTCCAACGATACCAAACACATATTTTTGCGATTTTTTTACACCTGACAGTGAAGTTAATAAAAGATCACAATAAGCCAAACAAATTAGTCAACTTTCAAAATCTGCCATTTAAGCCTAGGTTAAATTCATCCTCTTCAAGGCCTTGGTTACTCTCCGATATGCAACGCATACCATTTTGGTGCTTGCCACATATTCCTCAAAGCTTCCTTTATAATTTAATGTAAGTTTTGAGAAACTGAAAACAATTTTCTGGAGATAGGAATGCTTTGAAGACAGTGAAATTGACCTGGGTTTAAATAGGAGATTTTGAAAGTTGACCAATTTCTTTTGTGTATGTAACATAATTCTTCGGAACCATAAAGTATTTTTTTGTTTTCTTCTCCTTTAAGTGTCAAATCTTAAATTTCATTTTAGGAGGCGAAAGCTTCCAAAAATTTCAATGTTTATTCAAAGGTTATTGTACAAATTAGAAGTTTCCAGTGCCAGAAATCTGAAAACCCACATTGAGATAAGAAGTATTTTATTTAATTCACCGAAGCTCATGTACAGAAAAGAAAATGACTGATTGATCGATTGATTGATTTTTTAAGCCGCACTCAAGATTATTTCACTTATATGGCGGAGTTGCCAGGTTTAGTGGGGGAGAAAACCGGGCTCATAGCCCAGAGGAAACCCCCGACCTTCGGAAATGTTACTGAAAATGTATTAGAAAACTTGGCGGGAATAACTTGCATGTAAGTTTACATGTAGAATGACTGAATGTGCAGGTTATGGCCCGCTCACACGGGGCGATTTGTCGTACCGACTTGTAGCATGTGATAAAAATGGATGTATTTGATTGCTGGACAACTCATATCAACCAATTAAAAGCATCTATTTTAATTGCATGCTACAAGTCTGTGCGACAAATCGCATAGTGTGAAAGGACCTTTATCACAAAGACTTTGGATTCATACATAGGATGACAATTGTTTTGAGGATTGGAATTTCTAAAAAAATATTGGTATTAGGCAGCCCGGGTCACTTAAATTGAGTTTTATTCTAAAAAGATGCATCCTTAAGGCCAAGCTCCTGTCAGTCGTCAATCTAATGAAATATCATAGGTTTAGTTTATTACAACAATTTATAATTGGGTATAAAGGTCTAAATGATATACCTCTTTTTAACACAATTAGAAACTTGTATCCATGGTTATTTTAGACAAGAAGATTTTCCCCGTGCCTGTGGGTTATAGTGTTCACGAATATATTTCAAAGGCTTGTGCATAGTCTACAATGCAATTACAGCCATTCATTTATTGCATTTGTTCTGTTGTGCAATTTATGTCACAAAATCAAACAGGAGTGTGCATATATATATTTTTTCAGCTTTTACATTCAAAGACTGAAAAAGTTCTTTTATTTTGACAAAAATAAGTTTCTATTTGCATGTAACTTACCTACGGATTGGCACGTTGATATCAATCGGCTATTGGAAATCAATCCAAATTCCTTTGAACAAATAAAGACAAATTGATTCATTTATATCTGTGTCAGGCAGATAATTTTATAATAGCTCATACAATATTCTCTTATAATAACACCCAAGGTAATTTCATCTATATGGCTTGGGTGCCTCCGTGGTCTAGAAGGTTAGAGTGATCGTCCCTCAGACCTTTCATCAATGCGATGCGGGTTCAAATCCCACTCAAACCCCATGGGTGCATGTAAAAGAGTTGCCAGGTACTTGCCAAAAGTCGGGGGTTTCCTCCGGGGAATGAGCCCGGTTTCCTGCCTTTCTGAACCTGGCAACGCCACCATATAAGTGAAACAATCTTGAGTGCGGCGTAAAACATCAATCAATCAACCTGTCAGTCGTCAACCTAATGAAATATCATGGGTTTAGTTTATTACAACAATTTATGGTGGGGTATAAAGGTCTAAATGATATACCTCTTTTTAACACAATTAGAAACTCGTCTCCATGGTTATTTTAGACAAGAAGATTTTCCCTGTGTCCGTGTGTTTTAGTGTTCTTAAAAATACAATTCTTAAATGAACAAAAATCGTGGTTACCAAAAGCTACTGTTCTACTAACCTCTACTTTGGATGCCAATATAATACATGTGGGTGCCATCAACCAAGGATCTATGCATTTTAAAGAATTCCTGTAAAACATAAACACATTAATTATCATACAACTACAGCGGATTAACCAATGGAAAGCTAACAATTGTACCAGGTGACAATCACACATCAGTGCATATTGTAGCCAAAATCTCTATTAGAGGGTCATATTGGAGTTCTATCCGGGCAACAAGGACATATAAGATCATGTAACTGATGCATTGCCTTTAAAGCCTTGTTCATAAATCTAGTATAAGTAATCCACCACTTTGCAATTTGGCACTATGCTTTGAACTCAGAAATTAAGCACTTTAAAGCATAGTGATATCGTTCCAATTGTTGCTGGGGCCTCAGTGGCTCAGTAGGTAGAGCGTTGGGAGCTCAATCCAAACAGCCTTTGACCAACGGGTCGCGGGTTCAAATCCCACTTACCGTAAATGCTCGACCCTTTCGGCGATGCCAGGGGGGAATATCGCCGAAAAGCTAGAGAGCATATGATAGAAACTAAAATGGTGAATGTGGGGATAATCCGTTTCGCAGACTAGAAAAAGTATAATGGCCTACCCACAGGTGGTAAATTGGTGTTGTGCTAAACACACCATACTCAACCCACATGCGATATTCAGAGTGCCTGAGCTCACACAGTGACAACGGACTAACCTGCAAGCCAGTCCATTCGTTCGTCAATGTACCGGTTTGTGGCGTGAAATGAGAAAATACGTTCATCTATTTTGTTATAAAAAATGAATCTGTAAAGATATGCCGATTAATGCAATTTTCTTTTAGCTTGTTTTCGATTTTGACGCATTTTAATCGATGCTGCTGCTGTTGTTGTTGTTTTTTTCGATCTAGGCTGTGGTTTATCGGAAAGGAATTTGGACTAATCTCACAAAGTCTGGGGAAAATCGCATTTGATAATGGTTTTAGAAAAACAAAAGGCTATGAAGATTTTGATTTAGGAATGAATTTGAGATTTGTCCCCGTATTTATAACTGTAGTCTGAGTTACCGTTACCGACACGGCCGATAGTTATTTCACCTCGGTAGGCCTATGCGTATTACCATATGTGGTTTTCAAATAAAGTCATACTCGTGAAATTTGTTGGTGTTTTTATATTATTATAAGCTTTAATTTTCAGAAAACACAGAATCTTTCTCATATTTCATACAATTCCAAACCCTACGTTAATTTGGTTGATTGATTGTTATGCAAGTCAGGCTTATAATAATAAAATATAAGCCTAGGCCGGTGGTTCTACATAAATTCAAATATTTCTTTTATTATCAACAATATATTTTAACTCCGTTGTGTTTTCATGGGAATCGATAATCATAACTTGTGCGAGTATTTTCAATATCGGCATAATTAATGAGTTTGATAATTACAAGGGCGAAATAACGAAGTACAAGCGGTTTATAAAATAGTCAGCAGTCCACGCATCGGACAATTTGCCGCCTTGACTAGAGTTCAACTACGGGCCGCTTTATATGGATAAAGTAGGCCACTCACTGTGCAGCTTATAACCCACTTTAATATGCTTGTTGAGGGGCGCGCTGTCAGATCGACAATGGAGCTTGTGTAAAGCCAGCAAGAGATCGACTAAACACCAGTCCGAAAATATATCGGATATATTGTTTTCGGTACAACCAGATTGTAAAAACCAAACAAAAGTCTACATCAGATTCATAAGTGTTTATCCAGTTTAAATTTGGGCGATGTCGGCATTTGCAAATATCTATAATATCTCTATGAACACGACCGTTTTACCGTGCAACTTAAGTCATATCGGCAGTAAACAAAATTACAACCCTTACGTTTTACGTGATTTCTCATCCTTTTTACGGGTGAAACTTTTCCATTTAAACGAAAAAGAATGTTCCCAACATATAAAAAAAACACAATAGTAAATATTTATTTGGTTTATTAACGGGTAAATTTTGCGAACTGAAAGAGTCAACTGGACGCTGTCGCCAAAAGACGTCAGTGGGATATAGCATCGCCGGACAGTCGTGAGCCACTTTTTAACCAAAAATGCTTTCACTTGGTTTAGTCGGCTGGTAATTTTTATTCAAAGCCCTGCACATTTTTGACTAGGCCATTAGTCTTAAAAATATACAAATAAAAATCTTAAAAACTTGATTGATTAAACCACAGACTAGTGAAAGTAACCATGTGTTGGCGCAGTATTGACAAGACTTCGGCGGACAGTCGTGAGACACTTTTTTGATAGAAGAATTTTTAGTAAAAATTGTGAAATTATGATGTCATTGAATGACAAAAGAGTTAGAAAAGTATTAAAGTTATAAATTATCCAAACAGTGTTAAAATTTCTGTCAAAATAATTCAAAACACACCATAAAAGGATGTGATCACAAACCAAATCAATTTTTCTCCGCGAAAGGGATCAACCATTATTTCATACAACTCTATGTGAGTATTGGTCATACTTTTTCACTGAAAACCAACAGGGATTGCTCCCTCGAGCTTGAAATGTTTTGCAAACGTCACCAAACTTTCGTTTTCTGCCGAACTGAGGGCATGTAGGCAGAAATTGTCAACAGTTTTGAATTAGTGACAAATATCTGTTATTGTTTTGTTATTCACATGAATAATTTATCAACCTGCAGCTGTGAAAAAAAACAGTGAAAGATGGGAAAATGAAATGTAATTGAAAATTGCGGTCATTTTGTGACACTTTTACGGACGCTTACGTGCAACCTGTGGACATGACTACACGGTTTGTACGCAAAATAAACCAAACTCTACATGAATTTTTTATATTCTTTTTCTAAATCAACCTATTGAAAGGCAGATGGTTATTTTAAACATGAAAATGGACAAAGTGTCTCACGGCTGTCCGCTGATGCTAGACAGTTATAGACCAACACGTGGCTCTCAAACTGGTGCCCACCTGGCGCGATGTTTGTTCATCTACCCGACACAGGCGTGAAACCAATTACCCACCCCTCTCTAGTCGGCGTCATTGAAGTTTTCGTCGATCGGGAGTAAATAGAAGACTTGAGCTGTCAGAGTCACTCCCCCCACCTCCCCATAAAATCGCTGAAAGGGTCGAGCATTTACGGTAGTCCAAAAAACTTAGAAAATTTTCTGACTGGGTTTTCACTCGAACGACCTATTTGGGATGGTTGCCAGTTACCAACGGAAGGTCGTGGGTTTCCTCAGGGGATAGAGCCAGGTTTCCTCCCACAAGAAAACTGGCAACGCCGCCATATAAGGGAAATAATCTTGAGCGCGGCGTAAAACACAAAACAATCAATCAATTGTTTCTGCAGTTACCATGGAAACCTTTTAGATTGAGATATGATCAACCTTCCTAATGAACCATGGAAATCACAGATATTGATGTTTTTTATTGTAAGTCTTACCTAGCATAAAATCTTTTGAAAAACACTGTGGCAGTAGCTATTACTTGTTGTCGGACTTTTAGCTGTTCGCCTAAAGCCTGGATAACTGACAAATAAATCATATCATAGTGTTATTAATATAAAGAATAAACAATTTTCTCAAGGCACCGGCATACAGAATTCTCTACGACAGTTTAATAAAACAATGATCAACGTCCAAACTTATTAAAATCAGTTACAATTATAATTTGCCCAAAATGTAATCCCACGATGCAAGCCACACTGTACGATGTACTTGATTTTTTATTTAGTAAAAGCAATACAAAAAATTGAGAAACAAAAGCACTCTGATTCAATGAGAGCACTCCATACATGTAACAAAACATAGCGGCAGTTAATCAAAACGAACGGAAAATGAAAACGAGCCATGTCTTGATTTCATACATGTAACAAGGCAAAGATTGATTGATTGATTGTTTGGTGTTTTACGCCGCGCTCAAGATTATTTCACTTATATGGCGGTGTTGCCAGTTTTATTGTGGGAGGAAACTGGGCTCTATGCCCGGAGGAAGCCCGCAACCATCCAGTGGTAACTGGCAACCATCCCACATAGGTCGTTCAAGTGAAAACCCAGTCAGGAAATTTTCCAATTTTTTTGAAGCCGAGTGGGATTCGAACCTGTGACCCATTGGTGGAAGGCTGTTCGGGAAACAAGGCAAAGAAAAATATGATATATTTAGGCAGATGAATCAAGAAAACAAGGATTAGTGGGGGCCCGGGGGCGGGGGGGGGGGGGGGGGAGGGGGGATCTCTTTTGTCAATTCTGTTAAATACTTGAAAATGTGCAGTAAAGAGAGTAACGTAAAAGCGAACAGGCAAGGCTTAGAACTATTGTCCCTTTTCGCTTCAAGGCAGGTACATGTATTCTCAGGGCTTGAAGTTTTGAGTGCATAAGAACACAAATGTGCCCAGTTCTCTGTGCGTACACCCCCCGAAAAAAATGAATTTTATGATAATCTTGCCAAGGCTGCGCACCTAAAAAAAAAAATCTGAATTTTACCTTTGATTCTGTAATGATATCATACAAAAAGACTTACAGTTTGATTGATTGATTAATTGATTGTTTGGTGTTTTATGCCGCGCTCAAGATTGCATTGTATTTCATTTATATGGCGGCGTTGCCAGTTTTATTGTGGGAGGAAACCGGGTCTATGCCCGAAGGAAACCTTCCGTTGGGACTTACAGTTTGAGAAAAATATCATGATCTTTTGATAATCTTCTTCGGAGAGTATTTTCAAGTCTTGCTGTCGTTCTCGCTGGATGTCTGGACGGTCCAATATCCATTGCTGGCTGAAATTATAGAGGCTGAAATAAGCACAACATTGACAGTAACGTAATTGGTGAATCAACACTATGCAATACATATTAGAATAGTTTTGTCCCTCAGTACATGAACAGGGCATTTACAGTCAAACCTGGTTTAAGCGACCAAGTAAGGGACGCATGAAAGGTGTCCTCTAAAGACAGGTGGTCTCTTAATCCAGGTTAGATGCGGAGGACATCTAGAAATTGAATACACATTTAACAATAAAACTGCTTTAGTACAAGAAGTAAACAAAATATTTTCCTTATCAAACAGTTTTAAAATCAGTTAATGAGCAGAATAAAAATGCAACGACCACAGTATAAATTATAATGGTGCTGACTGGCAACATTTAAGGACTCGAAACTTGCTCGTCGGCTAGCCGCACTCGTGTGTCTCTACCCTGTTTTACTTACTCGTTGTCAGGTAGAGCCACACATTAAGCCGCATTATAAAAGTGAGATAACGTGTGTAACCTCATTAGGCCAATTTTTATGCTATGTTTTACAAAGAGCGATTTAACAGTTTAACAACGGATTTCGAAGAAATCAACTGGTTCAGTGAAAAGAGGAATGTTTCAAAGATATAATAGGCAGTAATAGCTGAAAGGTAGTTGAGATTAAGGACAGTTAAGACTTAACTTAAATCTGCAACGCGAATTTCTCCGACATATTTCATTTAAAAGCTGTAACTACTAGTCGGCGTCAGTAGCTTGGATGAACGCCTGACTGTCGCCTCGTGTGAAGCATGTTAGTTGTTACAGTTACACTACTGTCTGCAGAGACCAATCTTCATTTTAAATCACCAATTGCCAAGGTAAACATTTATTTAGATGTAGATAAGTTTGATTGATTGTTGATTATGACAAATTGTGTGAATTTTATGGAAGCGGTCAGCGCATGCGAAGACAAACATTTTTAAAGAAAAAAAACACATAGGTGCAAAGCTTGAAGTAGTCTGGGTTTCTGATTCCAAAATTACTATTTTTATATACTGACGGTCGTATTTTGGAGTCAAGAGTTCACTGCAATCAAAAAGCCGGAAAAGTATGTGGTCTGATTTAGACAAAGAAATAGCAATATAACCTACTCAGATCGTGTCTTCCTCTAAATCACTTTTGACTTCTCCAAATCTCAAACTCTCCGCCATTGATGACGTAACACTGTTTAGTGGTTTTTCAATTTTTAAATGTTAAGTTCACTTTAAAAAAGGCTAAATTATTAATAAATGTCGTACTGACACTATTTGAGTTACTTATGTTGTTATTTACTATCTAATTCTAAATCTGACCGCAAACTGTCCGATCAGAAGCTTGCAGTCTACTCCGACTTTTTGATTGCAATGAGCCCTGACTCCAAAATACGACCGTCAGTATAAAAAATAGTGATTTTGGAGTCAGAAGCCCGGACTAAGCTTGAAGTCTACTGTAAAAGTCTGTAAATTGTATAGTCCGCAATATGTTGAGTGGATTGAAGGATAATTTCTGATACGCCCGCACGGGCTTCTTCAATACCACGTCAACATAGGGTACATTTGAAAAATCTAAGAGTTGCTCTCGGAATTTTTAAAAAATGATAACTCGCAATTTTTAAACATTACTCACCTAAAATTTTGTCAGAAAGCTTCTTTGATAATCCCTTCGTAGAGCTAAACCATCATTTGTGGTCATACACATCGCCAAACAACGAAATTCGCTAAGTTTAAATTCGCTTTGCGTTATCACCGACCTTCCCGACAGTCGTTACCGGTTGTAGTGGCGAGTATGATTTGAAAGTTCGCGGTAGATGGCGGTGTGATCGCCCGAGAAAATTTTTAGTCAACAGACGGAATTCAAACTTAGCGAAATTGGCTGCTAACAGATTTTAATGTCACATATGATGGTTTAGCTCTACAAAGGGATTATCAAAGAAGCTTTCTGACAAAATTTTAGGTGAGTAATGTTTAAAAATTGCGAGTTATCATTTTTTAAAAATTCCGAGAGCAACTCTTAGATTTTTCAAATGTACCCTATGTTGACGTGGTATTGAAGAAGCCCGTGCGGGCGTATCAGAATTTATCCTTCAATCCACTCAACATATTGCGGACTATAAATTGTAATGATGTTGCACCGCAATGCGTGCATTACGGTAGGAGATCATGAGAAGGAACGTGCGTTTTGCGTTTTTCACCGAACCAATTCCCGATCGAGAGTGCGGTCTATGGCTCGTTTTGGAGTGTTACTTCCGATCGAGACGTTTCTCCAACGTGACGAAAACTGGTCCACAATAATTTGATTTAGGTCAAGTGTCTAGCTGATAACGATAGCCGGATTTTTTGGATTAAGTGGATAGTTAAGGCATAAATGTGACTATTTAATAAATTATACATACTAATGCGAACTTTGCCAAAAGTTACCAGCCATCACAGAGAGGAAAGTTGATATAAACTGACAGTACAAGACCAAAAATAAAGAAAGAACGGCTGTCGGAAAAGTATCGGCTGCATTCAAAAATCGTAACTCGAGAAAAAACGAACAAAAGCTAAAGAAATTATTTTGAATTAAGATACATGAATTAAGCAATGTAACCAATCTTGTTTAATATTTACAACAATATTTTGTTTTTATTACTGAAAAAAATCCGTCAAATAATTTCGACATCACTGGTGGGTTTCCATTTCTTGGCATCGGTGTAGCTTTTTTAGTGTTCCAATCAAAGATGGACAGCAGTGTCAACTTTCGGTTTCTTTTTGTGTAGTGAAAATACCTTGGTGGCCCATAATGGACTCATTTTGTTGTATAATCGGGTACTCAACGGCGAAAAATTGTTTTGTAGGTATCCCGAGCGACGTTGTCTCCAAGCGAAGAGATGACAAAGTGAGTTTATCGATCTAGTATAGGGATGTAGTGTCAACGTTTAAATTTTCTAGATTGAAATTTGAAGGCTCTTTGAAGTTTCGGCAATCGATATAACCTCAGTTGTTCACATAACACATTCAAATCTGCATCAGGACCATGAGATTCTGAAAAATCAGCCTTCAAATGTTGTCATTTCAGTGGGAGTGTACCATAAGAGAACCTGCCGTCAATGTTGACTTCTGAGAGCTTTTACAGTTTTAGGGCCAATCAAACAATGCTAAACCAGTAATGGTAACCTCTCAGCCAATCAGATAAAGACTAGACAAAGGCATGTTCAAAGGGCTTATATTTAGGGGCACAATAAGGTGACAAGTCAGGTAGACCATACATCCCTAGATGGAAGTTCGGGAACAGGTCATTTCGTACCACCGTTTCGTACCCAAACCGTTTCGTACCCAACCGTTTCGTACCCAAACCGTTTCGTACCCAACCATTTCGTACCCAACCATTTCATACCCTATTACCACACCCGCTGATCTATTCCCATTGTGACTGTGTAGCGGTTTACTTCACCTTCATATACTTCTACATAGAAAAACTACGGTCTTTCTAAAATAAAAAGGGAAAGATGCGTGCTACTAGTTCTAGCCTATGTTCAGTCAACCCCCTCATCATGGTCGATTTTTTTGGCACCAATCCGCACGAACAATGACGTAGAGGTGTGGCACAGACGCATCGATTCCAGAGTTGGGCGTAGATTAATTGTATAAAACAATGGTCTAACCAGCTTGGAGCGGTGACCATTGTAGTGGAGACGCCATTTTGTCGTAGTTACATTACGAAGCCTTTGCAGCTCCGGCCCTTATTTTCCTTCAAAAAAATTGTTCACCGATGCAATAAATGCCTTAAAGGAGAAGAAAAGGAAAAAACTAAGTAAATACAGTACAGGCGCGACACATTTTCCTTTCTAACGGTACCAAAACCATATTTCTACGATTTTTCCTCGCCCAACTGTGCTATAAGAATGTTAACAATCGTTATCAGAGAACGTCTAAACTGACTCGGCAGCCATCTTCACAGCAGAGCTTAGCTGTGTGTCTCGATCGGCCAATCAGCATACGCCTGGCCACCTGTCACTCACTAGCGTAAGAGAAATTGGTCAACTCTGAAAGTCTCCCATTTAAACCTAGGTTAATTGGGATCATTTCGACGCGCTAATAAGAGAAGATAAACACTCTAACAGCTTTGAAATGTACACTGGCTAGTAAATCAACCTTTTGGGAAGATGTGGCAGGCTGCTATGTTGTCTACGCGACTTGTGGGGATCGTTGTAGAATTTTCAAAAAAGGTAGTCTTACCGCTGACATTGCAGGTTATAACCATATAAGATATGATTAGCTCGCAAGGGAAGTAATCTACTAATACTTTTTCCGGTCAATTTCAAACCGTCAATGGCGCGCTCCACTGACGATCGAGCACGAGCTTGTCGGGCAGATTCATTTTCATTGTATTTTCACACCGTAAACCACGTGCAAGACTCACACACATGAATACGATGGTCTATAGGAGCCCGTTCGATACAATTGCATGTTGTTTTTTTGTTTTCTCCTCCTTTAAAATGAATGACCAACCTTTTCTGTCTTAGTATCCATTCCCCTTTTGTCGAACTATAGGCTTGGGTTGTTGCATTGATTCCATCGATATCGAAAGTGGGTTGGAACATTTCCCCGCGAACAAGGCGGCCATATTGCCTGTGGAATCATGGTTAATTTCGCAAATTTTAAAATGGCTTCCTCCCGTAGCGTTCCGCCCTTCGGGCTTCACAATAACGCTACATACCGGAGCTAGGCGTAGATGTGTCCATTTCCATAAGCAATAAGCCCCTTTCGGGTTTGGCGGAAGTCCCACGAGATCACGCAAGACCCTTTAGGGGTATAACTTTCACAGATCGGCTGTCTGATTAACATTAGTGCTTAGGGAGATCGGCTGTTACCCTCTTGTTTTGTCTGTGATTCTCAGCTTATAATCTATACTTTTTACAAAAGTCTTTTTCTGAGACATATCAAGATATATACAAAGCCATTAGATACTTCTATTTGACGGACAAAAAAATAATATTATTTCTAACACACAAATAACACGTCATCGTTGTGTTTTCACCGTTGGTTTTGGACAACTTCGAAGCGTATCCACAGGATATAAATATTTTTATTGACAGTCAACTGACAAAAACGCAACTGATAGCTTCTGAATTGATCAAAGAAATGATTTAGAAATAAAGAATCAAAGACAAAACCACACGATATAACCACTGATCACCATAAACGATACTGTTAAATGAACGGCTAGTCAGTGAAAGTTATACCCCTAAACTCATTTCTCACGTGATCTCGCGGGGTTTTAGCCAAACTCGAAAGAGGCTTATTAGCTGAAAGCCGAGGCGACTGCATTGCCTGGCAAGCCTTTATCGTTCAAATGTGACGTTTTGGAACAAAATACCCCAATCAACGTGACAAGGTTATCAAAAAACATCAGCTGTCACCAAATATCGGGGAAGCTCCCAGGACTTAGTTGGATATCATAAAACCTTGAAACCCAACATCATTACTCGACATTAGTATAAAATGATTGTAATTTTCGGTATTTCATTTTTTCAAACATTTCTAAATGCTTGTTTGATAATCAATGTTTGTTAGAAAGTTAAGAATAATATTTTATTTGTCTTGAACCAAAATTTTTTTTTTTTGTTAGGTAACTGTATTTGAGATAACATTGGAAGGAAAAACTCCGGTGTATTGCAGTTGGTCAGGGGACACAACTCTTGCTGAGTCCAAGACACTCTCCATTAATGGGCTTTATGCAGACAAATTGGGAATCCCTGATGGAAAAGCTGTAAGTATGGTTATTATTCAACAACACCAATGTAAAACGAGAAGGGAGTCTTTTCTAGACAAAGAGTGGGTCAAGTTACTAACAGATTATAATGGTTATAATTCTTTTGTCTTGTGACTGATTTGAGGAGGGGTGGGGGGGGGGGGGGGGGCTTAAAGTTATGACTTACTGAAATGCACAAGAATCATTTGTATTAGCAGGGGTCACTAAACTTAGTGGGTCAAATTTATCTGAAAAGGGCTTACGGTGTCGTGATCTGGATATACATTTAGCTATAATTACATGTATCCATATACCTGAGCCAAAGGTGTATGAAAAGTCTAAGGACGTATGTGACAGTGCTCTTGCACATGAGAGGCAAAAAAAGCCAAAGCTTATCCCCTCAGCTGTACTTACAGCGTCAAATTGCAAACTTCTTTTACATTTATCTCTCATTTTTCTCAGGTAAATATCAAAGAAGTTAACGAAGTCGTAGAATGTCATCAGGTGCAAGTTGAACCTTTGTCTGTTGACGACTGGGAAATACTGGTAAGTGAAGATGTACTTTTAGTTAAGTGGCATGAACTACCAAATCCACACTTTTTTCACATGGATTTGATGCTCATTAAAACATGAAATGTTCAATGTTGAATATAATCTTTGAACCTTTGGTAAAACTGAATGTGTTTTTGTACAAAAAAAATGTGCATCTTTTGGACACCCTGTGGCCAAAATTCATCTAAAATTGGACACACAATAATCCAGCAATTTAACATGGTCAAGATAAAAAAAGTTGGTAAATTTGGGCATTAACTTATGTGCAGAATGTGGACAATTGTTATTTTAGACACCCAAAAGTTGGTAAATTTGGGCATTAACTTATGTGCACAATGTGGAAAATTGTTATTTTAGACACCCTATTTTCGGATTCTGGATGTATGTATGTCATTCTATACAGTGCATACAATTCTATATACAAACCATAACCATTATATTTTAATTTAGTGGCATGACCTATAATATATAGTCTGGCGATATTCTTACCATAGCTTAAGATACGTAAGCATTGTCAATGTAATACAAAGTGTTCCAGAAAATTCTACTGACTAACGCCAAGCTCCTGTCAGTCGTCAACCTAATGAAATATCATAGGTTTACTTTATTACAACAATTTATGATGGGGTATAACGGTCTAAATGATATATCTCTTTTTAACACAATTAGAAACTTGTCTCCATGGTTATTTTAGACAAGAAGATTTTCCCTGTGCCCGTGTGTTTTAGTGATCATAAATATATCTTAGCTTAGTGGCATTTAGATGTTGAAGATACATGGCAAAGGAAAACAAGAAATTATAGATAGCAACTTCTTAATATATTGTAGAGGCAATGGTTCGATCCAGCTTCTTGGATTGTTAATGGTTATCGTCATTAATTTGGGCTTGATAAAGATGCTAGAGGCTGGATCGAAACATTGCCTCACAACATATGATGGGGTATAAAGGTCTAAATGATATACCTCTTATTAACACAATAAGAAACTTGTCTCCGTGGTTTTTTTAGACAAGAAGATTTTCCCTGTGTCCATGTGTTAAAAGAAATATATCAAGAAGCCGCTGGCCATAATTTCATATTTTTTCTTGAAATAACTGTTTTAGGAAATCCATTCCAGCTATGTTGAGAGTCATCTATTGGATCAAGTGCGGGTGGTTTGGACGGGTCAAGTTTGTCCAATCTGGGTCAACAAATCCATCTGTATCTTTGTTAAAATAGGTCAGTATTCAGTCTATATCATCAGAGAGTTTATGATGAGTTAATTTCGAAATTCCCAAAGGACGTCATCATCGTACATGTACAGTGTATGTGGGGGAAAATTTTCATTTCAGCGGACGGAAATTATTCTGTACATAAAAGAATATGCCTGCAATTTTTCAAGGCCTGGGGCTGTTTCACTATTCATTTACGCCCGACGTAGCTTTGCGCCTGGTCGTAACGTAATGTTGAAGATGTATGTTGCCATGGCAGTTCGTTCTTGCATTGGACTTATGACGGGCGTAAATGGGTTGAGAAACAGCCCCCATACATGTACAAGTGCTTGTAACAGGGCGATCAATTCAAATAAAGACCCTCTGCTTTTACATGTATGTACCATATTTCTTCTAAAGATTCAGCCACTTTTTTCCTCATAAAGATTCGTCCATTAGAAAACAAATATGCTAAATGTGACCAGACAAATTTGCCCATTAGAAGGAACTTAAGGCAATACGACCCACCGAGCAATGTGTGAAAATGGTTATCTTTAAACACAACTTCGTGTCTCTGTTTTTGTCGGACTGTGGACAATTTTGGCCGAATCTTCAGAAGAAATACGTTACCCCACAATTCAAATATCACATGTCTTCCCTCTTGACTAAAAATTTAATAGAACCCGTATTTCTTCTAAATATTCAGCCATTCTAATGGCCTAAATTTTCCAATGAGTCAGACGAAAAAAGAGACATGGAGTTGTGTTTAAGGATAACCGTTTTCGCAGACTGCACGGCGGGTTGTATTGCCTTGAATCCCCTCTAATGGCCAAATGTGTCTGGTCACAATTAACATATTTCTTTTCTAATGATCGAAGGAGGATAAAAGTGGCTGAATCTTTAGAAGAAATACGGTAGATGCAAGATCAAAAATAAAGAAAGAACGGCCGTCGGAAAAGTATCGGCTGCGTTAAAAATCGTAACTCAAAAAGAGAGCAACAAAATCTAAAGAAATTACTTTAGTTGAAAAACCATGAGCTAAGCAGTGTAAACTTATCATAATTAATTTTTAGATTAAATTACTGTTTTTATTACGTGAAGACATCAATTAAATAAATTCGACATCACTGGTGGGTTTCTATTTCTTGGCATCGGTGTAGCTTTTTTAGTGTTCCTATTAGTTTTCAACTCTATGTTTGGATTTTTTCCCCCAGGTGAAATAAACCCACCCAGCCCCTGTGCCCTGCTCGTGAACAACACAGAAGTTATTGTTAATCCTAAAATGAGACCAACTGCAAGGAATCAAAATGTAAAAGAATCAAGATCATCTATTGGGCATGGAAAACCAAAAACAACCAATCAAACGTCTCCTAACAATAGTGAAAAGTCATCAGATATTAGCCAATCAAAGTCAAAGGAAGGAAGCTCACATGTTGAGCAATCAGATGGTTTGATGTCTGGAATTAGTAACTATATCAAATCATACATTTGGACGACAAATGACGCCAAAGCAACGGCCAATCTGACGAAATCTGTCGAAATAGATGAAACTTCAGTGCTGCTCGTTAATTTTAAAATTGGATTTCGCGTTCAGTCATTATGTCTGTTAACAGACTCTCCAGCTTATACGCCACCTTCCGTCGTATTCATTCAGTATTCAGACTTTGTAAAAAAGTTACAGTTTTTGGACGTGAATCTGAATCGTGAAATTCCAGAATTCTTCTATGCAAAAATATGCAAACTAAAATCCCCTGCCGAAAAAAGCAAAGAAACTGCAAGTGCGGAGTCCGAGAAAACAAAGAAAAGAAATTCAGAATCGGCCGCCAAACAAAATGATAATCTGGTCGCTGTTGTCAAAGTTATTATTGTTAAGAAATATGACGTTGGAAATAACGAGAAATTAAAACCCTGTCAACCGGTACTTGAAGGACATATGGCCGTATCAGATTATTTAAGAAGGCAGTTGAAACTAGACGTAACTGGTCAGGTCCAGATAGAACCGGTTTCTCACCACCCTGATCCCATTGAAGCTCTTCATTTATTCCAGATTTCTAATTTAGTAAGTCGCTTTAACTCTTGCTAGCTAAAAAGTCTTTGTAATAAAGGGGCCTCCGTGGCTCAGTACATGTAGGTAGAACGAACGACCTATGTGGGATGGTTGCCAGTTACCAGCGGAAGGTCGTTGGTTTCCTCCGGGCATAGAGCCCGGTTTCCTCCCACATTAAAACTGGCAACGCCGCCATATAAGTGAATTGATCTTGAGTGCGGCGTAAAACACCAAACAATCAATCAATTTGTAATAAAATCTTATTATTAATTTAAGTTCAACAATTTTCAAATTCTGTCTTTGATATGATTAATATAGCCTATAGGACAATTTCAATATTCGACACCCAATTCATTTAAAGAGCCGGCTTTGGTGGCTCAGCCAGCGTTGTAATAGCGTTTACGTCAGACACAGGTCTCCCGTTAATCAATAAGTCGTTGGTTCGAATTCCACTTTGACAAAAGATAAATTTTAACATTTCTGAGTTGCTCTTTTCACTCGATGGCCTTATGCAAAAGAGTAGCCAGTTACTAGCTAAAGGTCGAGGCTTTCCTTCTAGCAAAGAGGCTGGTTTCCTTTCCAACTAAACCTTCAATGCAGATAGTGACCATAATCTTGAGTCAGTGTGGTGTAAAGCTCCGAAAAATCAATCAGTGAAAGGTTTTTGAAAATAGGAAACCTGAATATTTCTAATTTCTGCCTAACCCCCTAAACACAGATTTTTTTCTTTTAAAACTAAGTGATTTTGAACTTGTGACCAAATGGCTGAAGGTTGTTTAGAGTGGATAATTGACATAAAGGGGGTTGAGTGAACCCACAACTTTTCAACTTTGGGTGATCAAATGAACGCACAACTTTTCCACTTTGGGTGATCAAATGAACCCACAACTTTTCAACTTTGGGTGATCAAATGAACCCACAACTTTTCCACTTTGGGTGATCAAATGAACTCACACGTTTTCCACTTTGGGTGATCAAATGAACCCACAACTTTTCCACTTTGGGTGATCAAATGAACCCACAACTTTTCCACTTTGGGTGATCAAATGAACCCACAACCTTTCCACTTTGGGTGATCAAATGAACCCACAACTTTTCCACTTAGGTTGATCGAATGAACTCACAAGTTTTCCACTTAGGGTGACCAAATGAACCCACAACTTTTCCACTTTGGGTGATCAAATGAACCCACAACTTTTCCACTTTGGGTGATCAAATGAACCCACAACTCTTCCACTTAGGCTGATCGAATGAACCCACAACTTTTCCACTTAGGTTGATCGAATGAACTCAAAAGTTTTCGACTTAGGGTGACCAAATGAACCCACAACTTTTCCACTTAAGGTGATCAAATGAACCCACAACTTTCCACTTAGGTTGATCGAATGAACTCACAAGTTTTCCACTTAGGGTGACCAAATGAACCCACAACTTTTCCACTTTGGGTGATCAAATGAACCCACAACTTTTCCACTTTGGGTGATCAAATGAACCCACAACTTGTCTACGTAGGGTGATCAAATGAACCCACAACTCTTCCACATAGTGGGATCGAATGAACCCACAACTTTTCCACATAGGGTGATCGAATGAACCCACAACTTTTCCACTTAAGGTGATCAAATGAACCCACAACTTTCCACTTAGGTTGATCGAATGAACTCACAAGTTTTCCACTTAGGGTGACCAAATGAACCCACAACTTTTCCACTTTGGGTGATCAAATGAACATACAACTTTTCCACTTTGGGTGATCAAATGAACCCACTAGTTTTCCACTTTGGGTGATTGAATGTACCCACAACTTTTCCACTTTGGGTGATGGAATTAACCCACAACTTTTCCACTTTGGGTGATCGAATGAACCCACAACTTTTCACATAGGGTGATCGAATGAACCCACAACATTTCCACATAGGGTGATTGAATGAACCCACAATGATCCCTCCAATCTATGGATCGAACGATTTTTCAGACTGACAGTCGTATGACCGCTGAGCCACCACAGCCCTTTTATAGTAGCAATGAATAATACTATACTATCTAGTATCCTATATAAAAATAATTTCAGATTTCTCAATGCTATTAATTTTTATTTCAGCCTCCTCATATAACATGTGAGATGATTCTACAAGCTTTTCGCTGTTGGTTGGATAAAACTCTGTCATATTCTAATTCTCTGCTCATCTTTCAACAAATGTTGATACATTTTCCCATTCTACCAGGTACTGTTGGGTTCATTGTGTGGAAGTAGTTCGATTATTTTAGTAATTTATAGACAAAAAATATTTTCGCCTTAAAATATTCAATAGACACATTCACTAAATATGTTTTTAAAAAAAAAAAAGATTTAAATTTCAACTTGCATTTAAACCTTATTTTTAAAAAAATGAAACAATGAATACTTGCATGTATCTATGCAAAAATATTTTTAAATATCAGAAGGATATATTAGAAGGATATATTTAATAATGCTACAACATTTGTCTTATGTATATCTATTCTTGATGTTAAAAGCCCACTTGCAACCTTCCTGGCATTTGTTGAAGTCTATTTATGTGAGCTTACTACATGTACAAGTAAACCCACATAGGACACATTATACACATAGATATCTTATAATAACTACATGTAGATTGGCTAAGCGCTATGCGCTGCTCAGTAGAAAACGGCACAATAGTCCGTCACCTAGCAAAATGGCGGACTATAACATTAACATTACAATCCAGAACGAGGCTACCGCTTGTTGTTGCACGATAGTCAAGTTGGGCCTACCTACTAAAGCCACTTTTACACGTTTGTCATGATGGGCGAGGAATTTCATGCAGCACCTACCGCTTAAAACTTATTCCATTATCGAAAAAATGACAGAAAAGTTCACATTAGACAAGAAAACAACTTGGTAACGCAAGTGAAAAATCACCTAGCAAGATGGCGACTTAGTGGCCGGAAGTCGTTTGTTGTTAGCCAATCTAGTTATTATAATATATCTATGATTATACATTCATAAGGGGAGATAATAATGTGCAAGCTTTGGTATAGATTTATTATTTTAGAATGCAAACTGAATGATTTCACTAATATGGCAGCTTTGTCAGAGATTTTAAGGGATGAAAGCTGCAAAGTTTACCCTGTATTTGCCAACCATGTTACTTTTTTTACAAAAAAGAAAACAAACTTCTGAACATTTTCTATTAATTAGGGGATCAAACACATGGGACCCATACATTGGCGGAGGGCTGTTTGGATAATTTGGTTGTACATGTCATACACCATCTTTGAATCACCTTTGCAGCCAAAAATAACCAGTGAAATGAAAAACACTAAGAATAAATGCTTATTACAAGTCTGTAATAAAAAACTTTTTGTACATCTTCTCGAATTATTTCGTTTTCATAAATTATTTTTCCTTCATTTTCATTAAAAATTTTGTTTTTTGCAGAGCTGAACTTGGAAGTGTTATTGACATTTGACCTTGAAAAATCCATCCAATCAAAGAACAGGGATTATTCAGTTCTCAATCCTCACACATGTGATTCTATACCTATATTAATACGCGAGAGAGTAAAAGGGAGGCGCAAATGGCCAGAGATTTCTCATCTACCATGTGACGCTGTTACAGAGATCGATCCTTTATTTCCAAAACTTACACTTGAAAAACTAGGGTAATAATTTGTTTTTAACATGTGAAAATTTCTGTTATATTAAAAAAAGCATTGGTGTTATTTTCTATAGTTTTGTTTGAGATTTATTTTGTGATTCTCTAGTTGTTACCAGTACAAATTAAAGGAGGGGAAAATAAAAAAAACAACATGAAATTGTAACGAACAAACACCCTAGAGTATCAATTTTTAAGCTGTACATCTTCCTTGCGTTTTATAGGGATGCAGAAAATTGCACATGTTTAAATTGGGTCACAAAAACGATGGAGGCCGCCATTTGTAAAGCGAGAAATTGACCGGAAACAGATGTGCCTGAAATTCAGACCAATTTCACTCGCGCATGCGCTTTGGTTTGCTGGGTATGCGTCTACTGATTGGCCAAAGCAGACACACCCCTAAGCCCTGTTGTGATGGCGCCCAAGTAGGCAAGTCGGCCTCAGTCGAAATCCAACGGTTTTATATAACTTCACTTTAGGACTGTGCGGTGGGAAAAAAATCGTAAAAATTTGTCTATGGTAGCATTGGAAAGGGAAATTCGCCGTCCGTTTAGAGTATTTGCCAGTTTTTTGTGTTTTCGTCTCCTTGAATTTAGATGTACATGCAGATATTTTCTCGGATCTCTCAATTATTTGAAATGTTGATGTGTCTGGTTGCTGCAGTTAGCTTCTTATTAAGGGTATCAGTTCTGTGAAAAGCAAAACTAAAGAAACTGTGGTCAAGATATTATTATTTTTGTCTTTTATTTCAACAGTGGAATTGTTCTTCTTGCTTCTAAAGCCATGGAACATATTGACATGACCTTTGGACTACGACCTCTGACACAGGCTATTTTGCCATCTTTGATTGGTCTTCGTATTGGTGCTCTTCTTGTCACTGGGATTTCAGGAACAGGAAAAAGTAGCCTCGGAAAAGCCCTATGTAGGAGAGCTGCTGAATATCCTTATTTGGCATATACTTCAGTTGTTGAATGCAAATCACTCAAGGGTATGGATATTTTTCATATTATTACAGATCAATGACAAATGATTAAGGTATAGAGTAAGAGTAGTAAGATTTTTGTGAAGAACACAAGCTTTCGATTTTTGTGAAGAACACAAGCTTTCGACACCTAGACTGTATACGTATGACAGATTTTCATTGTCATTGTGGGTGTTATGCACACAGAGAGCTCTTGGCTTATGCTGTCAACTCTGATCCCATCTCATATGACAATTCAAGTAAACACGTGTTTCCATGGTTACATACAATTGTCCCTTGCCTCATCGTAACTGATACCAATTCATTTTGTCGGCAATTGGTGAAATTCCTGCACGTCAGGATTAAAATAGAAAACATGCTTGATGCTTGATTCTCAATGCCTTCCCAAGACGAAATTCTCAGAAGAATTGACACAAACACCATTACCTTGTAGTTCAGCCTTATCCTCTCTTGTGCAGTAGACTTTTGTTTATAGCTTTTTTACAGTACAATCATAATACAACATTTTCATTTTTGAATACGTTTACACAAACAAAATCTAATATCTTTCCTACGATAATGGTATTTTTGTTAGGAAACCGACACTTGGCTACTGTTTTCAGAATACCTTTACACAAACAAAATCTAGTATCTTTCCTACGTTATTTGTATCTTTATTAGGAAAGCGACGCTTGGCTACTGTTTTCAGAATACTTTCACACAAAAAATCTAATTTACACGTTATTGGTATTTTATTTTAGGAAAGCGACCTGACTCTATCCAAAGAATTTTAGAGAAGGTATTTGAGGAGTGTACGTGGAGAGAGCCATCAGTGATTTTATTGGATGATGTTGATGTATTAGCGGGTGCCTCCAGTAGTCCTGATGCGGAGATGTCAGGGGAAGCTCTATATTCAAACAAACTTGCACAAGGTACAGTTGTATGTCTTCATAAGACTCTACAAAGACCTGAAGTGTCATGTTACCATGGCGCTGAAAAGTAAAATAATCTTGAGTGCGCCATAAAACATCAGTCAATCAATCAGTTCAAAAAAACTGTGATTTGTCAATTTTTGTTGGATGTATAAAGGTAATGCGTTTCCTCTCGACATGGTTTCAATCCCTGATATATTGATCAATCAAGATGTACAACAATCTATCGATCCTAATTTTTGTTAAACCATATGAGATAAATTTAAGAAGAAACCAATTTCTTCTCATCAGTTTGGATTAAATGTGATTCAAATGCGATCCCCACGCGCTGTGATTCTCACGCGCTGTGATCCTCACGCGCTGTGATCCTCACGCGTTGTGATCCTCACGCGTTGTGATTCTCACGCGCTGTGATCCTCACGCGTTGTGATCCTCACACGTTGTGATCCTCACGCGTTGTGATCCTCACGCGTTGTGATCCTCACGCGTTGTGATCCTCACGCGTTGTGATCCTCACGCGTTGTGATCCTCACGCGTTGTGATCCTCACGCGTTGTGATCCTCACGCTGAATAAACATTATCCTCAGAAAGGGATTTATTTTGTTGCAAGATTTTATCATTCTATCTCTTCATGCTTTTTAATCCAGTGATACAGTCAATACTTAAGAGGGAGATGGTGAACAACTCTAGATTATCCGTGATAATGACGGCCAAGTCTCGTTCCTCCATCCATCCTTCCTTCATTCCCGCCCGCGGAATTCATCAGATTCAACAAGCTCTGGAGATCAAAACACCGAAACAGGTAAAAACACGGAGAGAAGTTTGATTGATTGTTTGCGCGTCTGAATTGTACTCTTGTTTTTTTTATTGGGAGGTGGGGGGGGGGCCCGTCGAATCAACTGCACCAAATACCTAATAAAAAGCCGTCCAATCTTCTCTGCTTTGCTTGTAAATAAAATTACAATGGTTGTGTGACTCAATTCCTCTTAGGGTGTGTTTCCATGAACTTGTGTTAACGCGTGTGTTGATGGATGCGATTGGTTAACGGGTAGGATGAAGTGTTTCCACGGGCTAACGCGTTTGAGTGCCATCTGTCCTAAGGTTACGATAAAAAATCAAGGTCGTATCACTGACAACAACTTTTTTTCGGTTTGGGGAAAGAATGTGAATAAGCGAACATCTACATAGCCTTTTCATTCAAAATACATTTACAACAGAAACATAAGTCAGTAAAAATAGTAAGTAACTATAGCGTATTTCTGTAGTTTCATTTTTTTAGGGAAAACACATCCGTCAATGCACGCGTTAACGCATAACGCATGTCCGTGGAAACACACCATTATTTGGAAGGATGGCCGGTCAAAAGAGGGGGTTTCCTACATGCAGAGAGCTTGGTTTCATCTCCTGATAAATAACGGAAACCATCAATACTGCTGCGTAAAACAATAATCAATCAATCTAAGCAACCTTCCAGAATTTTTTTTTGTTTTAAAGAATATATTTTTAAATAACCCTTTTGTCTTTTCAAATTTTGTAAATTTACCGGTTACAGGAAGAAAGAAGTGACATATTGGCGGCCATTTTGAGGAACAAATCCTTCCTGTCACAAGATGATGTCTCAAAACTCCCCTTGTCGGATTTATCCTGCAGGATGGAAGGGTTTGTTGCACAGGATATCAAGAGCGTAGTAGATAGAGCAATTCATGCGCATCATAACAACGGGCCGAAAGGTATGGATTTTTTTTGTTTCTCACGTTTCTATAAACAAAATAGTTCACATTCGAACCATCTTCAGGCAAAGAGTCCGCCTTCCTCTCCCTGTTAAGTGAAATAATCTTGAGCGCGGCGTAAAACACCATACAATCAATCAATCAATCTCCCTGTTAAAGATTTATTTCGTTCTTTCTTACATTTCTATAAACAAACTAGTTCACATTCGAATCATCTCCAAGCATAGAGTCTGCCTTCCTCCCCCTGTTAAAGATTTGTTTTGTTCTTTCTTACATTTCTATAAACAAACTAGTTCACATTCGAATCATCTCCAAGCATAGAGTCTGCCTTCCTCCCCCTGTTAAAGATTTGTTTTGTTCTTTCTTACATTTCTATAAACGAACTAGTTCACATTCAAATCATCTCCAAACAAAGAGTCCGCCTTCCTCCCCCTGTTAAAGATTTGTTTCGTTCTTTCTTACATTTCTATAAACGAACTAGTTCACATTCGAATCATCTCCAAGCATAGAGTCTGCCTTCCTCCCCCTGTTAAAGATTTGTTTTGTTCTTTCTTACATTTCTATAAACGAACTAGTTCACATTCGAATCATCTCCAAGCATAGAGTCTGCCTTCCTCCCCCTGTTAAAGATTTGTTTTGTTCTTTCTTACATTTCTATAAACGAACTAGTTCACATTCGAATCATCTCCAAGCATAGAGTCTGCCTTCCTCCCCCTGTTAAAGATTTGTTTTGTTCTTTCTTACATTTCTATAAACGAACTAGTTCACATTCGAATCATCTCCAAGCATAGAGTCTGCCTTCCTCCCCCTGTTAAAGATTTGTTTTGTTCTTTCTTACATTTCTATAAACGAACTAGTTCACATTCAAATCATCTCCAAACAAAGAGTCCGCCTTCCTCCCCCTGTTAAAGATTTGTTTCGTTCTTTCTTACATTTCTATAAACGAACTAGTTCACATTCGAATCATCTCCAAGCATAGAGTCTGCCTTCCTCCCCCTGTTAAAGATTTGTTTTGTTCTTTCTTACATTTCTATAAACGAACTAGTTCACATTCGAATCATCTCCAAGCATAGAGTCTGCCTTCCTCCCCCTGTTAAAGATTTGTTTCGTTCTTTCTTACATTTCTATAAACGAAATAGTTCACATTCGAATCATCTCCAAACAAAGAGTCCGCCTTCCTCCCCCTGTTAAAGATTTGTTTCGTTCTTTCTTAGATTTCTATAAACGAACTAGTTCACATTCGAATCATCTCCAAACAAAGAGTCCGCCTTCCTCCCCCTGTTAAAGATTTGTTTCGTTCTTTCTTACATTTCTATAAACGAAATAGTTCACATTCGAATCATCTCCAAACAAAGAGTCTGCCTTCCTCTCCTGTTATGATTGGCATTGTGTCATATACATATAAGTGAAATAATCTCGAGTGTGTCGTTAACATCAATCAATTAATCAATCATTCGAATTAGAATCTTCAGGGGGAAATTTCATGCTACCAGTTTTAACTTATCAACTGGACAAGCTTGGATGATAAGTGAGATACTTTGATAGCGTTCTGAAATACTAAGTGATTAACTCCTTCTTAAAGGCACACTTGCCACGAAAATCAGGAATATTGTTTACATTAAAAAAGAAAGTCTGTTTTCTGTATTTTTCCCAGACAATATAAGTTAGGAACTTTCTATTTTTACCAAAATTTAAAAGTTTGGACGTCACTTTGTATTTTTAATTTGAATTTGAAAATTTGAATTGTTAGGTGCCCGTAACGTAAACAAACCACACTGCCCCCTATTGGCGATTTTATGTTTCAGTCGAGTGAGTGAACTAACGGCACAGTGTAATTTTACGTAGGCCTATTTATCTGAGAAATACAGACTGACGATCGGTTAACAGCGACTGGAAAAGTCTGCTGATAATTGTTTGAGTGTAAAACACATATAAAAAGGCCTGAAATGAGGGTAATCCAACACGAAAGTTGACCGACACTGATCGTTGTTGTTGTAATCAGCCTTCGATTCTTCGTTTGTTTTTCACCCCATTTCTACATTCTAAAGCTAACTAGACATGTTTTATGTGTCCTATGTTTAAGTTTAGTTGTATTAGTCATAGTAAGCTCATGTAAATTGGTTTTCTTAGCAAATTTAAACAGGCTACGGCGGCAAGTGGGCCTGTAAGTGTCAGAAATTTCTTCTCTAATTGAAATGGGGGCCTCCTTGGCTCAGTAGGTAGAGCATTGGACGCTCAATCCGAAGAGCCTTCCACCAATGAGTCGCAGGTTCAAATCCCCACTCAGCCCAAAACAAAATTGGAAAATTTTCTGACTGGGTTTTCACTCGATCAACCTATGTGGTATGGTTGCCAGTTACCTCTGGAAGATCGTGTGTTTCCTCTTTGCATAGAGCGGCCATTTAAGTGAAAGAATCTTGAGTGCAGCGTAAAACACCAAACAATCAATCAACCAATTTGAATGGTTGCCAGGTAGCAGTGAGGGTCAAGGGTCATATACAGTGTAAGTACATGTCATATATTGAGTGCGTCGTAATGCATTCTTGAGTTCTGTCTGTTCTTATCAGCTTCAGGGTCACTGGCCGTAATTAACATGAACTATTTTAAGTACTTTAATGGTTGTTATCGACAATAATCTCTATGTTTTCATGGAGATTTCCTGTCCTTTAATCTAATTTGCTTTCCTCTGTCTTACAAAGATGGCGTAACATAGGACGTAAATCAGTGTTAAAACTAAGAAATGTTTGAAACTCTCTTTTAACGTGGGTTCCATACTAATGATAAAAAATTAAAGACATCACCACGTCCTCAGATAGTTAAAACTATAAGAACTTACGCCTTGGTCACACCTGGTCCATGTTACAGGCCTTTGCAGATCTTTACGCCACCTTTGTAAGACAAGGACCCTGTGACAATGATCCCAATTTCTTCACCACAAAACCTGGCAATGCCACGATATAATTAAATAAGTCTTCCGGAGTGCATATCAATCAATCAATCAATCAATTTATCTTATAGATAAAGCCACATTAACCATGCGTGATTTTGATATTGCCTTGACGGACTTTACTCCGGCATCATATCGTAACGTCAAGCTTTACGAGGAGACAGAGATTGGATGGCAGGATATCGGGGGATTGGCTGACGTCAAGAAAACACTTATTGAGACATTACAGTGGCCCACCAAGGTAAAATAGACCATCCATTAGTCTGAAAGAATTCTTATTTCTGAGGTGAGTTAACGACCACTTCCAGGGCCTTTAAGAAAAAAAATCTGTTCTGTCTATACCTTGAGTGAAATTTCAATCAAAAAATCTTTCAAGAGTAGAATGGTCATTCATAATATTGCAGCCTGCTGGTCTGATGTTGACAATACATGTACTTTCAACACTATATCACAGGTTCCAGCCTTTCCAAACCATAGTTTTTTTGTCAAACCCATATCAGGTTTTTTGTCAAACCCATATCAGGTTTTTTGTCAAGAAACCCATATCAGGTTTTTTGTCAAACCCATATCAGGTTTTTCTCAAACCCATACCAGGTTTATCCAAACCCATATCAGGTTTCTCTCAAACCCATATCAGGTTTTTCTCAAGCCCATACCAGGTTTTTCTCAAACCCATATCAGGTTTTTCTCAAACCCATATCCCTTTTTTCTTGTTTTAGTACCCCCAGCTGTTTGCAAATTGTCCCTTAAGATTACGATCAGGTCTGCTACTGTTTGGTGCCCCGGGGACAGGCAAAACCCTCCTGGCCAGGGCAGTGGCTAAGGAGTGTGGACTAAACTTCATCAGTATTAAGGTATGGCATGGGTGGTCCAGTGGGTTAGAGTGCCTCAGTTCCACACAGAGCTTCCATTGATGCGGGGACCTCCGTGGCTCAGTAGGTAGAGCGTTGGACGCTCAATCCCAACAGCCTTCCACCAATGGGTCGCGGGTTCGATTCCCACTCAGTCCAAAAAATTGAAAAATTCTCTGTCTGGGTTTTCACTCGAACGACCTATGTGGGATGGTTGCCAGTTACCACCAGAAGGTCGTGGTTTTCCTCCGTGCATAGAGCCAGGTTTCCTCCCACAATAAAACTGGCAACGCCGCCATATAAGTGAAATAATCTTGAGCGCGGCGTAAAACACCAAACAATCAATCAACCAATCCATTGATGCGATGTGGGTTCAAATCACACTCAGACAAAATAAAAATTTTCTAAATGGATTTTTTACTCTGTCGCCGTATGTGGAAGAGTTGCCAAGTACTCAACGAAGGTACGGGTGTTTCTTCCCCCACAAAACCTGGCATGCTGCCATATAAGTGAAATAATCTTGAGTTCAGCGTAAAGCATATATATATATCAAGTATATAGGACTGGTTGTTTCAGTCCTGTTACCTTAATTGACTGTTAAACGACTCTTAACTGCTACTGATTGATTGATTGATTTTTTTTTGCCTAAACCGCCAAAGCTTTGTTTAGTACATGGCA
This sequence comes from Lepidochitona cinerea, assembly GCA_963971465.1. Taxonomy (NCBI): domain Eukaryota; kingdom Metazoa; phylum Mollusca; class Polyplacophora; order Chitonida; family Tonicellidae; genus Lepidochitona; species Lepidochitona cinerea. The sequence goes on from OZ020562.1 coordinate 29,599,398, forward strand.
ACTCCTGCTGGAAAGAAAAAAGTACTCCAAAATTTTTATTTTTTTCTTTCACTACCGGTAGTGTGATTTGAAGCCTCAACCCATCATTGTGAGGCTTCTGTCAAACTGAAAGATTATCACTCTGCAGACTAGTGTTTTATAGTTATTTAAGCTAACCATACTCAGAACTTTTTCTCTAATCCCTTAAGTGGCATGAACTGCCAAAATGTTGATATTTTGATGTTAAAACAGAATGTTGAAATTATTGGATATTTTTCTCAAGACGCATAATTGAGAAGCTTTTTAGTGCTTCTAGTCTCGAAAATGTACGATAAAGTATAGTTTTAAACTAACTGTGGCTTAGAATGAATGAATGGTCGTCTCGGTTATTTAAATTTTGTTTACTTTTCGAACACGTTTTTGTACAGGTCACATACAACGCTAGTCATTTAGTTTTTCGGTGGCCTTCAAAACCTCTTACTGTCGTAACGATCAGAAATTATGAAAAAAGCGTGAATTTTGGCAGCAGTTAGAGGAGTTAGTGAAAGATTTTTTGAAAATAACCTAAATATTGAAACTAGACTGAGATTTTGAATTTTGGAAGTTATTTTGATATGCTGATTTTCCATTTTTGAATCTTAGGGTCCGGAGTTATTAAGTAAATATATTGGAGCGAGTGAACAGGCTGTGAGAGACGTATTTAACAGGTGAGTGAAGACCTATATATCGATTGATTGATTGTGTTGGGTGACAAAATAATTAACATGATACCTGTAGATTTTTTGTACAAATTTTGTACTGTATTTACAGGCAAATAATATACAAACAGTGGGAAGAAATATACATAAAATTGACTTACTTTTACATACTACATAAGTGCTATAAGTGCTAATTTAACTATAATAACTTTAATCAAGGAACTCAAAGTTGGAATAGATCTGATGATCACAAAATAGGATTCATTTAAAATATAATAAAATCATTGAAACACATTAGTTAACTCTTTGCCCAGATAAACAAATTCACAGATCACACAAACAACTGTAATATTGATAAAATATTGTTGGCTAATAATTAAGAATAAGCAGAGAACAAAGGGTTATAAAAGCTAATTAAAGCATTACTGAAGCACAGCTGACTCGATACAAATATTGTGCTCTTTAAATAGATCTCTAGAAATTCCAGAACAATCTTAATATTACATATCAACATAAATTTGCATAACTAGAAACCTTACATATTTGATCTTCTAGTAGAATCCATGGCCTCAATGACAAACATCACAGGCTCAAATCTGGGTGAACTTTACTAATTTGTAAACCGTTGTGGGTCAACCGGTGATGTGAAGAAAATTTATCATAGCTGGTAATAACTTCCATGAAAGAATCGCTAGACCTACGTGAAACACAGAAGATTTCCGAACTGAAAGCAATCATATAATTAATACAGCCAGGGAAAATTCTAGAAAGGTCAATGACTAATACACAAAATAATTGTTTGGTGTTTTGTGTGTCTATGTGTTTTATGTGTCTATGTGTTTTATGTGTCTATGTGTTTTATGTGTCTATGTGTTTTATGTGTTTATCACTACAGGCTGATACTGTGGATTAAAAAAGAAAATTTTGTGCCAACCCTGTCAGATTATGGGATGGTTTGTGTCAATGTGTGCAGTTGACACCCAACAGGCCTGTCATTAAGAATAGACTGAGAGAGTTACAGTATGCTCTCCCAAAATTGTCAGGATGACCTGTTTCACTCCCCCCAAAAATGGTCTCTCAAAATTCAATGGGAGTGCACTTCCTCTCCCATGTTTTTCAGAGAGAGAACATGATTATAATGAAATAAAAGCATCTGAAGTTACAGAAAAGGAATTTTTATTTTGGTACCAGGCATACTTATCTATGTCAGAATTATCGTGCAAATTCTGGAGAAATTAGTCTTTTAAAAAAATGTTATCCTAGTTTTCCATATTATCATACAGTAAATTCTATTTTAATGGACATGAAAGGGTTTGAGAATAGTTTTATCTTCGCCTGAAACTGATAGGGAGAATTAGGGGGAGTGATAAACAGGTCTCCTCACACCCCTCTGGGGGTGTGTGGAGGGGAAGGAGAGCAATCACTCTCCCTATAATGACAGCCCTGCCCAAAGTAAAATTTCGTTGACTTTTCTGCGATGAATGATGAACATTGGACTCATTCAAGTCTCCGTGGAAGTCCTCGGTGTTAATTTTGTTACTATATAAATGACTTTAAATCTGCTAACAATATTTATTTTAAAGGTTTGGAGACAAATAGGCGTGGCTAATTCGCTGACGATCATTATTTAATGCAAGCTATCAGTTAAAGGCTGACTCACACGGTGCGATTTGTCGTACCGACTTGTAGCATGCGATAAAAATGGATGTATTTGATTGGTTGACAAATCGTACCAACCAATTAAAAGCATCCATTTTAATCGCATGCTGCAAGTCTGTACGATAAATTGCACTGTGTGAACGGACCTTTATTCATATCAACTTCTAAAGAATGTGTGACTTTTGGCTGTAGCGAGTGTATGTAACAACCTCAGCATCAAAGAGATCGATTTTTGTGCTATTTGATTGATGTTTAGTTTCATTTATATATGCCTACATTTTTATGGGGTTGGGGGGAATGGGCTCTTTGTCTTGCCCCAAACTGATCTTTTTCACTGCACTCAAGATTATTTTACCTATGTGGCAGGGTCAACAGGTTTAGTGGGGGAGGCAACAGGGCTCTTTCCCCAGAGGGAACCCCAGGCCTGGCAAGTACCTGGCAACCCTCCCACATAAGGTCACCATGTGAAAACAACACTCAGAAATGTTTTTCTAGGACTGAGTGGGATTCAAAACCACGGCCCATATCAGAGGGACCGTATTCAATGTTTCACTTTCTTTATTTTGACTGACTGGGTTTTCACTCGGACGACGTACTGTATGTGGGATGGTTGCCAGTTACCAACAGAAGGTTGTGGGTTTCCTCCGGGCATAGAGCCCGGTTTCCTCCCACAATAAAACTGTCAACACCGCCATATAAGTGAAATAATCTTGAGCGCGGCGTAAAACAACAAACAATCAATCAATCTTTATTTTGATTATTTCAGAGCCCAGAGTGCCCGGCCATGTATTTTGTTCTTTGACGAGTTTGACTCTATAGCCCCAAGGTAATGGAACATCTGTTTGAAGATTTTAGATTCTTTCAATTTTGAGACTCGAGATTGACCGCTGAAAGTAAATAAATTTGTTTTCCAACTTACGCTTGTTAAATTTGTAACTTGATCCAAACCAATTTTTTTTTTTTTTTTTCATTTTTTTCATACATATATTTTCACATAAGTGATCACGATTTTTGATCCAAACAAATATTACTTCCCTCATATAGGCTCTAAGTTGTTATTTACTTATTTGTTGTATGTTTTTTGAGAAAAAAAATCCACCAATAAACTTTTTTTTGACGTTGATTTATTCAGAATTCTCTAATTGGCATAAATAAACAACGGTGTCATTTTAAAGGGAAATTAACTGCCAAAATTAAGAATTTTCTCTTGAATTTTGATGAGGAAACAATGTGAGCGTTTGAAAAACCTTGCAAAACTAAATAATTGACTCCAGTAACCTGTATAAACCAAACATTCACAAATTATGGACAAAATTTGAATAACCTGGATGTAGGCTCAAAGTTTAGGGTTTTTCTTACATTCTTTTAAAAACTACATGTATGTTTACATTCATTTTCCAGATTTATATGCCTTTATCTGTTTCAGTTATCTTCTAAAAATTGTGAACAATTTTTCAATTTTGTTTTAACGAAAATTTACCTGTATTTGGCTTCCACTATAACACTTACTTTGACCATTAACACCAATGTAAAGCATGGCATCCACTATAAAAACACTTACTTTGGTAATTATAATGACCATTAACACCAAGGTAAATCCTTTCTCTGCAGACGAGGTCATGACAGTACGGGTGTTACGGACAGGGTTGTCAATCAGTTATTGACTCAGTTAGATGGAGTTGAGGGACTAGAAGGTATCCCTTTCTTTTAACACCTTACGGTATTTAAATTGGCATGAGCTGCCAAAATTCACACTTTTTTTTCATAATTTCTTATCGACATGACAGTATTAGGCTGTGAAGGCCATCCATACAGTACATGTATGTGGCCTGTACGAACTGAAAACGTGTTCGAAAAGTAAACAAAATTTAAATAACGGGGACAACCATTCATTCATTCTAAGCCAAAGTTAGTTAAAAACAATATCGTACATGTACATTGTCGAGACTAGAAGCACTAAAAAACTTCTGAATTGTACGTCTTGAGAAAAATAGCCACTAATTTCAACATTCTGGTTTAACAGCAAAATATCAACATTTTGGCAGCTCATGCCACTTTAAGTTCTGTGATACGAAAATCACATAACTTGTAAGAATGTAGTAACCAATTCAAAACATAACCATGGGAGACCACTTACACAATGCAATCTGCACCACAAGACTTAATTAGGACCTGTAAACTTTCCATGTTGAAGAGATATGCCAAGAGTCCAGGTGTGCACTATCTTTTGTAGATTTTCATACTTGTTGATGTTATTTCTGAACAATACTGTTACTTACTTTCTTGCATCCAGTATGACCGACAATTTTCAGATTTTTTACTTCTTGAGGAGGGTCTCATCCATCGCTGCTTTGTTAATTTCAAGAGGACAATTGACAATGAAAAGCTCCTCCCTGTTAATCTATTCTCTTACGTTGAATAAAAACAAAGAAAACTAAACAACATATTTAGTATCCAGTAGTACGGTAAGAATTCCACTAATTCAAGGATAAGCAATGTGAAGATAACAAATTATGAGACTGCTTTCTGCCATGTTTGGTCTAAAACAACAACAATAGCGATTGCTCGATAGGATTATCGGTCGCTCCATGCAGGAGGCAAGACACCCAACGAAAGTCGCAAACTTTTAGAGTGCTTTTCGTTATGTTTTGAGTACTTGAATTAGCGGAATTCTTTTGACCTTTGTACATTGTGAGCATATATGGGTTATTTGAGTCAATTTCTAAGGGGTTTTCCCGGTGTTATTTTTCTCCCTGTAGGTGTCTATGTGCTTGGGGCCACCAGTAGACCGGATTTGATTGACCCAGCTTTATTGAGGCCCGGTAGATTGGATAAATCTCTACATTGCCAAATGCCCACGGAGGTTAGTCCGGTGAAATGTGTCCTTAAACTTCCAAAGCTTGGTGGTCGCGGGTTCGAATCCCACTCAGTCCAAAAATTGGAAAATTTTCTGACTTGGTTTTCACTCGAACGACCTATGTGGGATGGTTGCCAGTTACCAGCGGAAGGTCGTGGGTTTCCTCCGGGTATAGAGCCCGGTTTCCTCCCACAATAAAACTGGCAACCGAACGCCGCCATATAAGTGAAATAATCTTGGGGGCTGCGTAAAACACTAAACAATCAATCAATCAACCAAAGCTTGGTGTTGTTTCTCGAAACATTTATGTCGTTAGAAATATTTGTTGCCATGGCAGTCCTTGAATTCGAATGAGCAATAGACTTTTTGAGAAACAGCCCCCAGTAACATACAATGAATCACTTAAGGGTAAAAAATAGTACTCTATAAAAAGATTGGGGGCCTCATTTGCTCAGTCGGTTAGTGGGACATTCCCTCAGTCTGACACAGACCTTCCATCGATGTGGCACGGGTTTGAGACATGCTCAGGCGAAATATATTTTTTTACTCCATGGTCTTACGTGGAAGAGTTGACAGGTACTCGCCAAAAACCGGTTCCCTTTGGGTAAAGAGCCTGGTTTCCTCCCCCACTAAACCAGACCATGCCACTATGTAAGTGAAATAATCTTGAGTGCGGCGTAAAACACCAATCAATCAATCAAGCAATTTTTATAATTGCCCAGAAATGAATTTTTTTCTTCTTTGTTGAACTTATTTATGATTTGTCTTATTCCTAAGCATGGCTGTAAATGTTGTGTATTGCTATGAAAATTGAGTCAGTTGTTAATTCAAAACAGTTGAGCATGCTTGAGTACCTTGAAAAAATAATAGATTGACAATAAAATAAAAAATATGGGTGAAGCTAGTGAGCCTTGCTAATAAGGGACAAATTTCAAATAGCCAGGATGCTGGAGTTCATTTAGGGACTTTTGTTGCTTAAAAAAATACTTTAACGTTTATCTCCAAAACTGGTATCAGCGGAAAGCTCTTATTTTGTTCTTCTGAAAAAAATCAACAAACAATTAACTTATTGTGTTTCAATGAAATTTTCCTGATATCTGGCAGCTCATGTCACTTGAATGTCATATTAATGTCATTTTTCCAGAACGAACGTCTCGAGATTTTGACGTCTTTGGCCAAAAAGATTAAATTTGCTGATGATGTAAATTTGGAAGAAATCACCAAACTCTGTGAATATTTCACTGGTGCTGATTTTAAGGCATTGTTATACAATGCACAGCTTGAGGCTATACATGAAATAACACCATCATTAAAGGGAGATAAGCCATCCAGTCATCTTGACCTGGAAAAGAAAACTCAGCAAGTCTGTCAATCTTTACCTTCATCACAAAAGAGCTCTCTTCAATCAGGGGAGATAAATGAGAGAGAACAAATTCAAACTGTATCTGAATTGAATGGTTTTAAAAACAGTGCTATAAACTACATACCGAATTTAGAAGAAGGACCTATAGAAATTGGCCCAGACTTGGAGAAACAGATTTTTTCTCAGGTGTGTAAATTTAATGTATGTATAGTTTTTATACGCCCGACTTAAAAAATGTCTGTCGTATTATGGTATCACCATTTATGACATGTTCACAACATTATGGGTAGAGGGTGTGTCATGAACCATTTTTATACTTAAAAAAAGTCGGTTGTATTATGGTATCACCAGCGCCGTCCGTCCATCCCGGATTCCCTCCCGCTCCATAATTTGAAGATTGTTGATCGGATCTTTACAATTCTTTCACAACAAATAGGCCTACCTTGTGGGTAGAAGGTGTGTCATGAACCATTTATGACATCGTCAATTGCATAATGTGACATTGGATTATGTAATACTCGGTCTTAGTCTATATCTTCGTTCCCTTCCGCTCCATAACTTGAAGAGTTTTGATCCGATCTTTACAATTTTTTTACAACATATACTTTAGGGGTAGAAGGTGTGTCATGAACCATTTATGACATCGTCGATTGCATAATGTGGCTTCTACATTGGATTATGTAATATTCTGTCTTAGTTTATATCTTCGTTCCCTTTCGCTCCATAACTTGAAGAGTTTTGATCCAATCTTTACAATTCTTTCACAGCATACACGTTATAAGTAGACGATGTGTCATCAACCATTTATGACATTTGGTTGCATAATATGGCATCTACAGATTGTGTAATATTCTCTTTTAGTCCATATTCTGACCAGATCTTTTGGCCAGATCCTGACAATTTTGTTTATTTATACCTAATGGGTAGATGGTGTGTCGGGAACTCCCAAGGATACCCCTGGTTACATAATAAGGCATCCATATAAGTTCATCGAATAGAGAAAAGAAAATCTTTCATATGAAAATAGGATTTCAATTGCTGAAATTTAAACAAATAGGTTCTATAATGTAGATTAATCAGTCAAGGCGGAGGGTGTATGTTGAGTTTACTAAAACTCTTGTTACATTTTATTGTTAATATTGTCAGTTCACTGAGTACTTGTTTAAATGTTCAAGTTAAGAAAAACAAAAATATGTTTAAGTAAATTGCCATGAGCTGCCAAAGTTTTAATTTTCTTTTAATAAATTCTGTTTATCATGACAAGTTCATCAAAATACTGGACGTTTAACGTTGGAATAAGAAAAATCTATTCAGTCTGTGATCTTTGCAATGTAAACAGGGGCCTCCGTGGCTCAGTAGGTAGAGCCGAACAGCCTTTCACCAATGGGTCGCGGGTTCGAATCCCACTCAGTCCAAAAAATTGGAAAATTTTCTGACTGGGTTTTCACTTGAATGACCTATGTGGGATGGTTGCCAGTTACCAGCGGAAGGTCGTGGGTTTCCTCCGGGCACAGAGCCCGGTTTACTCCCACACTAAAACTGGCAACGCCGCCATATAAGTGAAATAATCTTGAGCGCGGCGTAAAACACCAAGCAATCAACCAATCAATAAATAAACAAAATTTATTTAAAAATTGTTCCAATCAAATAGATGGAAGCATTTTAATCAAGGTAATTCAACATTACCCATTTACTTTTGGGGTTATGGATTTTTCTCCTGACCGCCGTATTTGCCTGAGTTGCGAGGTACTCGCCAAAGGTTGTGGGTTTTCTCTGGGCAAAGAGCCCGGTTTCCTCCCCTACTAAACCTGGCAGCACCGCCAATCAGGTGAAATAATCTCAAGTGCGACATTAAACAACAATCAATCCATCAATCAATCAAATCTCATTTATCTTTAATCGGTAATATATCTACTATTTTAGGTGCTCAAACTGCATCAGAGATTTTTTGTGCTCCAAAAACTTCAACCAAATTCAGATGACAAGTTGCACTTAATCAGAATTGCACATAAACAGGGGCATTCACTCTGTGCTGTTTCAAAGAGTATACACAATTTTAGGGCAGTTACCTCCCCTGTATTATCTCAATGTATGTGTTTATCTTTTGTTTAAATGGTTTAGGTTAATGTATTGGAAAAACGTTGGAGAAAAAGTGGACACCAAACAAATTATTTTATTAACCACGCCAGTCCTGATGAAGATATGTCTAGTCACATGGTACAAGTCAACCAATCACATCTTGTTAAAGCAGCCAATAGAATGGGACCTTCAGTATCGGCGCAGGAGAGGATGAAATACGAAAGAATGTAAGTTTAACTGGATGAAATTTTCAAACCTAAAACAAAAATAACTGGCTGAATTTTCGTTAATTGATGGCTTGGTGTTTTGTGACTTTCTGAAGATTATATAACTGATGATTGATTGATTGATGTTTACGCAGTGATTACTGATGAAGAAATCATAATTTGACTTTCTAATTGACTTTTCTAATATGGCTTCATAGGAAGACCACATCTCCGAGGGTTTCAGTTTCCCTATATTATTTTTATACGCCCGGCTTGAAAAGCGGGCTGTATTATGGTATCATCTCCGTCCGTCCGGCTGTCCGGCGTCCGCTTTCCCTTCCGCTCCATAACTGTTAAAGTTTTGATTCCATCTGCACAATTTTTTCTGAGTATATACCTTATGGGTAGAAGGTGTGTCGCGAGCTATTTTTAACATCACTGGTTACATAATATGGGAGTTATATTGGATTATGTAATATTCCCTTCCGCTCCATAACTTTCAAAGTTTTGATTCCATCTGGACAATTTTTTCTGAGGATATACCTAATGGGTAGAAGGTGTGTCGCGAACTATGTTTAACATCACTGGTTACATAATATGGGAGTTATATTGGATTATGTAATATTCCCTTCTGCTCCATAACTTCTAAAGTTTTGATTCCATCTGCACAATTTTTTCTGAGTATATACCTTATGGGTAGAAGGTGTGTCGCGAACTATTTTTAACATCACTTGTTACATAATATGGGAGTTATATTGGATTATGTAATATTCCCTTCCGCTCCATAACTTTCAAAGTTTTGATTCCATCTGCACAATTTTTTCTGAGGATATACCTTATAGGAAGAAGGTTTGTCGCAAACTATATTTAACATCACTGGTTACATAATATGGGAGTTATATTGGATTATGTAATATTCCCTTCTGCTCCATAACTTCTAAAGTTTTGATCCCATCTGCACAATTTTTACTGAGTATATACCTTATGGGTAGAAGGTTTGTCGCAAACTATTTTTAACATCACTGGTTACATAATATGGGAGTTATATTGGATTATGTAATATTCCCTTCTGCTCCATAACTTTCAAAGTTTTGATTCCATCTGGACAATTTTTTCTGAGGATATACCTTATGGGTAGAAGGTGTGTCGCGAACTATTTTTAACACCACTGGTTACATAATATGGGAGTTATATTGGATTATGTAATATTCCCTTCTGCTCCATAACCTTCAAAGTTTTGATTCCATCTGGACAATTTTTTCTGAGGATATAGCTTATGGGTAGAAGGTGTGTCCTTGGATAATTTAGTGATAGCTACATGTATGGTGGCCAAAACCTAAACAGTTTAGAATTATAATTATTTCTCTGTTTTAAAGGCTCTTCAATTCAGTTTTATTACCCATATGGTAAAGCAAATATAGCTGCTTTGACAATATTCATAAACCTGGTTGTAAGTGTAAACAGATAAGACTTGTATATTTACACACCATTGACCATCTCAGAGATTAGGCTCTGTTCAAATATACCTATATAAAATGTAGCAAACATCCTGACCAGAGATGTCTTGAGCAAGTGATTGAACCCACTGACCAGTCAGAATTAGCTGGACTCCAAGCTGAAGACCTGGAAATTTAACACCAGATGAGATTTAATATTTGAAGGACCCGTTGCATATATTCAAAAATATATATAAGGAAGGATTTGTTTTTGGTATGGCTGCAGTGACTGTGCCTTTCTGGGCGTATTTTGGGTTTCCCGAAACTCTTGTTATTTAAGTGGAATGGTGTTTTTTTTTTAATTTTATATGAAACTCAAGATAATAATTGAAATGGACTCTGACTCAGCTGTTCCATCAAATTTTGATGCTCAAGATGGCTACCATTTAAGCTGGTGTAGCATGAGCTGCCAAAATTCAGGGGTTTTTAAAATAGATTTAATTGCGAGGAGAAGCTGAGTGTTTGAAGTGCATAGAAAAACTATTTGATGGAAGTTTAAAATATTTAAAATGTGCACTAACTATGGGCAAAATTCAAATTCTGTTGAACGATATTTGGGGTTTTAATTGCCAATAAAAACTACCCTAAAGGCAGGGACCATCTAGTGTCTGCTCTTTGAAGGTAAATTACTGAGTGTTTTTTTAGTCTAAAACTACGATCCAATCTTTTTTATTTGTGGTTTCACAAAACGGCGTAGATGTATTTTTTGCGTAACTTTCATAGAGGTATCTCTACAGTATGGGTTGCTATGACAGTTACGTAAAAAGCTTTGTGAAACACTAAGGCCCCTGGGATCACAGAAATTGGGGTCACATGAGTTCAATATGGCAGCCATTTCAAGGGGTTTCTTTGTACCCTATCAATTCTGAATAAAATCAGAGTGCCCAGCATCAATAGCTAAGTGATCTAGTACACCTATGAGTCAGCTGAAAAATTGATTTTTTTTTTGCTCCGCACTCAAGATTATTTCAATTTTATGGAAGCGTTGCCAGGTTTAATTAGTGAGTTAGGAAACCTTCGATCTTCCAGGAATACCTACATGTAGCAACTCTTCCACATAGGGCGATCCAGTGAAAGATCCATTCAGAACTTTTTAATTTGTATTTGGTCTGCGTGGGATCAAACTCTGCTTTAAAATTAGGGGCTTCCATATCATGCAACCGAAAAGCCAGAAAAAATGGCGACGTAGGGAGCGGGATCGAGTAACCTGACAATTCCACAAATTTCCTGTCACCGGCGTTGTCATTACGCAGGTCCCATGCCTTTATCGTTCGAATGTGACGCTCAATTCTGACGTGGTAGAACTAAAAACGTAAATCGAACTGACAACGCCATCAAAAAACGTCATATCGCGAAATCTCTCGGTAGACTCCAGGCCCTATTGTTAAGCGTCTGTAAGGTCATTATCTCTTTATTTTTGTAAGTCTCAGTCTTGACTTTTCTGACACCCAGTATAAGTCCTTTATCCTTTAATTCAGATCTTTTGGGAAATTCTGCCCTTAAACCTTTTTGACACTTTTTTATATTGTCTCAATTCATATCCCTATTCAGCATTCTAATTATTTGCGATTACAACATGTTTTGATTTCTAACAATTCAGTAATTTCCCTGATGATGATTACTAGTTCTTTTCAAAATTCTTTTTACTCCGATTTCAGATACAGAAAAAAACGATATCAAGAATTACACTATTTTTAAACTCCGATTTTACCATAAATAAAGCTCTTGAAAGTGCACCTCGGTCTCGTGTAAAGGCGTTTTTCTTATTGGGTCGATGTTAATTTTACCAGGTAGAAAACGTTAATTCATTGAAGATTGGACGGGTTATTTCTGCACTATGTAGGGTCATTATATTTCTGTGAGGACATTGTTCCCAATAGAGTGCTTGTCAGAATATTGTAAAGACAAAGTGTTTTCACCTTAGCTCGAGAAATGGAAGCTATGCAGTGTGAAAGAGTACGAATTAATACGCTCTGTAGGTAGAACAAAGCAAATAAAAACTGGGTTATTAGGGAGAAATCTCTTCCATTTTCTGCTCTATCGGACTTGTTTGTCCACTTGACATGACTTGTTCCCGAGAAGAATCAATCGGGATTTTTTTTGCCATTGTTATTCCGTACCACGGCCTCGGTCGTGTAAGATAAAAGACTATGTGAGGTCCGACGGTATAGGAACTCTCCTCTATTCTCTGGAAGGTCTACTACAATCCCGCCGTTCTCTTGTCACTGTGTTAAATGATTATGGATTAAACCCCTTCATCATAATGCAGAACACAGATATGTTAAGGCTTGGCTTTGTCTACGGCACATGTCTACCTGAATAGGCATCCCGTGGAGTCTTTGTTAGCTGGTGTCAGCTCCATCCTTCCATACTGTGTTGCCGATCTTCTAATTCTTTACCAGTGTGCTCGGCTGAATAGGTAGCTTGACAGGCTGTGTATATACAGTCATTTGTGACCGGCTTGTTGCCTGATTGTCGAACCACGATTGAAGATTAACAAGTACTCTATAACTATTACACAGTTCTGTCGTGTGGGTGTGCAATGGATGAGGGAAAACATTGCTAGCCCCTGTTTCCCCTTCGCTTTTATTCCTTGAGAAAAGCTAACACACATTGACTGTTTGTCAGTAGGTTTACTAAGAATGGACTTAGTACATACAGCTGCTTGGGCTTGATAGAGGGTCTTTAAAGGGATAACTATCAAATCCAATATCACCTTCCGTATCTCCATCTGGGTTTCACAGAATAAACTCATCGGCCGGGAATCGAACCCGGAAACGAAGAGTAACGTACTGTACAAGGCTTATTGACAGCGATACAAGTAAACGCCAGTCGTCTTAATATCATCAACCAAACTTGGTTGATGAGTTTTTACCATTTGTGTAAAAAATTGTATTGCAAAATAACGATCTCAGAAAAATGTTTATCAAAAAGTACTTGTTTGCCTCATTTCGTTAGTTTCTCAAAGAAAACATAGTAGATTTAAAGTTTATTTTATCGCCTTTTATGCGATGAATTTCCCCCTGAAGACCCCCCCCCCTGGTCTATCTTAATTTACCTGCCAAAGTTTTCCAGGTGTCCAGATGCGTGTTTAAGTCCGTAAGATGTCCTCCCGCCCGGTTTGTTTCGATGAATGTGGTTTGTTTTATAAAGGTCTAGTATACACTTGTTTTGTTGACTTGCTCATTAAGCCACACAGAATGGGAGCTGCCTAAAACTCACAACACCTGCTGTAGATAAAAAAAATAATCAAACTGCTTTCATTTGTGATTACTTGTTGTGAAATTCATACTTTTACCATTAAGACCCGGGCCCTACTCCCCAATAACAATCTTGTTCATTTATCAATGGATTTCAAGGAAACATATATGGCTGGTTGGTTTAGCTTATTGGCGCGTCCATTCGTATGAATGATGTACGCCACAAAACATATATGGTAAAACTGTTATTTTAGACAAGAAGATTTTCCCTGTGCCCGTGTGTTTTAGTGTACATAAATATATGGTAAACCAGTTATGCCTAAGAAAAAAATCGATGCAGTTTTTTAATTTGAAATATGGATGATGCTTCTTTAAAACAACGTCTGTCTAGCTGTTCTTTAGAAATGTTAAACACAATTTTGTTCTCAGACCAAAACTTTGGAAACGCCTTGGGTGCAGATATCAATCCAGCAAACAACCTATTCATGTGAACATGCATGTCGTTATTTTAATGTCAGCTGGTTTAATACGGAGCAGTCGTTATGGCGATGTTCTTTAAAGGGAAAGAAAATCTAAGCTTTAGACTAGTTTAGATGGAAAGAGTAGAGCTCATTTAGTCCAAAACAACTGTTTAATGTATGTTTTATCCCTTCGTAAGTGAATAATTGAAATTTGAAGGTGGCGTTACAATAGAGAATAAGCTCCGTAGGCCATTCACAAGGCCGCCACCATTTTTTCATTAATTTTATCCAATTATTGTTGAATAAAAATTTAAGTGCGTTATAGAGTAGTCATGTGATGCAATTTAGCCAATGGCTGGCTAAGTAATGGCGCGCGGTTGCATACTGACCTATATATTCGGAGACAATTTTCCCACTTCAAGTTTGTCGCCATGTTTTTTTGGACCTAAATCTACCTTTATACATTAGAGAGCGGTAAAAATACGTCATTATTGATCTAAAAATAGCTATACCAACATCACGTCATCCTAAAACGGAAAAATGGCTACACAGATAAGCCACTGAAAGGACATACTTCTGTCTGTTTTTATTAGCTTGAGGGTCACTGGAGGTAATTGACGTGAAATGTTTTAAGTACTTTGAAGGTTGTTATCGACGATAATCCCTATGTATTTCTAGAGATTTCCCCTCCTTTTACACAACTCATCTGTCGATAGGCCGCGAGTTCAAATCCTACTCAGTCCAGTGAAAACTATTTTGAGTGTGTTTTCCCTCGATCGTTCAATGTGGATGGATTGTTGGTTTGCTCTCCGAAGGTCCGAGGTTTCCTGCGGACAAAGACCCTGCTTCCTTCCTCTAAAAAAAGCTGGGGACGCGTTTTATATCAATCAATCTTTTGGTTTGGAGGTATATACGATATACCAGAAAACTCCAGCTGCAATCCTTTACCAGTTTTCTGGTTCTCTACAAACTCCTTCTGAAAGAAAATAGAATTTTATTGCGAGTTTTTCTTGATGACGACCTACACAAAATACATGACAATGCTACCTGCTACGTCGTATACAGTATATGCAAAAGGGGGTACTTTTCTAAGAATCAATCAAACAATCGAAAGCTGTCAAATTTTGTCAGAGCAAAACTTGTTTTTACAATTTCATTGCAAATTAGGTGTAATTAAAAAGATCAAGCGTTCTATTTTGTCAAATTGACTCTGGGAAATGGATCGAGTGGTCCTTCAATACCTAAACTTCTAAAACACTCGGCAATTACTTCCCCTACTTTAACCTACCCAAAACAATTAAGGTATGGCGCACAGTGATGGATTACATTGAACAATTTCCCGTCCAAAGTGTGTTTATTTGCTCTTTTGCAGCTCCTAACTCACCGCGTCCATAATCTACCAGAACTTCACGTCTACAATTATATCTATTTCCCCGTCAAGTGTGTTTATTTTCTCTTTTGCAGCTCACCGCGTCCATAATCTACCCTAACTTCACGTCTACAATTATATCTGTTCCTCCCAAAAATCGCTCTATCACGTTAGTTCAAAGTAACTCACCTGTGCAGGTGACAATCTACCTGTCTTCGGATTGAGTTACAAATGAACGAAAGTGTTATCCGATAAGCGTCACCTTATCTACCCATATCACTCCAAGAGCCTTTTAAGTTCCTGGATTCTGGATAAGCTATAATTATTAATACATCCATTTTATTTAACGGCTGTAAAAAAAACTCTTACACTGCCTCGGTACTTTCATTTTGCCTGTAAATGATGCTCAGATGACCCCCAGATAGCCCTTTGTAATTGTACACTACGTTTATTTTCGAGATTGTAATAGCACATTTTTTCGCCACCGTCCCTTTACGCGGCAATTAGAGAACTGTAATATATGGATTAGATACATGTATTTATGATCACTAAAACACACGGGCACAGGGAAAATCTTCTTGTCTAAAATAACCAGGGAGACAAGTTTCTAATTATGTTAACTATTATTGCCTCAGTTTTTAATGTGTTGACCTTGTTATTTGAGTAAACTTGATACTTTACTCTGATTAAAACAAATCAACATTTTTTTCTTGTTTTTAAAAAATCGCAGTTGCGTCTGATTGAACTGAAGGTTTAAATCATAAAAGAAATTATTCCTTTACTCAACGTTGAAAATTTTTCCTACGACAGTTAACAAAACTTGAAAAAAAAATGTTTTGTTATTTATTAAGTCAAAACAATGTTACCAACGGAGACAACGAAAGCCCTGAACGTTATAGACGATAGACTCGATGGCATTCATTTTTACATATAAAGTGTTGACCATTTCAACCGTTTCCCAGTTTCTCTGAATACCATTGGAATAATACCCAGTGTTTGAATCCTGCGCTTGTGCAATTTTCAGATTCTGTTGATAAAATTAGGCAAACAAAGCAACTGTAAGAATCTGAAAACTTAATTAGCTCAAGATCAACTAGTAAAAGATTCCCTTTAGTGACAAAAATGTATTTATGAACACTAAAACACACGGGCACAGGGAAAATCTTCTTGTCTAAAATAACCACGGAAACAAGTTTCTAATTGTGTTAAAGGAAATCATTTAGACCTTTATACCCCATCATAAATTGTTGTAATAAAGTAAACCTATGATATTTCATTTGGTTGACTAAAATGTAAGTGTATTAAAGTCGCACGTTTCTGTTACTGTTTTACTTTTCTTTTCTTGAGGCGTTTCGTGTTGTTCATCTTTCCAAAGGCTTTTCAACGACACTGTCACTTGATTTAGGCAAATATGTGTTAATTTAATGGAGAATTGAGTTAGCGGTTAACTTGGGAGGCGTGTCCATTGTTTGGATAATTCAGGATGAAATGTCTGTTTTCTTTGGGACTTTTCTTCTCTAATGACTTCATTGGGGCCCTTTCTCACCGCCAGTTCTCTCAAATGGGATACCCAGCACGTAATGACATTATCTACAAATGTCGCGCAATGTCATGTATTGTCCGTTTTCTCTGTCTCTCTCGCCGTGATACCAGAAGCATTGTGTTTCTTTGCTTCTTTGCAGCCTTTTGAAGAACAAGTCCACCTTTGCTCTCCGTTGAAGGCTGTGTTGTAAAACTGACAGCAATTGTAAGTCTGGAGGCGATAGTTGTGTCTCGACTGACACGGAACAATCCACTTGGATAACAGACTGGATACAGCCTATTTGTAAATCACATTAGCCGCCTTCATAACTCTAATCGGACTTTTCAAATCTCCAATTCCCTTTCTTACGATTTGCCTTTTCAATTTCAGATACTCCAATTTCGTTTCCTCTCGCGGTGAAGAGTTTGACAACGGTTCTCGGACGTCTGGGAAAAGGCTGACTCTCGCCTAAGAGGAAGGGGAACCTCCTCAGTAATAATTGCATTATGTTTGTCTGATGTCCATGAGCCTGAAGGCCCTAGTGATAACTACACAGATGGTATTATACGATAACTATAGGTTCAACTCACAATTTCCTCTCTAATATAAACATTGTAAATTCAATTGTTGATGGAATCTGACCGATTATCACTGACCAATAACAGGATCTCATTAAGAAGCCAAACCCAGGTCACTCAGTCCAAATAGAAAAATGAATATACTTCTGAGTGTATTTTTCACTTGATGCCAGGGTCCTGTTTCACAAAGCGGCGTAGATGTATTTTTTGCGTAACTTTCATACTAAGGTATCTCTACAGTATAGGCTAAGTAAAAACATTGCAGTTACGTGAAAACTTACGCTACGCCGCTTTGTGGAACAGGGCCCTGGAGCCAGTTTCACAAAGCGGCGTAGCGTAAGTTTTTACGTAACTGTCATGACAACCCATACTGTAGAGATAGGTTGCTATGAAAGTTACGCCAAAAAATACATCTACGCCGTTTTATGAAACAGGTTCCAGGTTTTCTTCTCCTCTAAACCTAGCAACGCCGCCATATAAGTGAAATAATCTTGATATCGACGCCCAAAATCGTGTTTTTGCTTATGTCAATATCGCGCAATAATACATGCATTTAATAATAATTCACATTGTTTTATACTGTCTGAAATCCCAATAAACGTTTTACTTGTCTTTTATAGACTTTTATGCATTTCTTTGTTTACTACTGTTATACCAAGGCATGAGCTGCCAAAATTCACATTTCATTCATAAATTTAGATTTTCACCGCAAAATAAACGGGTTTGAAGGTCACTGGGAAAATAGTTATAAGAATGATCAACTTTGGAATGATGAAAATCGATAGTCTGTGCATACTGAAATAGTGCCCCAGAAGTAAACAAAATTTAAATAACCGGGACGATTGTTCATTCCAGTAGCCTGTTTCACTAGAAGGCGTAGATGTATTTTTTAGCGTAACTTTCTTAGCAACGTATCTCTACAGTATGGGTTGCCATACAGTTACGTAAAAACTTACGCTACACCGCTTTGTGAAACATGTCACTGCCTTAGTTAGTTCAAAACACTACATTAACCTACTTTATTGATACCAGCAGCACTAAAAAGCTTATAAATTGTACTTCTTGAGAGAAATAGCCGATAATTTCAAAAAAAAAATTCAGGCAAAAAATAATAAATGTTTGGCAGCTCGTGTGACTTTATATCTGGTACCTGGGATAGTTTTTGTAAGCAATAAACCATAGAAATGGTGTCTAAAAATGTTCTTGTTGTGCTATGTTTTGTAGGGTATATTAAAAATTGAATTAATTGAAACTTTTAAAATTGGGATAGTCTTGGTGCTCCTTTCTTATTAATGCACCTGTCGAAATTTTCATACGCCCGCGGGCGTATTTTGGCGATTAAGACTCTCTGTCATTTGATATTTGTCGCGAGATTGTAACTATGTTATTGGCGAACTGTGTCTCCTGTAAAAGTTAAATGAGGCTGTTGACATTTGTGGCGACCAAAACAGCCACACAGCCTTTTGGCATACAGTAATTGAGGAAATGGCTGTTAATCCTTCTGTGGTTAACAATCTGGGTAATTTGTATTTAAATAACTTTTCAGTAACCTTGGTGACCAAATGAGGCGCCAAGTCCCTTTTTGTCGTTTATTTACAAAACAGCCACCCAGCGTTTTGACCAATGATTGATTGATTGTTTGGTGTTTTACGCCGCGCTCAAGATTATTTCACTTATATGGCGGCGTTGCCAGTTTTATTGTGGGAGGAAACCGGGCTCTATGCCCGGGGGAAACCCACTACCTTCCGTTGGTAACTGGCAACCACCCCACAGGTCGTTCGAAAGAAAACCCAGTCAGAAAATTTTCCAATTTTTTGGGACTGAATGGGATTCGAACCCGCTGTTCGGATTGAGCGTTGACCAATGAACTAAATACGTGGAATGGACCGGTCTCATTGGATGGTCTTGTGGTGTGGTTGCCAGTTACCACCGGACGGTCGTGGGTTTCCTCCGGGCATAGAGCCCGGTTTCCTCCCACAATAAAACTGGCAACGCCGCCATATAAGTGAAATAATCTTGAGCGCTGCGTAAAACACCAAACAACCAACCAACCATTGGCTGGCCTGGATCTGACTTTGTAAAAAGTGCCGCCATTGATAGTTGAAGCGCGTGTGCACAACCGATCTGGATCGAAATTGCACCATCTCGTAGTAATGGCGGCGTTCGGGAAATCACATGTAGCTGTTGTACTGTTTAACATTTTTTAATTGTATGATTTTCAGACAATCCTAAAATCCGTTTCCATCGAAAACATTGTTTCTATGTTTGTTTTATATATCCCCTTTGTTATTTGGTCGCTATGGACCTGAGAAACATTTATGGTGCGTTTTTTTATAAAGCTTTGATGGAATTTTCATGAAGGGGCTGATTCAACGTTACACAACGGACGTTTTGTAGTTCACTGATTATGACATTACGAGTGTTGACAGGTGAATTGGTTTAAAGTGGCCCATCGTCATTTACTTTCCCTTTTATAAACTCCCGATGGTAAAGACGAGTGATGTTAGCCAACGCTTTCATTTTAAAAACCGGGAATAAGAAATGTACCGTTAATGATATTTGATGCTGTTGAGAGTTTATAACGATGACGCGTGTTAAGTCCAATACCTTTAACCACTAATTGATGTAACATGTCACACCAACATATTTATGATGAGGTTTTCTCTATGACTACAATGAAATATTAATATCTCCTTAATACAACCAATGGACATATAAGGACATAAATGAACTTATATAACAGCAAGAAATTTTGTTTAAATCACAAAAACAAGTGTTAAATATTCATCTAGTATTGTTATAACAGGGCAGTTTATCGAATGGCGTTCTTCGGGTTTTTAATTGGTAAGGCTTGTCGCTGATTTTTTTTATCTGTGGCAAAAATGTATATTAAAGTTTAAAACTGCAAAACAATATGAGTTTGTTCGTGAATTTTGATTGGTCATAATAAGGGGAGCGTTTGAAGTAACTTGGAAAACTAAAGGATTGATGTTGAATTTTAATATATTGCTTAAGCAGCAAAACGCATATAACCAAAAGAGAGCGTTAATAGCCAACAAAATTCAAATAATTTAAATTCATCTTTACATTTTAGTGCTGTTTTGCTGTATAGAAAAACTATCCGAGAGACTGATATCAACGCCCCCTTCCTGGATTGATTGACTGATTGATGTTTTACGCCATGCACACTCAAGATTATTTCATTTATATTGCGGCGTTGCCGTGCTTAGTGGGGAAAACCGGACTCTTTGCACAGAGGAAGCCCCCGACCTTCGACGAGTACCTGACATCTCTTCCACTGACGACCATAGAGTGAAAATTCACTCTAAAATTCTTCCATTTTATTTGGTCTGAGTATGATTCAAATCTGCGCCGCATCGATGGGAGACCTGTGTTGGACTACTCTCTCAACTGAGTCACTGAGAATCTACAAGAACCTTTTGGATGGGTAAAGTTTGCTGGCCTTTACGTTTGCGAATCTTGTTGTTGTTCAATAGATGCAAATTTTCAAAACTCCTGCCCCCAATTGAACAAAAAGAAGTATGAGCAAAGCAGGCATTGACTTTTCTAGCTGCCAAAATGAAAACTTGTTTCATAATTTCGGACGACTATTCATTCATTCCATTCCAAAGTTGGTTCAAAACAATATCCTACATTCTCGATACTAGAAGCACTTAAAAGCTTCTGAATTATACGTATTGGGAAAAATAGCCAACAAAATCAACATTCTGTTTTAACGTCAAAATATCAACATTTTGGCAGCTCATGCCACTTCAAGAAAACTTTTACTGGCCATACTTTGAATTGCTGCGGAGACCCTAGGTGCCAAATACCTTTTGTTAGAAGAGCACAGAACGAATGAAGGTATACGCGTGCAATTTGGTAAATAGTGATTTGCAATAATAGGCTTAGCATTTACTCAAATATGAAGAAATTATTTTTTTAATTATTTTTGTTAGGAGCATAACTTTGTCTCTTTTAACAGTCCATTTATTTTTTATATTTTTAGTGCGTTTTACCTTCCGCTGTGTAACGTTTCTCGGTATCGGTGGTGGGGGGGGGGGGGGGGAGGGGTTTGTTTGTATTGGCGCTTTCCATCAAAACGTTTCTCGGTATCGAGACATTATGCCAGCCTTGTTGGTTGCCTTAGTTGCCCGTTGATGTCCGATCTTTGTCATATCCATAACAGTTGAAAGTTTTGAGAGAGCATTGGGAGTGTTTTACAATTGTATAACTGTTTTATTGACCCTGTATTGAAGTCTTTGGCGTTCTCTTCACGCTGGCAATTTCCTATGTGGACCCAATCGTCGACCACTTCAGCCCAGCCAAAGAAAACCAAAACGAAAGTGTCCTGATGAAAATGTTGTCTGTCAGCCACAATTCACAACGGTCTTTGAGTAAATAAACGTTTATTGCTTGGCTTTTGAATAAAATTTGTTTTTGCCACCGACTGTGTGAAGATCACTTATTATTTTTGCTGACTTCGTTAAGGCTTCAAAACGGTCGATATGGTTTTTTGTCCTGGCAAAATAAAGCGAAAGTACACAGGCAAATCTCAGTTTGTTTTGATCTCGAGACAGCGACGTGAAGCAAAAAAAGCTTTATTTGGAATGATACATTTCTTGTTATTATTCAGAATCCATTCGTTTAAGACGAGTTGTAAGCAATGAAAAGACACCGAGCAGGCGTCGAGGGACAAAAGTCATGTTTATTGTTCTGTAAACACACCTTAAGCGGGAGTTATTGAATCCCGCTAGCTTTGTTAGTTTTTTTGAAACGTTCCCTTGTAACAATCTACGGAGACATCAAGTATGTATTTGATCAACCAACATAGCACTTCTTTCTCTCGCGGAATTATTTGTATTTCTCTTTCTCGACTGGTAATACTTCAGAAGAATGGTCGAAACCCCCTTTCTTTGGCTATGAAAAAAAATCGCTGACGACGTGCACGGTTATCTCCCCTGGTTTACAAGCGCTTCAAAGGCAGCCTCCCCATCCCTGGTATTAGAATTAAACAATAAGAACTGTTATACCGCATCGATTATGTTATTGACATCGACATGTCGCGTTCTCGAACATATTTAAAGTAATATGAGATGCCAAATTTCTTCAATTCTGAACGACTAGACGGGGAAAGGCCTAGACGTTTGAATGATGAAATATTGTCCGTTGTCTATAGGCCTACGAAACGAAACAGTGCTTGAAAAACAGTGCTTGGAAAACAAAGCTTGAAAAACAGTGCTTGAAAAACAGGCAGATATTTTTAAAATTTCGTTTATACAGAAAAATATCCACTATTATATGGTTTGTTCTCTTTAAAGTGGCATATGCTGCCAAAATTCACATTTTTTAAAATAATTTCTGATCGTCCCGACGGTAAAAGACTTTAAAGGCCATCGAAAAACTAAATCATTTTCGTTGGATTGAGGAAAATCCATACAGTATGTGGCCTATACGAACCGAAATAGAGTTCGAAAAGTAAACAAAATCTAAAGCTGAATTATATGTCTTGAGAAAAATAGCCGATAATTTCAACATAAGTTTTAACGTCAAAATATCAACATTTTGGCAGCTCATGCCACTTTGACAACTGAAATTTAAAGTATTTTTAAAATATAAATCGGATTTTAACATAAATGCCATCGCAATTTAAGATTTTAATATTTCTAAACCCGCTTCTCGAGCCTAAGTTGATTTCATTTATCTGACAGGAAATTCCAGCTAAACTCTAAATGTCGATTTTATATAAAATAGTTTCATGGGGGAATTCTGTAGGTCGTATAATTTATCACATTTTATGTTTGCAATAAGATTCACTTGTGGAATAAATGTTTTGGATGGAAATCTATGAAATTCTGCTTCTTGAACCAATGACGAAATAGATTACAAATTGAATATATACTTGGGCATCCTCACTCGGAACTCCCTTCGGCTATCTTCGCTCGCTACCGGTCGGCTTTGACACGCTCCCCGAAGTTTCAGAGTGGGGCATCCTCGGACCCAGTTTTCATACTCAGTAAAAATCAGCGTGAGTCTAGCTCTTAATTCCGGTTGCCATGCTGTTTATGTGTGCAATGAGTTATGGGATAAGGGTTTTAATGATCACATTTAGAGTAAATATTTAGGGAAGATTCGATATTTGGTATAAACAAATGTTATTATTATCTACTGAGATTGTTTACGAGTTGATTTGCCAGCTTGCAATAGAAATGTCTAAAGTCCACATGTTTGAAATAAAACCGGGTTCTTACATTGAGGAACCGAGTGCGCTTTGATCAATGTTAGCCCCACCCAGCCTATGGCAACCTATATGTCGGAATCAAAGTAGACCACTTAACTCTATCCCATTCACATATCACTTTTAATAATTCCGTATTAGCACGTTTATTTGCTCTGCCTTTTTGATAACAATAGCTATGAGGTTTAGCTGTCAAAGTTTTGCCGAACTAAAAGGGTACGAGTCGCCCGGTTTTGTTATACCACTCACTATCAAAGTCGGTTCTGGGAGAGTTGTAGAAGAATGACTATACAAATAGCATGTTTAGGTCGATTTCATAATAAATTTTGGAAGTCATAGGTCAGACAAGTTTTACACAGTTCTTGTATAGTTCGGCGATTGTACTATACGACGGTCATGAAAATGTCACTTGTTGTCTTTTGTGGTGGATTTTAAACTCCACTGCAAACTGTCACTCAGAAGTGGTCGGGACAAATGGTGCCTGGTTGGCCTTCGTCTAATGGGTCAATACTCTACCAATGTTCCAGATTTCTATAGATGTTGAGAATGCTGTGGCAGTCAAATTAAAGTAATAGAGAGTGCGGACATCTGTCAAGGGCAGTTTCAATAGGAAAATCGTCGATGAATAGGAGAAGCACAATTCTTTTCAAGTGGCTTGTCCGCAACACAAAGCCAGGAGCGGATGACGAAGCGCTGCTTATTATTGGTTCAATACGTCCACGTCGGAATCTGTCAATGGTTTTCTTTTGTTGGATGTCAAACCGTTTAGACGGTTACAACTACACCCAGTATCCCATTAAAACTAACCTAATACTGTTGCTTTTCTTCAGACAGTTCTTTTTTCCGATTATGCATTCATCGCACAATCCAGTTTCCCCAAGGATAAAAATAAGACCCGAGATTCTCTTTTCTTAGCATCGAACAAAAGACGATTCATTCGTAATGATTCATTCCCGAGGTACGTCAGTTTATCCGTACAAAGTAAGAAATATACACAGTGGCGACATAAAATAATAATATATCAAGACCTCCCAACACTTTCGAATAATTACCAGTTAAGTCGAGAAAGAGAAATACTAATAATTCCGCCAGAGAAAGAAGCGCTCTTATATTATTGCATAGCGTCTGTCTTGATTCTTTGACCATTACCCAGCATACGGGATTCTCGGTGCTATCCGGAGGCAAGAGTAAAATCCGTTTTCACGGATCTTGGGATACAAGATTCTCGGGATTTCGGGATCGGGGTTAGCCGGAGCCATGAGTAAAATATGTCGTCACATACGCATTGTTAAAGTGGCATGAGCTGCCAAAATGTTGATATTTTGACGTTAAAACAGAATGTTGAAATTATTGGCTATTTTTCTCAGGACGTATAATTCAGAAGCTTTTTAGTGCTTCTAGTCTCGGAAATGTACGATAAAGTATTGTTTTGAAATAACTTTGGCTTAGAATGAATGAATGGTCGTCCCGGTTATTTAAATTTTGTTTACTTTTCGAACACGTTTTCGGTTCGTACACGCCACATACTGTATGGGTTTTCCTCATTCCAACACCAATCATTTAATTCTTCAATGGACTTCAAAGCCTCTTACTGTCGTGACGATCAGGAATTATGAAAAAAGTGTGAATTTTGGCAGCTCATGTCACTTTAAGGTTACGGAAGCCCATCAAAAACTCCAATAAATGGAAACTGTAAGCAATTGTAATATGTCTATTAACTAACATAAAATCAGGAAAGGAAAGAACAACTGCGCATGCCAGTATAGGCATAATTTTGTAGAATTGTTTATTTAGGTTATATAAGCATAACCAACTATTTTCACTCGAACATTATAAGAACAAGTTCCATACCCGGAATGCAGACATTGGTTGTTTATGTGAGGGAAAACGCAATCTGAATCATCTTTTCTATTTAAGCAAACTGCTTGAGTTCATATTGAAAAATTTCTATTGATTTTTCAAAAATGTCGTTTTCAACGAATTAGGCTTTGAAATGGTCCATATGATGAAGATGGTTTAGAATTGATGAGCTGTAGATCATTAAATGAAATCGTATCTTTTGATCCCAGTTTGTAGAAAAAAATCGAGGTATCTCGTCGATTTAACAACACTTCTCGAGGCTTATTCGACTCTTGAAGATAGCGTTTCCCGATATAAGGAGGGTTCAATGTACCCCAATTAGCCGTCTCTGTCAGTCGTTATTGTACGCGATGAAGAGGAATTATATCAGCTTCAGTCCTTGGTCTGGTCCGAGTAATTCACGGCCTCATACCCCATTCAAAAGTGTCTGAACAATTCGGGTATCGAGTTTTACAAGGAGAATACCGATGTTAAATTAATTACCAGAGTATTTTTGTTCGACAGAATCTACTCTTGTTATAGCACAAGGGGATCTTCTTGGAGAATTTAAACCCAGTAGATCCGCTAAACGAGGCCCATTCAAAAGGCTGTCGTCGCCTGTGTTAGGAGGAATTCAATAGACAAACCCAATCTGGGGGTTTTACCATAGTAGACCATTGATAACCAAGGACCTGTGTTTGTAAGCTGAACTATTGGATTATAAAACTGGAGAAGCAAATTAGTCCCTTTCTGGCCAACTGAATACTCTATAAGAAGCCGATTGGTTGAACTGGTTTCAATGCGTGCAATCCATATTGACCGGAATTGGTAGTCGTTGAAGGAAGGGCGAACCCATGGTATATATTTATGATCACTAAAACACACGGGCACAGGGAAAATCTTCTTGTCTAAAATAACCATGGAGACAAGTGGTCCCATGGTATATGATGTGATTGTCGACAAGACGGGTATTTAAAAATGCCAATAAAAACAACACCAGATATTTTTTGTTATCAGTTTTTTTACAGACAGATTTGTTACAAAAAACTTATATCATCAACCTTCAGCTGATATTTTACTGTTAAGCGGGTTGCATCTTCCCATCTGCATTGTTAAGGTTGAGAAACCCGATTAAAAACTGTAAAAGATTTGAACCCATTGTTAGTTCTCTGTTCCCCGTAATTCACAATGCGTTATATAAAATATACTATAGGAAATCGGCACATTTATTTTGGTTAATTCGTCAAATAAAGAAAAGTTTCCAAAGCAAGGGTTTTTTATTAAATATTACAGAAGAGTATCAACGCTAAGTGTCCAGACCCGGAAATCAAACGACAGTGCAATGGTTAAGAACAGAAAACTTGATAGACATATTTTTTATACCAATGACATGTGTTTTAGGCTATATGTATTTTATACATACACCAAAATTGGATATTTTCGTAGGGATATTATAATAGCAAGGTCCAACGTCGAAATTCAGAAATAAATTGAAAAAACTATACGTTTTTAACGTGACTTTTATCAAGGTTCCTCCTTTCTGGTTTTATAGACAATTTTGTTTCAAATTTTACAAAAACAAAATCTTCAGCTTAAATTAAGCTCTAACGCGCATTGCGTTTTTCAGTTCAGTTTAGTTTGTGAAATTCCACAGAACAGACTCCCAAAACTCCTACGTTTCCCAGAAATGACAGTCGGAACCACGTAAGCGTGTTTTACCATGCATATGCAAATAACATGTTGAGGTCTTGGAATGTTTATTTGAGGGAAAACGCAATTTGACTCACATTTTGTATTTAAGCACACTGTTTGAGTTGATATTGCGAAATTTCTTTCGATTTTTAAAAAATATCGTTTTCAACGAATTAGGCTTTGAAATGGTCCACATTATGAAGATGGTTTAGAATTGATGAGCTGTAGACCATAAAATGAAATCGTATCTTTTGATCCCAGTTTCTAGAAAAAAATCGAGACTTGGTATCTCGTCGATTTAACAACACTTCTCGAGGCTTATTCGACTCTTGAAGATAGCGTTTCCCGATATAAGGAGGGTTCAATGTACCCCAATTAGCCGTCTCTGTCAGTCGTTATTGTACGCGATGAAGAGGAATTATACCAGCTTCAGTCTTTGGTCTGGTCCGAGTAATTCACGGCCTCATACCCCATTCAAAAGTGTCTGAACAATTCGGCTATCGAGTTTTACAAGGAGAATACCGATGTTAAATTAATTACCAGAGTATTTTTGTACGACAGAATCTACTCTTGTTATAGTACAAGGGGATCTTCTTGGAGAATTTAAACCCAGTAGATCCGCTAAACGAGGCCCATTCAAAAGGCTATCGTCGCCTGTGTTAGGAGGAATTCAATAGACAAACCCAATCTTGGGATTTTACCATAGTAGACCATTGATAACCAAGGACCTGTGTTTGTAAGCTGAACTATTGGATTATAAAACTAGAGAAGTAAATTAGTCCCTTTCTGGCCAACTGAAGACTTTATAAGAAGCCGATTGGTTGAATTGTTTTCAATGCATGGAATCCATATTGACCGGAATTGGTAGTCGTGGAAGGAAGGGCGAAGCCATGGTATATGATGTGATTGTCAACAAGACGGGTATTTAAAAAGTGCCAATAAAAACAACACCAGATATTTTGTTATCAGTTTTTTTACAGACAGATTTGTTACAAAAAACTTATATCATCAACCTTCAGCTGATATTTTACTGTTAAGCGGGTTGCATCTTCCCATCTGCATTGTTAAAGTGGCATGAGCTGCCAAAATTCACTTTATTTTCATAATTTCTGATCGTCAAGATAGTGAGAGGCTTTGATGAGCATCGAAAAACTAGATGATTGGCGTTGGAATGAGGAAAATCCATACAGTATGTGGCCTATACGAACCGGAATAGTGTTCGAAAAGTAAACAAAATTAAAATAACCGGGATGACCATTCATTCATTCTAAGCCAGAGTTAGTTCAAAATAATACTTTACCGTACATTCTCGAGACTAGAAGCACTAAAACGCTTCTGAATTATATAAAATAAACTATAGGAAATCGGCATATTTATTTTGGTTATATCGTCAAATTAAGAAAAGTTTTCAAAGCAAGGCTTTCAAAGGTTACAAATTTTACAAACAAAAATCCTTCCGCTATATTAAACTTTTAAGCGCATTACTTTTCAGTTTGGTTTGCGAAATTCCATTGAACCCCAAAACTCCAAGGTTTCTTAGAAATGTGAACAGTCGGGACGATGTAAGCTTCTTTCAACATGCATATGCACATTCAGAGGTAGTTTCCGTTTTTCTATGTTTTTAGGGGCCTCCGTGAGTCAGTAGGTAGAGCACTCAATCCGAACAGCCTTCCACCAATGGGTCGCTGGTTCGAATCCCACTTAGTTGAACAAATATTCTGACTGGGTTTTCACTCGAACGACCTATGTGGGATGGTTGCCAGTTACCATCGGAAGGTCGTGGGTTTCCTCCAGGCATAAAGCCCGGTTTCCTCACACAATAAAAAAAAAACTGGCAACGCCGCCATATAAGTGAAATAATCTTGAGCGCGGTGTAAAGCGCCAAACAATCAATGAATAAATCTATGTTTTTAATAATGCTGTCAATTAATCATGCAAATTTGTTTATGGTTGGCTTCTGTAAATGGTGATCATTGATGTAGCGCACAGTCGTGATAAGAGGAGATTGCTATTTTATTAGATACACGGTAATAAAGTTGTTCCTACCGTCAAGTGCTTGAGATCAGGAGTCAATTGGCGTGAAAATCAGCATAATACTCCTTTAACTAGATTCATATAACATCAACATCAAATTTGACATGTCTAGCTCTATTTTTTGTCCATTGTATCGATCATATTTGGCGGCCATATTGTTTCCTGCGCGATCATCTTTTATAGAGGGCGGTAGTTGAGATGTCACTTTCTGGATGCTCGAGCTGACAGCGGACGGCACGGCTAATTTCCTTTCAATTATCGGGTGGAAATCGTATCATTCCACGGCGGCAACAAAATCTGACAATACCGTGGGCAAAGGATCCCATTCTTAAATGAAACCAGCTTATTCACGTCTGTCCCAACATGCTACAACACCAGTAACGTGTTATTGTCAAGACCGAACATCCGCTTCGTGGGGTCATTCTCAAGAAACACAGGCGAATAATTACGGTAGTGGAAAACGAAACGTTGGAGGGGAAAGTTTGGATTAAATTCGGGAGTATCAAAAGACAGAACAATTCTATTATCAAATAAAACCCGCTGGAAAATCAATTTTTAATTAACTAGTCTTTATTTGATACAGCTCTAGGAAAGCTATCTGCGACTGACACCCTCGAACCAAAGATGTGTTTCAATAACCTACTAAATTCAAACAGCGTTTTTGTTGCCTTTAAAAACCTTCAAATCTTCATGTTTTCCCCCAGAACTACTAACAGCTAAACGCTCTTATTGTGTACTTCTTGTTGAAAATTACGAACAAATGGTAATCCTGTTTCAACAAAGTATCATATTTGTGAACTCATGCCACTTTAATAAATATAGGCCTGTATTCATTAATACGATTCTAAAATACAACCCACAATGCCAATTTCAGGTTTTGAGTTCAAATTTTGTTGCTCTCGAATGAAGGGTTATAACGTGGAGGCGCATTCAAATTGTGTCTCAAATCCCGAACCTGAAGGTAGGGAACGTACACCTCGTGTATAATGTAATAAACCTTGACAAAAATCATATTGATATATTAATATCATAAAGCCCAATGTGTTATCAAGTTATCAAATGTTTCCCACCCGATCCATGCGGAAGAGTTGCCAGGTACTCGCCGAAGGTCGGGGGTTTCTACCGGGCAATAAGCCTGGTTTTCTCCCCACTAAACCTGGCAACGCAGCCATATAAGTGAAATAATCTTGAGTGCACCGTAAAACATCAATCAACCAACCAACCCATCGGATTCTTTCGGATCCATTGAACGTGTAATACGTAAATGTATGTATGATAAAGTTTTTAAAATCCCCTTAGTTTAGTTAATACGTCACTGGCTTAGTTGTTGATTCTATAGATATGGACAGGATTGTTAGACTTGTTGCTAACTCCTTTCAGCCGTATCGTCTAACGTCCATTCAACAACCTGATACGGGAATAAAGTTAGGCGGAGAATCATAAAGAAGACAGGCCCTTAAAACCTCTATTAATTAAGCCTAACACTGACAAGAATAGTTTACACACTGAAGGTGTATTGTTACTTATTCTTTTCAGCCTTTGATGGGAATTGACAGCTTGTGGTTCTCATACAATAAGAGAGACAGGGTCATAGACCTGGATTTACCTCCCTTTTGTGCTCGACACAACAGGCAAACACAAGGCGCTGAATAGGCACAATGGACTTGTTCACGAGCCTTTTGAAGAGAGGCGACAAAAACAGATTTTATTTCTTGTCTTTGAACAACAAACGGGGAGTGTCGAAAAAAGTTTAAACTGCAGCAGAACTCCTTCTTTTTCCACTCTACTACATTGGCACAAAAGAGCGATCAAGCGATAGAATGTCTTTACAAAACCTGTGCCATTGTGTGTCGTCAAAAAGCGACACAATGCTCTTTCAATAGTAGCATTTAACACCAACACCAAATTATCATAAGTCTTAACACCACGCTGATGGGTTTATTCAAGTCATTGTATATCATATAATGGCTTTCGCTTTGATCCAATACTTGGCACACAAAAGGACTCAATTCCTTGTTTTGGTCTTTTTACCAATGTTTTTTAAGCTTTACAAACTGAAGTGTTTTATTAGTTTCTTGTGACAAGCGTTATAAAGGCACTAGTTGAATGGGGGCAGGTGGAAAGGAATCGCCCCTTCTTGACGCGTACATTTAGCCTACGATAAGAACGATAGGATCTTTGGAAAGGCGGAAAGCTGCAAAGAGGCGTAACTCTTTAATGACTCTTTAAAACCATCATTGTAGTCTTGTATCTTTATCGGTTTTCCCCACATACAAATAAACTTAAATGCATCGTGGCTGAATCTATAGTTTTAAAACAAGAACCGATGAAAGCTTATAAAATGTTTTCATCAGTTCTAAACTATTGGGTCTTATTGTACTCATTTAAAAACGGTTGATAAATTTTGAACATTGTTAATTGTACATAGACGTATTAGGAATTTAAATAACTTTGCAAAGTGATATAAACATATTCTGCAGACCACGCCCATCCCCACCCAGCCATGCACCCCACCCCCACCACACACGCACGTTTTCAAACACACAGAAACGGGTTTATGGTCAAGCCGCCAAAAGATAATTCCGCCGTTTTTGAAAACACAGAAAAGAATTAATTGACAAAGCAAATTTTATTTATTAGCAAGAAGAAAGAAAAACAAACAAATATATGCATGGGTAATGAGAAATAATTAAGACACCATTATAGATTTTTATATTTGTGGTAGCGCCTGAACTGTTTCTCATAGATGTGGAATTTCAAGTCACATTTAACTAAAGTTTCAAACAGTTCTTGAATCATCGATGTTGCCAAATTAGAAATATATATAAATTTCAGACGGAAAGCTATTTTATATGCATTTTTATACTCTCTATACAGAAAATGTTCATTTGAAGATGAACAACTAAACCAGCCGAGTTTAATTTTTGGGGGTGTTGAAAGTCAGTATACAGTATTCTCAGTATTTTGTTAATTACACTTTTTAAAAAAACAAATGGCGGAAATTCTTCAACAGATTTTTTGTCTGACGGGCAGACTAGAATATTGCAGAATCTTACTCTGGTGGTATCATTAAGTGGCTGTCTAAAACCTAGCCGAGAAATCTGCGCTCTGCCGATTTTTTTTTCTCTCCGTGTTCGTCATAAGGCGACAAGACACATTAGCAGCCATGCAATACCAGTCGCCGTAAGACCGATAATCCGGGCTATCTAAAACCCTAAATAAATAAAACACAGCTTTAGCCATTGCATCACAAAAGCAAACAAATCAGTGTTACGTTACAATAACAAGTATATCATTCACTTCCGATACGACGCATGCCATTTGGCAAAGCAACTGAATGTACGTCTTTTTTAGTATTATTTTTTCCTACAAAGCCCAACTATCCCGGTCTATTATGTGACAATGCATAGGGTGTTACGGTAATGTGCTTTAGAAGAGGTTAACCCTTTGTTTATAGTTAAACCACAATTAATAGGTCTTTACTTCTTACAGTGTGTTAAAATAGACAGTGGCGATATCTTGTGGTCGCCCCAGTATCTATGTTGTTTAGAGTAGACTTGTTAAGATTGTAATAACTGGGTATTTGTTGTAGTTTACACCCTCTCCCAGTGTCCACATTACGTGCTGTACAAATCATTAACATCACGTCTAAGTCAATGAGCCGGTTATTCAAAACGACCCCGAGTCTTCTCACCGTCAACGATCGACACAAACTCACTATTATACCATCATACGAAAAATCCAAATAAACAAAATGTAGGCCTATGTGTTAAATACTTTTGGTTATTTGTCCAGCCCCTTCTCTCATAGGCTCGAACAAAGGAGAGGGGCGGAGGCTCTCGGAAGTTTTAAGGTTTTTGTGTTAACAAAAATAGCTAAGCATTATCAATCCTTTCTCAAATAAGCAAACTGGAAAAACTTCCTGATCTCGGGTAGAAAATTATAGTAAGCTACGGAAGTAACGAGCTTTAATGACTATATTTTAATGCCAGTCTTATGTACAGTTTAATTAGTTAGTGTCTTTTAGAAAGTGAATATAACTGTATTCTCGTTATTTTGGGATTACACTTTCTTGAAATTATGGTAGAAATTCTTCTACCGATTTTTGAGTGATGCCCGAAACGGGAATCGAACCCGGGTCCCAGAGTATGGCACCTATCGCCAGCACTAAATGCCGGCTGCCTTATCCATTCAGCCAATCGGTCTTATGTACAGATTTAAAAATCTCGTCATTGGGGTTTTCATGTCTTTTTAATGATTTTTGGACGCAGGGTTAAGCCCCCGCCCTTTCTCACTTAACCCCCTGCGTCTTCTTGAGCAAAGCCCTTGCCCCCTGGTCATCCTTGGGTGTTAATTTTGCCCTCCTTGACATCCCTATTGGACGCATTCCTCACTGGCATTTGCTCGTCGCCAGATATTTCCCGTGTTTTATAGACTGATCAATGTTTTACACCACACTCAAGATTATTCCACTTATATGGCGGCGTTGCCAGGCTTAGTGGGGGAGGAAACCGGGCTCATTGCCCATGAGGAAACTCTCGACCTTCGGCGAGTACCTAGCAACTCTTCCCTATACGCGATCGGTGTTTTATAGAAAGCAATAAATGAATTTATGGTATCCCACATCGATGTTATATATACCATTTCTACAAATGGCGTACATCATTCATACGAATGGACGCGCTAATAAGTTAAAACAACCAACCAACCATTACATCATTCATACGAATGGACGCGCCAATAAGTTAAAACAACCAACCAACAAAATCGTGTCTTCGGTTTTATAAAGCATATGTCTATTGTTCAATTATTTCATGTATCAACTATCACAATCTTTATAAATGTTTCTTACAATGCATACAGTAGAACTATTCCTTAAAAAAAATGACCCCCCCTCTCCAAAAAAGCCCCCCAACCAAAACCCATTTATATAGTCCGTCTCAAATCTATAGACTCGAATCTATATAGAAATGAAATAAAGGGACAACTATATTTTCAAGATTAAAGTGTCCATTGAAAGACGTATAGGGACCATTGTGTGCAAACTGGAGTATATAGCTATACTTGAATGCTTCTCTGTTTCATTCGTTACACAAATAAAGAACGCTGGTACTAACTTGTACGGCTAGCGACCCTTGAAATATATATGTTTGTTTTTTCGCTGAGTGTGTCTAATTTTTGTTCCAATGCTGTCAAATTATGACGGCATAATTCGGGTGTGTGACAGGTAGTTTTCTTTTCATATGCAAACCCTCTGATTTTAGATCGGATTCATTTTGTAAAAACGAAGTCCGTGCCAACAATAAAACCGGTTGACATTTTAAGTAATCCGAAAGACACCTGATGAGACCCACTCTTGACTAGCCAATCAAATGTTGCGATACAAATGGTTATGTTGAAATTAATGGCCAGACAACGATAAATAACCTGTATAAAAAGGTACCGTCAGGGTACTTTATAATTTTTTGAATTTTACTTATTTTCCTCATTTGTTTTCAGCACAAAAAAAACGTTCTATTACAGTATAAAACGTGTAAACTGTCCGAGGAGTGTAAAATTGGCGAGGACAAACGGGATTTGCTCCAAATGCCTTCAGCAGCTATGTTACATGTTAAAAGAAATCACATATTTAAATCTGCAACTGTATTGATGGATCATAAACAAGAAAGTTTTTAATGTCACTTCAAAGTGGCATGAGCTGCCAAAATTCTGATATTTTTCGGTTAAAACGGAATGTGGAAATTATCGGCAATTTTTCTCAAGACGTGCATTCAGAAGCTTTTTAGCGCTACTAGTCTCCAGAAAGTACTTCATTGTAATGTTTTGAACTAAGCTATATAGGCTTAAAATGAAGGAACATTCGTCCAGAAGCCTGTTTCACAAAGCGACGTAGCGTAAGTTTTCACGTAACTGCCATAGCAACATATCTCCATAATATGGGTTGATATGACAGTCACGTTAAAACTTTCGCTACGCCGGTTCCAGGTTACTTAAATTTTGTTTACTATTCCGGATCGTATAGGCAACAGACTGTATTAATTTTCCTCATTCCCACGCCAATCATTTAGTTTTCCGATGACTTCCATAGCTTCTTACTGTCGTGACAAGTCCAATTTATGAAAAAGTTCCAATTTTTGCAGCTCATGCCACTTCAAATTGATCCGTTTTTATTTCCGTCTCATTTTAACGGGTTAACGGGTTTTGTTTTTCTATCAAACGTCCAACTTTTGTTAGTAATCTCGTCCTTTTCAATTTCCCCATTTGTACGTTAACTGGATCTATCAAAGTCTAATAGAAAAATACGATTAGTTTGTCTCGAACCCGGGTTCTTTGGCGAGAAGTCGGATTTTTTAAAATGACCATGTATGCTCCCAAGAAAAGGATCCTTGTCCACAAAATTAATGTTCAAACTGTTAATTTTTAACTTTATTAACCGCGTCAGTTTATTGCGCCAGGTTATTGGCATGGATCTCATAAAATATACAGGAACAAGCCCTGGAACGAAAGGTCTCAAAAACAGGTTTCCAAGAAAATCGGCAAACGTGGTTTCTATGGATACATATATGCATTAGATTGTATCCTTAGGTTTAAGATAAGGTATAAATGTCCAACACAGTTGAAAGTTTGAATGTGGCTCAAAACATGTTCTATGTTGTGACGCAGGTTCGATTCTCAATTTAGGCTCGACCAGAAGACCGTGTAGAGAAATTTCGGCAACTTGTCAAAAATATAATACCTTAGGCAGAGCCAAGATTTCTCGGCTAATAATACCTAGAAACAATATAGCAATTATACTAAACATTCTTGGAGGGTAGCAAAACACATGTACAGTATTTGCAATAAGAACAATATTCATTAAATACTATTTAAAACGATACTCGTGATTAGTCGGAACACTCTTCGGCTATCTTAGCTCGCTACCGGTCGGCTTTGATTTCACGAACGTAAATCCCCGAAGTTTCAGAGTGAAGTCCACTCGGGACATTCTTCGGCTATCTTCGTTCGCTACCGGTCGGCTTCGATTTCACGTACGTAAATCCTCAAAGTTTCCGAGTGAGTGCGTTGCAATAAGACTGAAATAATGTTGAAAACGACGTCAAATCTTCTCATTCACTTCTAAAACCGTCTAGCGATATTAAAGTGGCATGAAGTGTCACAATGTTCAGGTCAAGGTAATGTTTAGAAGAAAAATAAAACGACTAAAACTTGACTAGGATTATTCCGTAATTTACTCGCGCAGTAAAACCCAAACATGAAGATGACGCCCACAACTGATCAACTTCGCCAGCCAAGTTAAAACCACCAATGCCCCATTCCATAGAGCTCGAAAAGATAACATTTCGTTTTAGTCTCTATGTCCAATAGGCACATTTTCAATGAGCGACAAACGTTCGCAATGTCATAATGAATAATGACGAAAGTGTCCCAACTTTTCTAGCTAATTTTTAAATTATATATGCCTCACAATAAATTACAAACGATAGGCCTACCGTAAAGCTTTTCAAATGAGGAAATATATCGTCACCACCCTTTTTTAAAAAGAAAAAGAACATATTACTATTTACTTTATACTTCAACCCCTTTAAAAATACTAACTTTATGGAAATCGGAATCCGTTTTGTACACAGTGCATAGGTTAGAGCGATTGAGGCCGTACGGTGATGTGCTGGTGTATGGCTTGTGGGCGACGGTATAGATTTACAGTCAAGTCCCAAAGGCGGCGCTATCGCCGGTCACTCCGCGTCATCCGAGCTGTTAAGAAACCATCGGTTGTTGTGCAAAAGATCAATGATACAAAGACGGTATCATTACTTGTCACACAACAGACAGTATATTCAGCTAAATAATACCTTTTGGACTGAGCTTACGCTTATTCACCGTCACAGAAGTATATTGAAATGGTTAAGTTAGCCTTTACAAGGGGAACAATACCTTCTTTTCAGGGAGAACACTGGGAGCGGGGACACTCGATCCCACCTTCTCACAGTATCACACAATAGGGAACAAATTTACCAGTGTCAGGAACACCTACTCTAAACAACTCGTTCTATATACCATATTACTTTTTGGCGATGAAAATTCTTTCAACAGTTTGAATTACTTAGATATTCCATGGGAAAGTTACTTAAAATGTCATTTTTCCCACACCAAATAAAAGGATTTCGTCAAGCAGAAACAGGGTTAGATATTGTGTTTTTCTTGTATACTTGTTTAACCTGTTATTAATTTAAAAAGGCTGTAACATTATCGCCTTAAAGTGGCATGAGCTGCCAAAATGTGGATATTTTGACGTTGAAACAGAATGTTGAAATTATCGAGTATTTTTGTCAAGATGTATAATTCAGAAACTTTTTCGTGCTTCTAGTCTCGAGATTGTACGATAAAGTATTGTTTTGAACTAACTTTGGCTTAGAATGAATGAATGGTCGTCCCGGTTATTTAAATTTTTTTTACTTTTCGAACACTATTCCGGTTCGTATAGGCCGCATACTGTATGGATTTCCCTCATTCCAACGCCAATCATTTAGTGTTTCGATGGCCTTTAAAGCCTCTTTCTGTCGTGATGATCAGAAATTATGAAAAAAGTGTGAATTTTGACAGCTCATGCCACTGAAATGTATATGCATGTATTTAGTTTTATAGCAGTTTTCATTACAGGTTAAGATAGTCGTTATAACAAGGGGCTTATGTCAAATATTCTAAGGAACTCAGTTATCAAAATTGTAAAAAAAAATCCTTTGAAAATCCCGATGTGGAAGGTTTACGAGGTATCTGCCGAAGTTAAGCGGTTTCCTATTGCTAAATGTCTCGGTTTCCTTTCTCACTGTAAACTTGGCAACGCTGAAATATATAAGTAAAATGATCTCACACCCACAAATCGATCAATCGATCACTCTATCTCAATCGATCAATTCAACCAATCAAATGATATGTTTAAAATGTGCAAGTATCAGTGTTTTTTTTGGATTGCAATACATAAATCAGAGAATATTACTCTCGGGATTTTCGACAATTACCGCAATCACGATGGATGATGATGAAATTTGACGACTTAAGCAGCCTATAAATAACTATTTGTTATAATAAATAGCTTTGATACTGCTCATTATTGATGTACCCAATTGGCAATTTCTCACAGATTTCTCACAAGGGAAAAAAAGAACTAAAGACCAGTGAACAATTGGGCACGCGATCAACACCCGGGAATTAGCCACATTTAATGCTTTGATTAGAGATTATAACTGATTATTGAATTGTCGCCATCAAAGCCTCTTTCCGATAGCACAGATACCAGTTGTGAACAGGGCCTAATTTGATAACCAAACCCTCTGCTCGCCAAATACCCCGAAAACACTTAATTCCGGGCTAATTTACGTCTTATTACCCGATTTAATTGGAAGAAATGGTTCACAGAGGTCCGTGGAGTTTTGATTCAATCTCCTACTGTAATAGATAAATGACAACAATAACAAGTTTGGTGTAGAGGGGCCACTTGACAACTCGTCATCGCCATTCCGCTATCTACTCCAACGCCAGTCACCGCCTGTAGGACGCTAATGCAATAAAGATTTCCATTTTCTCGCCCTATCGAGTATATGAAGTTTGAAGGGCCGCTTGTGTTGTCGTCTTGTACCCAGAGGCTAAAGCCGGACAAACTCTTACTAACTCTATTGCTTTTTCATCAACTTGTCGGCTTTACGCGATAATACAAGCCCGCAGTGTCCTCCACGAGATTTACCTCATTAGACGCGATTAAGTCTCGTTTGCAACCCACTTCCATTGGAATTCTCCACGGAGTTTCACTTTTCGCCAGAACTCACACAACGCCCCCTTTGAGCAATTTGCTTCGCTCGTTTGATTCCCATACGCGATTAAATCAACCGTTATACTCACAAGGTAATAGAATAATACGATTTTTTTTATGAAATTAAGATAATGTCATTTCGCTTGTCAGCTGAAAGACCGTGTGTTGTCCGTACAATCAGCCAAAACAATTTCATGGGAAATTGGCGTTCATTAAACTAGTTAATTAATAATAGCTAGAATAGCTATTCAGAATGACTCTGATATCTTCAGGCTTTAATACGAATTTGTTGTTATTTTATAACACCTTTTCAAATATTTCACTTTGGCCTCCAGTAGGTAGCCTATACCTAATGCAACGCGAATCTAGAACATGTTAAAGTGGCATGGGCTGCCAAAATGTTAATAATTTGACGTTAAAACAGAATGTTGAAATTATTGGCTATTTTTCTCAAGACGTATCATTCAGAAGCTTTTTAGTGATTCCAGTCTCGAAAATGTACGATAAAGTATTGTTTTGGACTAACTTTGGCTTAGAATGAATGAATGGTCGTCCCGGTTATTTAAATTTTGTTTACCTTTCGAACACGTTTTCGGTTTGTACAGGCCACATACTGTATGGATTTTCCTCATTCCAACGCCAATCATTAAGTTGTTCGATGACCGCCAAAGCCTCTTACTGTCGTGACGATCAGTGACGAAACTATGAAAAAAGTGTGAATTTTGGCAGCTCATGCCACTTTAACGTTTTGAATTGATACTTTTGTCGGAAGTGACATAAGCTGTCAAACTGGGGGACATTTTTTCGCTAAAATAAAGTTTAAAAAATCCGCGCCTTTTTTTTTTTAAGAAATGCAAAATAGAAACCTATATGTCAAACGAATTTAGGATAAGGAAGTGTTAAGACTAAATTGAATGAACGTTCGTCCCAGTTATTTTCAATTCTATTTACGTAATTTCCGTTCGAATTTAAAACCCTAGAATTGTCATCACGGTCAAAAATTAAGAAAAAAGTACAAATTTTGGCAGATCATGTACAGTAAAGATCCAAACTGTTTAAAGTGGCATGAGCTGCGAAAATTTACATAAATTCTGTTTGTCGAGTTCAGCGTTTGATGTTCCTTGAAACACTTAAGAATTGAAATAAAAAAAACATCGGTAAAATAGCCTGTGCGAACCGAAGACGTGAGGCAATATTGGGCACAATTTAAATAGCCCGGGTGTATGAGGTCCTTTTCCGGGGTTCTGATGCTTATAACACTGTATACATCTGCAAAGTTCGATCAATGCAAATATCATATTTTGTACTTTTTCACAACAAATAGCTTATTCTGTTTCAACGATTTTTTTTATATATTTGGCAGCTCATGCTGCTTTTTAAAAGTGGCATGAGCTGCCAAAACTCACACTTTTTTTTATAATCTCTAATCGTCACGACAGTAAGAGGCTTTGCAGGCCATTGAAAAAAAGTCTACGGCCTATACGAACCGAAATAGTGTCCGAAAAGTAAACAAAATTGAAATAACTGGGACGACCATTCATTCATTCTAAGCCAAAGTTAGTTAAAAACAATACTGAATTATACGTCTTGAGAAAAAAATAGCCAATAATTACGACATTCTGTTTTGACATCAAAATATCAACATTTTGGCAGCTCGTGCCACTTTAAATATGTATGATATGAGCAAATATTGAATGGAAAATGTATGTCGAGGATTTATGTCGAAGGCTGAAATGTTTTTGGATATATATATAGTATTTGTTGAAAATTATCGTAATGTAATCAAAAAAGCAATATGTCAATGCAAACAATTAATAGATAAGTACAAAGAAAGTAAATATAGTTATAAAGACTATACTCCTGTTAAGGTAGATTATTTACTGATAGAAATTTTATACAAAAGTAAAATGCTGTCGCTTGCCTGTTCAAACCGCCCCTATAGCCCCATCACCTACCTTTTTTTTGGATTTCTAATTGTTAACAATATTGCTTGAATTAAACATTAAGCAACATATTTTCGTCAAAGGCAAAAAAAATAATTCTGAAATCCACTAGACTTGAATCGTACAAAAAACTTTCCCACTTATCTAGGAGAATCAATTGGTTTTCCTCTCTTAAATCGTCTTTTCAACTCCACTTACCCCCAAGAAAGAAACTTGTTTTTTCTGTGAAGAAAACCTAAGAACGTTTAAAGGGATTTCTTTTATCCCAATCTTGGCTAAATGTTTAATTAGAGGCCCGGGGCTAATTTTTCAAAAGATAGGAGGTCATTTAGATTTTACCCCGGGTAAGATTTTCACAGACGAATTTTCTGGTTTCCATGTTATCGGTTGTAATAGAGGCCATATATGTGCCCATTGCTGTAAAACGCTTGATAATTTAAAGAAGCCTACATCTGCAATCATTTGTTTTGCGATATAATAAAAAATGGAAAATATCACCACATGATTGACGACTTCAATCGCTGAAAACAACGTCACATTGTTATCAGCTCAAATTAATTACTAAATATCCAACATGACAAACCAAATCCAAAGATTTAAAAAGAAATACAGTCTGCTAAACTTCTATATTTTTCCTTAAGACAAATTTATAATAGTATATTCTTTGCATATATTTATTAAGAAGAACAACGGGGAAAGGAAAACTTTTCAGTCGTACCAGTCATAGAAAACATATGTACGTTGAGGTATTGTCTTTATAGAAGTAATTTGGTCATAAATGAAAACATGGGCATTAGTTAATAGCCTGGCCAGTTGTATTTTTTAATATATCAGCACCAAATTTTCCAATGGGCTTCACAGATTCCCATTGGTATATTCATGGAAAAGGTGCGAATTATGGTAGCTCATATACATGTATACCATCTAATCATTTATCTACAACACAGGGTTTCATTATTTATCCATTTTACGTTACAAGTACATATATAATGCTATATTTTGTGCTACCAATTGGTTTTAACTGGATGAACCCAGTCCGAATCGATATGTAAAATGTAAAAAAAAATAGGAAATTACTTTTTTGTAAGTTATCGAAAATAAAAGAAAAAAACAACAAAAAACAGAACGAACGAAAAGATTGACGTTGGAATAAGCGACTTGCTGCAACCGAAACAGTGTTTGATAAGTAACGAAAATTTGAAAAACTGTGACGAGCGTGAAATGGAATTCAGATACTGTTATCCTTTTCTCTCTCAAGAAGTTCAAAACATACTGTATGGATTTTCCTCATTCCCACGCCAATCATTTAGTTTTTCGATGGCCTTCAAAGCCTCTTACTGTCGTGACGATCAGAAATTATGAAAAAAGTGTGAACTTTGGCAGCTCATGCCACTTTAAAGGCACACTTGCCGCGAAAATCAGGAATATTGTTTACATTAAAAAAGAAAGACCGTTTTCTGTATTTTTCCCAGACAATATAAGTTAGGAACTTTCTATTTTTACCAAAATTTAAAAGTTTGGACGTCACTTTGTATTTTTAATTTGAATTTGAAAATTTGAACGTAAACAAACCAAACTGCTCGCTGGTGCGCATTTATGTTTCAGTCGAGTGAGTGAACTAACGGCACAGTGTAATTTTA
The DNA here is from genome assembly GCA_963971465.1 of Lepidochitona cinerea. NCBI lineage: Eukaryota > Metazoa > Mollusca > Polyplacophora > Chitonida > Tonicellidae > Lepidochitona > Lepidochitona cinerea. Next base: position 29,642,056 of record OZ020562.1, read on the forward strand.
CGTAGTCCTATTTATCTGAGAAATACAGACTGACGATCGGTTAACAGCGACTGGAAAAGCCTGCTGATAATTGTTTGAGTGTGAACCACAGATAAAAGGCCTGAAATGAGGGTAACGAAAGTTCACCGACACTGATCGTTGTTGTTGTAATCAGGCTTCGATTCTTCGTTTGTTTTTCACCCCATTTCTACATTCTAAAGCTAACTAGACATGTTTTATGTGTCCTATGTTTAAATTTAATGGTATTAGTCGTACTAAGTTAATGTAAATTGGTTTTATTAGCAAATTTAAACAGGCATAGGGCCTTTAAGCAAAAACCTGAGATTTGAACTCGTAATCGAACATATTTTCCATTGGTGCAGGTGGTGATGCCTTCTGTCGATGCTGCGAGGATTCAAATCCCACTCAGACCTAATAAAATTGAAAAAGTGGATTTTCACTCGTTCGCCGTTTCTGGAAGGGTTGCCAGGAAAGGGTTGGACAAATTCCTTTTTTTTCTCGTTATCTAGAAGTGCCCACTAGGAGCTTTCGGCTGATACCAATCTTAATATATTTATGATCACTAAAACACAGGGGCACAGGGAAAATCTTCTTGTCTAAAATAACCACGGAGACAAGTTTCTAATTGTATTAAAAAGAGGTATATTATTTAGACCTTTATACCCCATAAATTGTTGTAACAAACCAAACCTATGATACGTGTGTTTACATAGTTTTAAAAGCAACAAATCCGCCCCTCCCCCCCCCCACTCCCCAAAATAAAAAAATATATACTCATAAATATTGCGTTCGTATGGGTACGGCTTTATACGCTACTGTTATTTTTTTGTTTCAACTCCAATCCTTTAGTTGGTCTGTTGACAATCGGAGTTTATGAAAAAAGTCCACATTTTGGCATCTTATGCCAATATAATGATACACCTTTAAAAATCATTAAAAACTTTCCTCTAATTGGAAGAGATAGCGTAGAATGTCCAAGTTTGGTTTTTACGAAAAAATATCAATATTTTGACAGCATATAGGTGACTCAATGCGGGTTTACATGAATTTCAAAATCTTTTTATTCCCAGACAATATACTATTTGTCTGGAAACAAAGCTCATGCCCTTTTGGGTAATAGCAACCTTTAGGGTTATTTATTCTAAAATGAAAAAAACCCTTGACTGCAAAAAACACGTTTCATTCTTTATATTTTTTTTACTGAGAAGAAAGGCCAATTGGCCTCGTGTGGCACTTATCGGCTATCCTTAGATTTGCATCGGTATACACAGAGTATTCTACGATCATACATATGGAAGCCAGATCGGAACATACTTATATCTGTTTTTCTAGCCTTTATTCCACAAACAATAGCGGCGGGCAAAACGCTACACTACAAAACAACTCCGTGGGCTGTGGTTAAGAAAGTGTATAAAGGACATTGTTTGTGTGAGTTTTCTTTGCGGTGCTTGGTCGACCCTAGCAGAAGGAGTTTCGTCTAATTAAAACAAAAACGTGTTATCCCAAGTGAAAGACACAATGAAAACTCAGAAAGATCAATCTTAATTGGCCACGGAGTAGGGGTAAGCCTTGACACGAGGCCAGGGCAGATATGATAGGAATGTACAAAAAATAGCAATTCGTCTATTTTCTTATTTATTGTAAATCTGAAATAGCAAATGTCTTAGTATCGGAAAGAAGCGGGACCACATCTCACAGACTGTTACTGTGTTTATACGTATTGACACTGACGACGTTCTTGTTATTCTAGCTTTTATTTTCTTGAGTGTCAGAGTTTTCCTATGTCTGGCCTTAAAGAAAAACAAGCGTATCTTATTTGGTAACGGTTTCCTTCAACTTGGTTTTAGGCAGGGGAGATGCCCAACTCGCACTGACCTGCAGAAGAAGGCAACTGGTAGGCCAATGGCTAGACTAACCGGCAGACGGCCATCCGCCCTCGGCCCTAGTATCTTCTTACAGCCATTGCCTACCCGAGACTATTTAATGTTTAGAATACAAACTGATAAACAATAGTCGATTGCAAAACAAACAAATCTCAAACGGAATTGAATGTTAACGATTTATTATGGTAGACAACGAATAGCTTTCAAAGCGGGCACTATTCCACCTCCGTTTGCATATCATTGTTTTGATTGGTCCGGAAAGCACGTGGTTGTCGTTTTATCTGTCAACGAATGCTGGCTTGGCTAATACGTCAGCTGTTTGTCGTTTTCACTTCTCCCATCTTCTATCTGTGTGGCTTATGTCTGTTAAACTACCCTTTCAGTTAAAAATTTCTCGAATGCTTACGGACACGCTTAATCTTTTATTCTGACCGATAACATATACGTCCATCCCTTTCCTTACTTGAAAGAGCTATACATCTACGTTTTGTTTAACACCATGCCATCTTTTTCGAAAAGAAACAGGGACCTGTTTCACAAAGCGCATAGCGTAATTGTTTACGTAACTGCCATAGCAACATATCTCTTCAGTATAGGTTGCTATGGCAGTCACGTAAAAAACTTACGTTTCGGCTTTTTGTGAAACAGGCTCCAGAAAACATTTGGATTAAGTTAAAATCTGTTCAACTTGGAATCTAATTTTTTAGATTTTAGATTTACAGTCGTCTTGATTTTATGTCATCAATATTTTCCGTGTTATATTTTAATCTTTTTAGAATATTTTTTTCTGATCACCTGCGGGAACTAAGTTATGAGTGTACGTCCTATAGTTTCCAATACATCGAGAAAACACATGTTGGCATTAAATCTTAATTGTACTCAACAGCTGATTATAATTGCTGACAACCCTTAAGTTGGAAAGTTCCCATTTTCTCAAGACAAGATACGCATAAATGTAATATATTATCTTGTCTCGTAAAGATGTGAAGATGGGCCTGAGGGGGGTGTAAGGCGTAGCTAATTTGGGCAACAGTCACCCTCCTGTTGTTGGCTGCAAGCCATTGGAAGCTTTCCTTATATTTCGACTGATTAATAAACGGGCAGTAATTGCATGTATTCAAAGCTTGCGATTTGAAACTTAGCTTAATTTCTTCAATTTCATTGCACAAATGGATTGCTTGAATTAAAAACAATCAAATTATAAAACTTTAATTATAAAAATTTAAACTGCGTACTATTGATATTCTATATTTACTTATATACACATATTTCTTTAAAGTCTTACGTCTGGTTCCGTCATTATTAAACAACATAGGGTTTTAGAAACCGACAGCTGTTGTTACCACGTGTTCTTGTCAATAGCCGGCAAACTAGCAGAAATAAACATCTTGTCACGCCGTTAACAAAATAAATAAACTAAAAATTTAAAACAAAATTTGCATTTGGTCTTATAAAAAAGTGAAAAGCCATCGAGAAAACTCTTTGCCCCCTCCCCCCCCCCCTCACCCCTCAACCCGAAAAGATATATTTTACTAATGAATTTTTTAAATATAGTTTAAAGTATATAACAAAACTTTGATATATCTCTAGGCATTCATTTGATTGGCCACATTATAAGTGATATACCTCTTTTTAACACAATTAGAAACTTGTCTCCTTGGTTATTTTAGACAAGAAGATTTTCTCTGTGGCCGTGTGTTTTAGTGATCATAAATATAATTATATAAAGTGAAATCTTATCCCTGTAATCAATTGGTCGTTTTTTTTTTGAATTCATCTTAATCTCTCCCCCAAATTAAATCAATTTTCTTTGAATTGAGTGACGATCAGAAATTATGAAAAAGTGTGAATTTTGGCAGCTCATGCCACTTTAAAGGTCTAAATGATATGCCTCTTTTTAACACAATACGAAACTTGTCTCCATGGTTATTTTAGACAAGAAGATTTTCCCTGTGCCCGTTTGTTTTAGCGTTCAAAAAGATAGGCCTATAATATAAGACTATGCTCTCAGAGTCCGAAATAATATCAATATAAACCCATATATTTACCACTTAAATTGAGATGTATGTTTTTCTCATTATTTGCAATGACTTCCTTGTAATAAACAAATTGAAGTCCATTTAATTATGATTTTTCTGGGATGAACTGAGAGTGGAGTGAAGGTACTTAGCCAATCGTCCAGCTGTGCTGGAGCGGTCAGTGGGTTTAGAACAACGTAATCAAAAGAGAGAAAAATAAACTAATTAAATTGGTAACTCGGGTCTAGAGAATAAAAACAAAACGTTAACCAAAGGACTGTTTTAGTCATCACTTCGTTTTTTGTCCGAGTTAAGGAGATACAGGCGGAAACTTTCTCACACACATGCTGTATAGCGGTCTCACGTGCCCCACGTGGGTTTGGAAATGTACATCAGAGTTCGTCTAGCATTCAACGAGATGACAGCTTAGAGAGTGTTAAATCAATCGGAAAATACGCGTTTTATTCGCAGAGATATTACTTACATACTTATCTTATGTTGTTTAACCCGTTTACGGTTTTTAATAGCGTTCGTTTCACTGGGCAAATGCTCGAGTTCATTTTTTTTAGAGTTCTCTCATTTGGACGTTCTTCAGGCTGTGTTGATGATATCCCTCAATATCATCAAGGGACAAATAAATATAAACAAAAGCATTGCCGGCTCAAGAATTATCGTTAATCCCTAATTCTTAATTTATTAACACTTTTAATTTCCATACGTTGAAATAATACTTGTTCTTCGGCAATTAAACGCTAAGATCTTGCGTACAAATCACACGTATTTTAAAATCCATGTTTGTGGGCGTCTCGATGTCATCATTTCTTTCTAAGTCTATGTTGTGGTTGCCTTGAATGTTTTTAAATAAGCTCATGCTAGAAAGAAAACACCGTGTCTTCGGTAGAAAGCCGTTTTTCAGCGCGTTTGTTACACGGACAATTAAGTCTCTTCGCCCCATTAACTTGAATGGGTGGTGTTGAAATGGGAAGGAATGCATTGCCTCACCGTTTGACGCTGAAGCTTATAAACTGATGCTTTGGAAAGAAACCTTTAAAAAATGGGCAAAAGAGCTTTAAATGAAAAGAGCTTGTGAATAGAGAAAACATAAAGGACTAAGGCTGGCTTTAAGGAAATATTTTTTTATTGTGTGATCCCACGTTGAGCCGGTAATTATGCGTTTACAATTCCTCCGCCAGAAGAGCGAATACTATGTTTTTAATGTTAAACCAATGGCCTTTAAGCTAGAGCAACCACAGAACAATCGCATATAAATATAAGCAAATGGACTTCATTTACATATATTTTTATGATAATTTTAGGTGATGGAGTTTGTTCTACTCTTCATTAAATATTATGCTACATCGGCGTATTTGGGGGGGGGGGGGACGAAATGGGTCGAAAGAGAGGATTTGTTTTCCATATTCATATCTCAAAACGTGTATTATATGAAATGTCTTTCCTTTCTTAAAATGGCATGAGCTGCCAAATTGTTGATATTTTGACGTTAAAACAGAATGTTGAAATTATTTTCTATTTATCTCAAGACGTATAATTCAGAATCTTTTTAGTGCTTCTAGTCTCGAGAATGTACGATTAAGTATTGTTTTGGACTAGCTTTGGCTTAGAATAAATGAATGGTCGTCCCGGTTATTTAAATTTTGTTTACTTTTCGAACACTATTCCGGTTCGTATAGGCCACATATTGTATAGATTTTCCTCATTCCAACGCCAATCATTTAGTTTTTTGACGACCTTCAATGCCTCTTACTGTCGTGACGATCAGAAATTATGAAAAGGGTGTGAATTTTGGCAGCCCATGCCTCTTTAAACTCTCCTTTACTTGCTTTTCTGAAAATTGTAAACTCTTTTTGACATTAAACTACAAAACAAAAGGCTAAATGTTGGTTATCCCCCTCTTTTTTAAAGGATTACGCTTATAGCGCTATTAGGTACAAGTGGAGATTTGTTTTCTCTCTTCTATTTTGTAGTAACTGGTACAAGATAAGGTATATCGTTTATATAGTCGGGGTAAACATAAAACAAAGACATGTTTTCTTACAAGAAGTTATTACTGCCGACTACATGCAAAGTGTAACAATATATACAGAAGTGGATGGACTCTTTAAATAAATAACAATGAAATAACCAGTAAAGTCGGCGAATTAGCCAGATTTGGTGAACGATCTATTAAAGTAAATTAGAGACATTGTTGCCTTTTCTACCCCGATGTCAACCATATATTATATTACCTATTACTTGAATACATCTTTCACACTGCCATAGTTCATGAACCTGGCAAATCTCACTGGCACCTTGACGAAAGTTCGCTTGGAATGGATCAATCATTTAACCAAATTATCGATCGATTGGTCAACCAGTTGGCCCAATCAATAAATCGATTTAATCAATCAATTATATCTCATATTTAACATACTGGTCTGATAGAACCTAAGTGGCATTGTAGGGACCATTGGCATCATCTCAGTTATGTGTCCCGGCAGTGTAAATGACTCTATATGTCCAATAACTAAGTTTGCTAAGATCGTTACATAGGATTTTTGGTGGGCCGGTATTTTGGTTGTTTGGTCTATTGGCGACTTTGTACATTCTTCGTTGAGGCTCCGTTATTAAGACGAGAACCCGTTGGTTAACTTGCACGCTGTTAAGGGCATCTTCTCTTATCATCAGAAATTACAACACACACATGCACGAAATTTAATTTCGATGATGAGAGTAGCAGTTCTCCCATGCTTAACACCACAAAGTAGTACACATTATCCCGTGCGTTTGGTTTAAGCTGCTTTGTGGATTGGCATTTTGTTTGTTTGTTGTATTAGTCACTTTGAAGACTGGTTGTTCGGTAGGTATTCCTTATTTTCCTGGGGACCCGCTATAAATCTCATTCTTAGATCTTAGCGGGCTTTCATTTGATCGACCGAAGTGGAGAATTTTTTCCGAACTGTCCCCTAAGCCCATATTCGCTTCCCTATCCTATAAATTAACAGATAATGCTGCCATATTTTATAAGTAAAATGGACTTGGTGTACCATTCGACCAATCAATCAATCAATTAATCAATCAATCAATCAATTCTCGTCAAACCTTACATAATGTGATATACATGTACATTACTTCTAGGTATCCAATTTACAGATTCGCTCAGGTCGAGTGTAAACTAGCGGAAGGATGGACGAATGTTTTTCATCTCTGGTTTATCAAAAAGAGTTTTTGTCAGCAGCTAGATAATCAGCGGACTTTGTGAAAACAGTTTCAGAGAACATAAGAAACACTTAAAGAGAATTCAAAATAAACCGAGTTAGTGTAAGTCCAGGTTCCCGACTATTCAAGTGCAAAAGCAGGCGAATGTCGACTGACAGCTTACAACAACTGCCGTTGAAGCCAACATTGACAGTTGCCGTATGTAAGAGTAACGCCCCCATTTACATGCGCGCCAATCACTCACAGATTGGTGAAACTTACACCTCGTAACCAATGGTTGCCACATGTTGTCATAGAGCACGTGTTCCGACACCAGGTGTGATTATTAGCACGTACTTTTCAATTGCCTATCAACTAGCGGTTCTTTTATTAAAGTAGCCATTAAGGTTTTTATATCAATTATATACGTTTTAACCCGATAAAACACCTTTTTCAACAAACAAATATTTAAGATAATGCAGTGTTTTCGTTTTTATAAAGCTATCCCCGCTTCAGTATATATCAAATCGCGAACGAGTCAACCGCCAATTAAAATTCCATGAAATAAATTAAATTCAATGTATGTTTATCAACTAACAATAAAAACATAAACATCTGTTTTTTTCTTGTATCAGGCTGTTCAATTCGGTGCTATTTGTTCACTTTCTGCAGAATCTGTTCGGATTTATCAGTACATATCGGAACAGTGAATTATTTCTATAAAACTAATCAATATTTTAACGTTTATATCCCTGAAGGTTTGGTTAAGATCAATATTAAGACCTTAAAGTGGCATGAGCTGCCAAAACGTTGATATTTTGACGTAAACACAGAATGTTGAAATTATCGGTTATTTTTCTCAAGAGGTATAATTTAGAAGCTTTTTAGAGCTTCTAGTCTCGAGCATGTACGATAGAGTATTGTTTTGAACCAACTTTGGCTTAGAATGAATGAATGGTCGTCCCGGTTATTTAAATTTTGTTTACTTTGCGAACACGTTTTAGATTCGTACAGGCTACATACTGTATGGATTTTCCTTATTCCAACGCTAATCATTTAGTTTCTCTATGACTTTCAAAGCCGCTTACTGTCGTGACGATAGAAAATTATGAAAAAAGTGTGAATTTTGGCAGCTCATGCCATCTCAGAATCAAGGCAACTGTATTGGCCATCTTATAAGTTTTACAATCAAAATGTTGACAACTCACGTCACTTAAAAATAATGTATATTTGATTATTTTGCTGCTTTGCTGGAATAGCGAGTTTTGGGCCGCACTCAAGATTATTTCACTTATATGGCGGCGTTGCCAGTTTTATTGTGGGAGGAAACTGGGCTCTATGCCCGGAGGAAACCCACGACCTCCCAGTGGCAAACGGCAACCATCCCACGTTGGTCGTCCAAGTGAAAACCCAGTCAGAAAATTTTCCAATTTGTTTTAGGACTGAGTGGTATTCGAACCCGCGACCCATTGATGGAAGGCTGTTCGGATTGAGCGTCTAACGCTATACCTACTGAGCCACGGAGGCCCCACGAAACGGCTGAAAGAAAAAGTAGGTACAACTTGATGCTGTTTCTAAAGTGATCCGCACACGGGCTATCTGCTATGATAATATATACCTTCAACATTACGTTGGCATCAGTCCGAAGTTTAACAGCAATCATCATCAGGTGCATTACGGAATTGCCAAATAATAAGTCGTGAGTTCCATATTCTTTGATGTCCTGAGTTTTTTCCAAATTCTTAGAATATTTTAATTACTAAATCAGTTATGAACACTAAAACACACGGGCACGAGGAAAATCTTCTTGTCTAAAATTACTATGAAGTTTTAAATTGTGTTAAAAAGGGGTACTTTTCTCGTGACGAAAGCATTTTTCTCGTGACTGGGGAACTATTCTCGTGACTAGTGCACCTTTCTCGTGATTCGGGCACCTTTCTCGTGACTAGTGCATCGTTCTCGTGACTAGGGCATCTGACTAGTGCTTTTGTCTCATGACTGACATTTTCTCCTGACTACGGCACTTTTCTCGTGACTAGTACACCTTTCTCGTGATTAGGGCATTTTCTCGTGACTAGTGCACCTTTCTCGTGACTAGTGCACCTTTCTCGTGATTAGGGCACTTTTCTCGTGATTAGGGCAATTTTCTCGTACCTAGGGCACTTTTCTCATGGCTGATATTTTCTGGTGACTTGGACACTTTTCTCGAGACTATTGCACTTTTCTCGTGTCTAGGGCACTTTTATCGAGACTATTGCACTTTTCTCGTACCTAGGGCACTTTTCTCATGGCTGACATTTTCTCGTGACCTGGACACTTTTCTCGAGACTATTTCACTTTTCTCGTGTCTTGGGCACTTTTATCGAGACTATTGCACTTTTCTCTTGACCAGGACACTTTTCTTGTGGCTGTGTAACCTTTTTAGTGGCGATCAAGATTCAAGAATAAAAAAAACCTTAGGATTGAAAGCTTAGGGTAATTCTTTTCCATAACGTTAATTGTTATTCATTACTACAATCATTATTACTTTTGTTGAGTATTGTGACGAATAACAAAGGGAACAAAAACAGGCATACTTATATACAACGATACGAATTCTGGATATTAAGACTTTAAAAATAAACATCGAAAAAAAAAATACCAACGAGTCAATCAGAGCAATGGCTATACGTTCATCTATAGACCTTAAAACCACCAGCAGACGTTTGGTTTCCCATACATAGTTCTTTCAAAGAAAAGAGCTTTTAATGGCTCAGATAAAATAGAGGGAGATTATAGCAATATAATAGAGGATAAAGCCGAAGTTGTCCAAGTTCTCTTTTAGACTATCAGGGTATTGAAACGAACACGGACTAACTTGGCAAGTTTATCCCATACGTGACCTCAGCACATTAATTCTCTATCCAGCTTTCTTATATTAATATTGGTCCACACAATGAAGGCATGGGGGTTGTTGAAAGGCGTCTTGCCACTAAATAGCTTCTCATTTTTCTCAACCTCCAAGCATAGACAAACATTTATTGTACGCCATCAAAGAAGAAATGAATTTTGAAAAGCGATGAATGTGTTTTATTCGAAGTTCGCTGTGAAAAGGTTTTCTCTTTTCGACCCAACTAACCAATGTTCCCCTCGCCATAATTTCGACCAACAAACCCTTCATAATACAGTCATAATAGGCGGACAGGCTATAGGAAGAATCTATTGACTCGGCACAATGGCCGCTGAAGTAGGCCTAGTGAAAAGATTTCAATGGGTACTGTGAGAGGGGCTTTTGTCAGTGACATAAGGCATAGAAGGAGACAAATACTGCCTATTGAAGAACCCTCCCTAGATATTCTCTCTACATTGTTATCCTCAGTAATGAAATCAACACAGCTCCCATTCAGCTCGATTTTGCCTTTGTGCAAGAGAAAATTGAAAATCATTCAGAGCTATTCAGACTCTATACAGCAGTGTACCCAGATAAAAGGGGCAATACATTGGCATTGGAGTAGCCCTTTTCATAGGTGAATAGCTTTCAAAAGCGAGGGCTGTTGACTCGAAGAAAGATCTTTGAGGTCGGGCCAGGCTTTTCTTAACTCTTTCTTGCCGTACAAGAAAAGCTTTTTCCTTTTTTTCTTTTGCTATTCTGTACTTATGGACTTCTAGATTGGAGTTCGATTGATAGAGTTCATAATGAATAAAGCCGGGAACAGTTTATAAGTTGTAATAGCATTGGGCAAGATCAACCCGCTTTTTATTTGAGCTTGGTATTATTGTCGTGTCTCAGAAAACCAGCCATATTATTGTAAGAATTCAGGATTTTCCAAAAAGCTCTTGTCGACATCACACTGGTATTGATTTCATATAAGGGTCAGTAATGATTATGCAAACATATCGCCATCTGGTTTAACTAAATCAAAATATACTGCTTTAAGCTTACATAAGGAAAAGAGTTTAGAACAAAGAACAAGCGCATAGTTTTTAATAAAAAATCAGCTCCATCTCCCACCTGTACCGTTGGCCAAAAACGCAAGGTAGTTCCATCTCCCAGCTGTACCATTGGCCAAAAACACACGTCGGTATAATCTCCGAGATGTTCCATTGGCCAAAAACACACGTTGGTTTCATCTCCCAACTGTACCATTGGCCAAAAACACACGTTGGTTCCATCTCCCAGCTATACCATTGACCAAACACACACGTTGGTTTCCTCTCCGATATGTACCGTTGGCCAAAAACACACGTTAGTTCCATCTCTCAGCTGTACCATTGGCCAAAAACACACGTTGGTTCCATCTCCTAGCTGTACCATTGGCCAAAAACACACGTTGGTTCCATCTCCCAGCTGTACCATTGGCCAAAAACACACGTCGGTTTCATCTCCGAGATGTTCCATTGGCCAAAAATACACGTTGGTTTCATCTCCCAACTGTTCCATTGGCCAAAAACACACGTTGGTTCCATCTCCCAGCTATACCATTGACCAAACACACACGTTGGTTTCCTCTCCGATATGTACCGTTGGCCAAAAACTTATGTTGGTTCCATCTCCCAGCTGTACCATTGGCCAAAAACACACGTTGGTTTCATCTCCGAACTGTACCATTGGCCAAAAACACATGTTGGTTCCATCTCTCAGCTGAACCATTGGCCAAAAACACACGTTGGTTCCATCTCTCAGCTGTACCATTGGCCAAAAACACACGTTGGTTTCATCTCCCAGCTGTACCATTGGCCAAAAACACACGTTGATTCCATCTCCCAACTGTACCATTGGCCAAAAACACACGTTAGTTCCATCTCTCAGCTGTACCATTGGCCAAAAACACACGTTGGTTTCATCTCCCAACTGTACCATTGGCCAAAAACACACGTTGGTTCCATCTTTCAGCTGTACCATTGGCCAAAAACACACATTGGTTCCATCTCCGATATGTTCCATTGGCCAAAAACACTCGTTGGTTTCCTCTCCGATATGTTCCATTGGCCAAAAAACACGCGTTGTTCCCATCTCCCAGATGTACCATTGACCAAACACACACGTTGGTTTCCTCTCCGATATGTTCCATTGGCCAAAAACACACGTTTGTCCTATCTTCCAGCTGTACACTTGGCCAGAAACACACGTTAGTTCCATCTCCCAGCTGTACCATTGGCCAAAAACACACGTTAGTTTCATCTCCCAGCTGTACAATTGGCCAAAAACACACGTTAGTTCCACCTCCCAGCTGTACCATTGGCCAAAAACACACGTTAGTTTAATCTCCCAGCTGTACCATTGGCCAAAAACACACGTTAGTTTCATCTCCCAGCTGTACCATTGGCCAAAAACACACGTTAGTTCCACCTCCCAGCCTTACCATTGGCCAAAAACACACGTTAGTTTCATCTCCCAGCTGTACCATTGGCCAAAAACACACGTTGGTTCCATCTCTTAGCTGTACCATTGGCCAAAAACACACGTTGGTTCCATCTCCCAGCTGTACCATTGGCCAAAAACACACGTTGGTTCCATCTCCCGGCTGTACCATTGGCCATAAACACACGTTGGTTTCATCTCTTAGCTGTACCATTGGCCAAAACACAAGTTGGTACCACCTCCCAGCTGTACCACTGGCCAAAACACACGTTGGTTCCATCTCCCAGCTGTACCACTGGCCAAAACACAAGTTGGTACCACCTCCCAGCTGTACCACTGGCCAAAACACAAGTTGGTACCATCTCCCGGCCAGCTGTACCATTGGCCAAAATCACACGTTGGTACCACCTCCCAGCTGTACCACTGGCCAAAACACAAGTTGGTACCATCTCCCAGCTGTACCACTGGCCAAAACACAAGTTGGTACCATCTCCCAGCTGTACCACTGGCCAAAACACAAGTTGGTACCATCTCCCGGCCAGCTGTACCATTGGCCAAAACACAAGTTGGTACCACCTCCCAGCTGTACCACTGGCCAAAACACAAGTTGGTACCATCTCCCGGCCAGCTGTACCATTGGCCAAAATCACACGTTGGTTCCACCTCCCAGCTGTACCACTGGCCAAAACACAAGTTGGTACCATCTCCCGGCCAGCTGTACCATTGGCCAAAACCACACGTTGGTTCCACCTCCCAGCTGTACCACTGGCCAAAACACCAGTTGGTACCACCTCCCAGCTGTACCATTGGCCAAAACACAAGTTGGTACCACCTCCCAGCTGTACCACTGGCCAAAACACAAGTTGGTACCACCTCCCAGCTGTACCATTGGTCAAAACACAAGTTGGTACCACCTCCCAGCTGTACCACTGGCCAAAACACAAGTTGGTACCATCTCCCGGCCAGCTGTACCACTGGCCAAAACACAAGTTGGTACCACCTCCCAGCTGTACCATTGGCCAAAAACACACGTTGGTTTCATCTCTTAGCTGTACCATTGGCCAAAATCACACGTTGGTTCCATCTCCCAGCTGTACCACTGGCCAAAACACAAGTTGGTACCACCTCCCAGCTGTACCATTGGCCAAAAACACACGTTGGTTTCATCTCTTAGCTGTACCATTGGCCAAAATCACACGTTGGTTCCATCTCCCAGCTGTACCACTGGCCAAAACACAAGTTGGTACCATCTCCCAGCTGTACCATTGGCCAAAAACACACGTTGATTCCATCTCCCAGCTGTACCATTGGCCAAAAACAAGCGTTAGTTCCATAGATGAGTTTTCTAGAATTTTGTAGTCCCATCGAAACTCACATTTCTATGGGTTATCAAGGTCAACAAAGAAACACAGTTGAAGCAGTTAATACAGACCAAACTTCACGTACAATCACTATAAAGTGGCATGAGCTGCCAAAATGTAAAACAGAATGTTGAAATTATTGGCTATTTTTCTCAAGACGTATAATTCAGAAGCTTCTTAGGGCTTCTAGTCTCGAAAATGTACGATAAAGCATTGCTTTGAACTAACTTTCGCTTAAAATGAATGAATGGTCGTCCCGGTTATTTAAATTCTGTTTACTTTTCGAACACGTTTTCGGTCCGTACAGGCCACATACTGTATGGATTGTCCTAATTCCAATGCCAATCATTTAGTTTTTCGATGGCCTCCAAAGCCCCTTACTGTCGTGACGATCAGAAATTATTAAAAAAGTGTGAATATTGGCAGCTCAAGCCACTTTAACATGCTTCTGCAAATTATTTGACAACTGACAAAAAATAGAAAACAAATGTAATCATAAATATATTAAATTCTAAAATCATCTGCAAAGGTGTTTGTTTATGTATGTTATTTAGCCCAGTAAATCAAGTCATGCGTAACACAAACACAGACAGACGCATTTCCGGTAGATTCCTCCAATGTTTTTATTAGAACTGATTAAGACTGACAGCTAAAACGGATTGTTTCGGTTTCTGATGGTGTCACTGGGGTTCTTTCGTTGAACTCTCAAGACGATACGGAGAGTTTAAAAATGGCCTGCAGCCTGTCCGAGAGTATGTAAATCCCCGAATTTTTATCAGAAAGTGGCATGAGCTGCCAAAATGTTGATATTTTGACTTTAAAACAGAATGTTGAAATTATCGGCTATTTTTTCTCAAGACGTATAATTCAGAAGCTTTTATAGTGCTTATAGTCTCGAAAATGTACGATAAAGTATTGTTTTGAACTAACTTTGACATAGAATGAATGAATGGTCGTCCCGGTTATTTAAATTTTGTTTACAATTCGAACACGTTTTCGGTTCGTACAGGCCATATACTGTATGGATTTTCCTCATTCCAACACTAATCATTTAGTTTTCGATGGCCTCCAAAGCCTCTTACTGTCGTGACGATTAGAAATTATGAAAAAAGTGTGAATTTTGGCAGCTTAAGCCACTTTAATGAGTATAGCACTTACAGCGGATCGCTTGTATATGGGAAAATTATCGCTACACATTTAAAACTTTACCTTATTCCGACAAAGTTTATATCTCTGTTCTTTATTTGTACTATTTTTCAAGGGAGTATGACGAAAACTATTGACTGATGTTTTACGCCGCATTTAAGATTATTTCACCGATTTTCTGGCGTTGCTAGGTTTAATAGGTGAGGAAACGCCTGAAATTCTAGTGGTACATTCCCCTAAAAACCGTTTCATGTCAGACGATAGAGTAGAGCATTCGACGACCCATTGAGAACTGAGTGTGATTAGAACCCCCCAGAAAATTATTGAAAATTTCTTTGTATAAGCGTCTGTGAAAAACAAACCAATTTGTCCAATTATTAGCGATCGTCATGATCCGTATTGGGACAGTTCCAAGTTTGATTAGCAAACTGACAGTTTCATGAAAAATATGTGTTCAATCACACTTGATTGGACTTCATATCTCTCCACCAAGTGTGTGCGAGTGTTTGTGTGCGGGTGTGTTTTGGGAGGCGGGAGGGGGAGGGCGGTCAAACCTGATCATCTTCAGCCCAGAGCCTAAATTCCATATTTGAAACATTTTTGAAATTTCTACAATCCTGGGAAAGTGTTTTCAACAGATCAGTTTTGGGCGGTAAGGGGCAGTGATTCACCGTACCCTTCCAGGGTTTAATTTTGTATCTGATGCAATCTGGAAAACTCGAGTATCAAAACATTCCGTCACTTTCAACGGGAACAAAAAAAACCAATAAATCGGCAACGAAACGACTGGTGGCACAAAATAATGTTTTGTATTTGATACGATTAGACGTAAGAAGATTTTCCCTATGCTCATGTGTTTTAGTGCTCATATATACAGAATGAATCTTTTATTAGACACATGACACGCCTTAATCATTTAACTGTTCCTCCCACTTGAGCACAGACCGTCGTAAGACATTGTCTCAGCGCACCGTCAGCTGTAGGCCTACCCGCAGTTGGAAGGAAATCCGTTATCTATAGCCTAAA
Source organism: Lepidochitona cinerea (assembly GCA_963971465.1). NCBI lineage: Eukaryota > Metazoa > Mollusca > Polyplacophora > Chitonida > Tonicellidae > Lepidochitona > Lepidochitona cinerea. The sequence goes on from OZ020562.1 coordinate 29,658,026, forward strand.
TTTTTTGTCCAGATTTCCCCGTTTTCTGCTACAGGGAGTGGAACGTTCCGCTTGAGTGATTTTATTACAGTTGCAATATTTGCAGCTGGGTGATATGGTCCACTCGTGTCACATAAAACGTTTTTTTTTAAATCCAGCTTTCTTTGTGAGACCCTCTTTTCTTTATGTTTTGCCTTTAGGGGTTTGTCCAAATGGGTTGTCCGTATTCTTCCCTCTATTAAACATCTATTACTGAGGCAGCAATGAAGGAGTAGTTCTTTGTCGCCTTTATGGGCGCTCATTCCAACCCTTGCCACACCTTCTCTTTGTAAATCCATTGAGGCGACCACGGTGAAAGCTGTTTTCGACTATTTGCTGTTTCCCCTTGTGTCCTCTTCGCCATTGTCCGAGAGAATAATACTTGACGGTGGGTTATTGTTGTTAATAGTGGACCGGGCACAAAACCTTTTGTGTGGACATATATCAACGTATTGAAAATAAGCCCTGCTCATTCACTACGATTCTTTTAAGCGTTTGTTGCTTCACAATGTCCCAAACAAATGCCAGTGTACATTCCATTATATTCTTGTTTGTACATCTCTGCAAGACCATACTCTATTTTAAACCGACGGAAAGGTAAACAACATGGGAACACCCCCGATTATAGCCGACTTGACTCATCAAAGAGAAGAAGAGCTTAGCGGACACGATGTCTTAGCCAACTACTTCAGTCACAATTTGCTTTTATTCTCTATACAGCTAGAAATATAACAACGGTATGAGCGCTTTCCTTCCGTAATCACCCGTACAAGAGAAATCTACTCAGTGCATGCATCTGTCACAGGCTTCATATATTTAAACATAAGTAGAAATATTGTCAATCAAAGAGATCAATACTGATATACAAACAGTCTTTAAAGGGGCATGAGCTGCCAAAATGTTGATATTTTGGCGTTAAAACAGAATGTTGAAATTATTGGCTATTTTTTCTCAAGACGTATAATTCAGAAGCTTTTTAGTGCTTCTAGACTCGAAAATGTACGATAAAGTAATGGTTTGACCTAACTTTGGCTTAGAATGAATGAATGGTCTTCCCGGTTATTTAAATTTTATTTACTCTTCGAACACGTTTTCGGTTCCTATAGGCCACATACTGTATGGATTTTCCTCATTTCAATGCCAATCATTTAGTTGTTCGATGGCAACCGGGCCCCTTGCCCGGAGGAAACTGTCGACCTTCAGCGAGTACCTGGTAACTCTTCAACATACTGCGATCAAGTGAAAACTCCACTCAGGCATTTATCAATTTTTATATGGTCTGAGTGTGATTCGAACCCGCGCCACATCAAATATAATATAATATTATAGCAAAACACCAAAAATTGAACACATACATCCCGGATATTTAAAGTTTGTTCGTTATTAGCATTCATCATCTGTTTGTACGGGCTACTGACTTTGCCAATATTTTATATTTCAACTTCAAACTTTTAGTATCCCACTGTACTTTAGACAATCAGAATTTATTTAAAATCCCAATGTTAGCAAATAAATAAAATATATATTTACCCTAATCTATATTCTTATCACCTAAAGTATTTCAATTGTTGTGTTGTTGATTAAAAACGACACAAGATTTATACCTTTTTGAAGATAACCATTTTTATTGTTTTTTCTTCTTCGGATCTCTTTTTAGAAAGTTGTCATAAGCTTTATAGGATTATAAAATTTTGGACCAGGCGTATATTCCTGTAAGTTAACATTTATTTGCCGTAAGGTATGCTTTAATAAAACCTGAAAAATATCAGCAAAACTTTTCCGTCTGTTGTCAGCAACGAATACAATGGATATACGTCATTGGAATAAAAACCCTGTTTGAAAAGTTCTTAAACGAAATGGGATTCGAACCAGAAACACAGTGGGGATGTGAGGGGCATAGACTTATATCTCTTTATAAATACATAGAGAGAACAACTAATACTTAAAAATGAGGAAATAAAGATAAGTGAACAAACAAAAGGAAAATGACAAAAGGGGGAAATACGAACCGTTCGCTATTATAAAATAGAGATTAATTCGCATTTCAGAGGAAATGATTTAATTTTGTAAGTGGAATGAGCTGCCAGATATAGAGAAAGTTTTGTTGATAAAGATTTGGCTAATTACTCCTTATTTTGATCAAGTATACAAAATAATTCCAAATACATGTAAGTTATACCAATCTTGCAGACGATGGACGTTTAAATAGTTTTATAAGCAATTAAAATCCCCTTAAATGTACTGAAAGGTACCGGTTATTTGAATTTTTGCCACTATGTGCACCCTTCTTCGGTTTCATCACTGACTTAGCCGATTTTTTGTTTATCTCAATGTCAATTTTTTAGTTTGTCAAGGTATTTCAAACGCTAAAGCTCTCTTTTGGCAAACAGAATTTGTCAAAAGTCCGACTTTTTTTCAGTTCATGTCTTTCTTCATAGATCAGGCTTGGTTATGTTCGCTAAGGTAGTTTTTATAAACAAAAAAGACTCGAAATGTACTCATGCATCCCTGCTAATCGAATCTTGAATCAATCAATCAATCAATCAATCAAATACTCAACTTCTCTTGACGATGGAAAATTATGACAAAAATTTAATTTTGCCAGCTCAAGCTAAACGTCTCTTTTCTTTTGACAATCGCCGGAATTGCTATAAAATATGCATTTTGGGCATTAGGCAGCTTTGTGATGAATACTTTAGTACATTACGGAGCAATGGTATTACATGCATCTGAATAGGCTTCCCTCTTGTTCTTCAATTTATCTATAGACCGTTTCGGCTTAGAATGACGTTGTTCGAATTGTATGGCATTGACGTCATTTCTCTGTTGCGGTCGCTATGACACGCCTCTTTTGCATTACGTCATAGACTAAATGAACACGATTCTGACGTCAGATTGATCCAAAAACTCAATTTAGCGTCGTTTTGCCATACAACGAGGCTACCGAGCGAGCGTCCATCCTTAAGCCGAAAGGGTCTATTGAACTAAAACATTGTCTTTAGTAAACTTAGAAAGCTGACTTTGTTTTTTCCTGAATGCTGTTTTGTTGGAATTCAATCACACTCAGATTATGGCAAACTTATATTGTTCTCAAATGAGTGCATCTTTCTTAATTAAGGAATCAATCATTTAGACATCAAAGCTAAGACTTTAAACTTGTTCCTTAAGGCTTCCAGTTGTTCGTTTGTGTTGAGTACTTTGTCGAGGCTATTCTATTGGACTGCCTATTGAATAGCGGTCAGTCAAATGTTTATCTACCCTTGGGACTTAACAGGAAAGTCCGTCTTGCTGGCTTAAGAGATACGCAAAAGAGATAATGTCTTAATACCTTGGATAATGAGATTTGGGGTTACAAGACAGGCGAAGACCGACGGTCCAATTGGGAGACAAACAGAAAACGTGTGTGGTCGCTTCAGTTTCGTCCCCTCGCATTAATTGCATTCCATCACCTCAGTACCCCGATTTGTGGTCATGGCAAGCACCTGAGTCTACACAAAAGATCACAGTTTTAAAAATGTCTTCTTTATGAAAGAGGCACTAGTGTGGGACAGTAAGGCGGTGGACCGATAGACAGTGTACCTAAAATAAAACACTCAGAATCAGGGGGGATATTTTTTTCTACGTTTGACCACACGTACAATTAGGTTAAAACTGAAGACAAGACACGATCTCGGCGTTTAACGTTGTTGGTACACTAGGATTTGTCTTCATTTTCAACACTAGAATAAACAGTTGCAAGTTTTTTGTTATCCCTTAAAACTTGCTTGTGCCTGGCACCTCGTTATAACAACCACACAACTAAACACGTTAGGTAGACTATAATAGACTAAATCCTCTTCACAACTCCGGCTTAGTTAAACAAACATGTTCGATATATTAGAGACGAAACTTTCTCGTATTATGTTGTAACCTTGTAAATGTAGACAGCTAGACAATGTATCACTTTCAATCTTCCGATCGCGACACTTATATTGTGAAATAATCCGCCCTTCTACAAACGTAAAACTTACATGCATCAAACAAGCTCTTAAAATAGGACAAATTTGTTACCTAGGTATTAATAATGTTTTTTTAACATAATTGAAACTAACTAGACTAGATGATCACGAAATAGAATTCATAGAATAAAAAACTGGTAACACACTGGCCAACTTTTTGTCAAAAGAGAACGTTTAAATCTGACGTTATAGAGCAAAATACGTCAAATGGAATAGCAACGTCATCAAAAACGTTCTTAATGGCGTCATCTGTCACCGGATATCACAAAATCTCGTAATGATTCTTATGAGACTTGCGCTCCCTATAAGTTCTTAACTCGATCAAACATGTTCGTTTCATTCGATCACCATATTCACATTAAATAGGCGAATATGAAACGTACAACTACTCGCCTGTCTGTCAAAACAAAGCAACCGCTAAGCTCGTTTAGTTTAATTTCTGTAATATATTTTGGATTAATTTTCCCCGAGGTAGCTTGAAAAATAAATTATGGATTGATGTTTAACTTCGCATTCAAGATTATTTCACTTACTATGGCGGTATTGTCATGTGTAGAGGAATGGGAACTGGACTCCGACCTTTTATAGTTACCTTGCAACCATAATTTTCAATTTTTCTTTGGGTTGAGTATGGTTCGAACCACAACTCATCCACTGAAGTCTTGTATCACCGTGGGAGATTATCCCTGGACCACAGAAGCCACTAAAGCACGAAGAGATCGATTGGCATGATTTATAATACATTAATCAATCAATCATATACTCAATTATCGATCTGTTTTGTTTATACATGTAGTAGACTTTGCTGGGTTAAAAGTTCAAAAATTTATCTCACCAAAACCAATAATCAAAGTATTTTTACAGAAAAATCATGAAACAAAGACTGGCATTTAACCCATTTGGGCTTATTTTACCTAGAGTTATACCGATCAATAAGATCAATTTAATAGATGAAGATGACAACAGATGACATGTAAGAAACAAAAAAGAATAGAAAAAGTGATTATACCATTATGTCGATAACCAATTAAGTCTTACAATTCATAAAAGCCCAATGAAAAAAAAAGAGAAGAATTTCCTAAGTTGAGCAAAGCCTTTTCACATCGACTACAGTGTCAGAGATGCCAGGTACAACCTAAAAGGGGGAGGATTTTCTCCGGATACAAACCGTACCTGTGCAACTAATCAGCAAAACCATACTTACGTGTGAAATAATTTTGAAAACCAATCGCAGAAGACTAAACCATTTAATCAAAATTGTCCAATCAATCAATCAATTAATCAGCCAAGAAATCTCACAACCAATCAACTAATTGATCGACCGATCTATCAATCAATCAATCAATCAACCAACCGAAATTCCATTTATTGTTAACAGATTGTTGCCTTGAGTGCTATTAGATATATTTATGAACACTAAAACACACGGGCACAAGGAAAATGTTTTTGTCTAAAATAACCATGAAGACAAGTTTCGAATTGTGTTAAAAAGGGGAATATATTATAGAACACATTACAAAATCTATAGTACATGTAGTTAATAAGTACACCAACCTTTGAGATGGGAGGGGTCTGAGCTTAGCAATCGATAGGTAAGTTAAGTTTTCATTTCGGTCAAAGGTCTTTTGTATATTAGTTAATGAAATATGTAGGCCTATTGTTATTACTATTGAAATGTTCTGTTTCCCCTTATATTATGCAACAAGACAACGAATAAGTAAAAAAATCAGCCAGTAACTAATCCACCAACAGACCAACGAATCAATGAATCACTCTGTAAATGATCCTATCTTCCAACTAACCAACGAATCAGTTAATCACGCAGTGAATCAACTAATCTATCAAAAGACCAACGAATCAATTAATCACTCAATAAAATAAACTTACCAAATAATCAACTAACAGACATACCAATAAACTAATCCACCCACAGTTTATCCCTCAATCAATCAACTAAGCAAAAAATAGACCAACCGATTAATTAATAGGCCAGTCATTAAATCAACTAATCTTCCAGCAGATCAATCGACCAATTAGTCAATTAAGTAACTTTCAAACAGACCAACCAATCAGCTAATCCACCAACAAACCAACCAATCAGCTACACCACCAACAAACCAACCAACCAACTAATCCACCAACAAACTATACAATCACCTACACCACCAACAATGCAACCAATCAACTAATCCACCAACAGACCAATCAATGAACTAATCCACAAACAAAACAAAAAACCAACCAATCAACTAATCCACCAACTAACCAACCATTCAACTAATCCACCAACAAACCAACCAATCAACTAATCCGCCAACAAACTAAACAATCACCTACACCACCAACAAACCAACCAATCAGCTAATTCGCCAAAAAACAAACCAATCAGCTAATTCACCAACAAACCAACCAGTCAACTAATCCACCAACAAACCAACCAATGAACTAATCCGCCAGCAAACCAACCAATGAACTAATCCACCAGCAAACCAACCAATCAACTAATTCACCAACAAACCAACCAGTAAACTAATCCGCCAACAAACCATCTAATGAACTAATCCACCAGCAGACCAAGCAATCAACTTATTCACCAACAGACCAAGCAATCAACTACACCACCAACAAACCAACCAATCAACTAATCCACCAACAAACCAAACAATCAGCTAATTCGCCAGCAAACCAACCAAACAACTCATCCGCCAACAAACCAACCAATGAACTAATCCACCAACAAACCAACAAATGAACTAATCCACCAACAAACCAACTAATCCACCAACAAACCAACCAATCACCCACACCACCAACAAACCACTCAAACAACTAATCCACCAACAACCAAATCAATCAACTAATCCACGAACAACCCAATCAATCAACTAATCCAGGAACAGACCAAAGCAAACAACTAATCCATCAACAGACCAACCAATCAACTAATCCCCCAACCAACCAACCAATTAAATAATCCACCAACAGACCAACCAATCAACTAATTCACCAACAAACCAACCAATCAACTAATTCACCAACAAACCAACCAATCAACTAATCCACCAACAAACCAACCAATTAAGTTATCCACCAACTAATCAACTAATCCACCAACAAACCAACCAATTAAATAAGCCACCAACAAACCAACCAATCCACTAATCCACTGGTTTGTTGGTGAACCAATTGAATAATCCACCAACAAACCAACCAATCAACTAATTCACCAAGAATCCAACCATTGAACTAATCCACCAACAAACAAAGCAATCAACTAATCCACCAACAGACCAACCAATCAACTAATCAACCAACAAACCAACTAATCAACTAATCCACCAACAGAAAAATCAATGAACTAATCCACAAACAAAACAAAAAACCAACTAATCAATTAATCCACCAACAGACCAACCAATCAATTAATCCACTGGTTTGTTGGTGAACCAATTAAATAATCCAACAACAAATCAATCAACTAATCCACCAAGAAACCAACCATTGAACTAATCCACCAACAAACAAAGCAATCAACTAATCCACCAATAACCCAACCAATCAACTTATCCACCAACAAACCAACCAATCAACTAATTCACCAACAAACCAACCAATCAACTAATCCACCAACAAACCAATTATCCACCAACTAATCAACTAATCCACCAACATACCAATCAATCAACTAATCCACCAACAAACCAACCAATTAAATAATCCACCAACAGACCAACCTATTAAATAAGCCACCAACAAACCAACCAATCTACTAATCCACTGGTTTATTGGTGAACCAATTAAATAATCCACCAACAAACCAACCAGTCAACTAATTCACCAAGAAACTAACCATTGAACTAATCCACCAACAAACAAAGCAATCAACTAATCCACCAACAGACCAACCAATCAACTAATCCACCAACAGACCAACCAATCAACTAATCCACCAACAAACAAAGCAATCAACTAATCCACCAATAACCCAACCAATCAACTAATCCGCCAACAGACCAACCAATCAACTAATCAACCAACAAACCAACTCATCAACTAATCCACCAACAGACCAATCAATGAACTAATCCACAAACAAAACAAAAAACCAACTAATCAACTAATCCACCAACAGACCAACCAATCAACTAATCCACTGGTTTGTTGGTGAACCAATTAAATAATCCAACAACAAACCAATCAATCAACTAATCCACCAAGAAACCAACCATTAAACTAATCCACCAACAAACAAAGCAATCAACTAATCCACAAATAACCCAACCAATCAACTAATCTACCAACAGACCAACCAATCAACTAATAACCCAACAGATTAACCAGTCAAATATTCCACCAACAACGCAACCAATTAATTAATCCACCAACAGACAAACCAATCAACTAATCCACCAACAAACCAACCAATTAAGTAAAGCACTAACAAACCAACAAATAAACTAATCCACCAACAGACCAATCAATCAACTAATCCACCAACAAACCAACCAATTAAATAATCCACCAACAGACCAACCAGTCAGTTAATCCACCAACAGACCAAACAATTAGTTAATCCACCAACATACCAATTAATCAACTAATCCACCAACAGGCAAACTAATCCACCAAAAAACCAACTAATCAACTAATCCACCAACAAACCAACCAATCCTCCAACAAACCAACCAATCAACTAATTCACCACAGACCAACCAATCCTCCAACAGACCAATCAATCAACTAATCCACCAACAAACCAACCAATCCTCCAACAGACCAATCAATCAACTAATCCACCAATAAACCAACCAATCAACTAATCCAACAAGAAACCAACCAATCAACTAATCCACCAATAAACTAACCAATCAACTAATCCACCAATAAACCAACTAATCCACCAACAGACCAACCAATTAACTAAACCACCCACAGACTAATCGGTCAGCTAATCATTCAGTCAATCAACTAATCCACCAACAGACCAACTGATTAATTAATCCTCAAACAAACCAATCAATCAAGTTATCAACCAATCCAGAAACAATCGATCAGCTAATCACTATCAATCAACTAATCCACCAACCAGTCAACTTATCATTCAAGCAGTTAACTACCCACCAATAGACCAATCAATCAATTAATCATTCAGGCAATCAACCCAAGGCAAATGTACTACGAGAGAGAAAAAAATCAAACTTTGACATTTCGAATCGGACAGCTGTTGTGTCAAAACCCCCACGATTAATTTCATACATGACTTGATTTTAACTAAGCTTAGTGCAAACAAAGCCAAAGGATTACATTTATTTAACCAGAAAAGTGTTTAACAATGAGGTGGTTTTATTCACAACAATGGGATATTGAAGTTGTGGACCAAATCACCTTTCTACAATGCTTTGATAACGATAACTTCATTTTCTCTCTCTTGTGAACGCATTTAACTATTGGTCCGGAAATTCAGCAGCAAAAAAAAGGGGTTAAATATTCAAATTTCCAAATCTGCAATGTTATCTGGTGTATTTTTTAAAAATATTTGTGAACACTATAACATTGATTGATTGATTGTTTGGTGTTTTACGCCGCGCTCAAGATTATTTCACTAATATGGCGGCGTTGCCAGTTTTATTGTGGGAGGAAACCGGGCTCTATTCCCGCAGGAAACCCACGACCTTGAACACTATAACACACGGACACAGGGAAAATCTTCTTTTATATGCACGTCGAAGATTTGCGTTTTCTCTTAATTTCACATTTATGTATAGGCCTATGCATTATCTTTTGTATCTTTGTGCTACTTTACGCTACGCTATTTGACTTTTATGGTGACGATATGTGGTTTAAAGGGGAAGGATACCAAGCACTTTGTCCGTAGGAAACCCAAAGATATTTGACTGGGTACTGGCAGATAGCGAATTTCAAACAAGATTATTCAGTAAATGTTCCTATGGAATTATAACATGTTAGTTCAGTAGTAAGTCCGTGGCACCATTTTCTCCGCTACCAGATTGACGTGTGTGACATGAGACAATTTTAATTCAATGTTGACGTCTTTTAGCCACCTTTTGTAAAGTATAAAGGTAGATTTAGGTCTAGAAACATGGCTACATAATTTGAAAGTAGAAGTCTCTTTCAGAATATAGAAGTCAGTTAGTTCGACCGTACGTGATTTTTTGACAAGCCATTGGCTTAGTTGCATCGTGGGACTTTGTGGGACTGTTTTGCATTCCGTTTTTACTAATCATTCATTTGGTAACAATAAATAATGTCCATTGAGCTTATTCTCTATTATTACGAGTCAAAAATAATTGGAAAATGTTCTGACTGGGTTTTCACTCGAACGACCTATGTGGGATGGTCGTCACCGGAAGGTCGTGCGTGTCCTCCGGGCATAGAGCCCGGTTTCCTCCCACAATAAAACTGCCAACGCCGCCATATAAGCGAAATAATCTTGAGCGCGGCGTAAAACATCAAACAAACAATTAATCAATCAATCATTCTATTATTACGGCATACTCAAATATTAATTATTCATTAACATATTAAAAATATTTCACCATTGTTTCAGACACCACAAACACTCCACTAAAAGTTTGATTGATTGATGCTTTACGTTACCAGGTTTAGTGGGGGGGGGGGGTCGGGCTGTCAATACCCATAGGAAAACCCCGACCTTCGGCGAGTACCTGGCAACTCTTCCACATAGGAAAACAAGTCAGTAAAATCCAGTGAGAATTTTTTCAATTTTCGTTTGGTCTGAGTGAGATTCGAACCCGCGCCGCTTGGATGGAAGGTCTGTGTGATACTTAGGGACGATCCCTTTAACCCACTGGACAACCGAGGCCCCGCCATTTATAAAAATTTGATCTTCAATTAAAACAGAATGCGGCTATCTTTCGCCAGACGTGCCATTCAGAAACTCTTTAATGCACTAGCATTAGAACTGTGCGTTACAATATGGCTTTGAACCAGCTTAGCTTACAATAAATAAACAGTCGTCCTGATTTTGGAAATTTTGCTTACTTTTCGGATACTATTTCGGCTCGTATAGAACACAGACTGTGTGGATATCATTCCAATGTCAATCGCTTAGTTCTTCGATGACTTCCAATCCCTCTAACTGTGATGAAAAATCAGAATATAGATTCCAATTTCAAAATTCAATTTTGACAGCTCACGCCACTTTAAATACCATGGCTTGTTAGATTATATCGCCGATAATGACCGGGAGCCTGTTTCACAAAGCGGCGTAGATGTATTTTTTGCGTAACTTTCATACTAACGTATCTCTACAGTATGTGTTGCTATGGTAGTTACGTAAAAACTTACGCTACGCCGCTTTGTGAAACAGGCTCCGGGTCCGTGAATAATCCAAGTATTGGCCTATTACAACTACTCTAACGGATAAACCTCATAGATGGACCGTCGAAAACATTGGTCTTGTATTATCAGAATGTCGATAAATCTATTTACAAAGCGGCGCAGTGTAAGTTTTTACGTAACTGCTCTGACAGTCCATACTGGCACAGATACATTGCTAAGCCTGAAGCCTGTTTCACAAAGCGGCGTAGCGTAAGTTTCTACCTAACTGCTCTGACAGTCCATACTGGCACAGATACGTTGCTAAGCCTGAAGCCTGTTTCACAAAGCGGCGTAGCGTAAGTTTTTACTTAACTGTTCTGACAGCCCACACTGGCACAGATACGTTGCTAGGCCTGGAGCCTATTTCACAAAGCAGCGTAGCGTAAGTTTTTACGTAACCGCCACAGTAGCCCATACTGTAGAGATATGTTGCTATGAAACGTACGCCAGAAAATACATCTACACCGTTTTGAGAAACAGGCTGCAGTTGCGTAAATTCTTACGCTTACGCCCTTTTCTTAAACAGCCCCGGGGTTGTGGGACATGTCCATTTTAGGGAGCAAAATCCAAAGGGCATAACGGAATAAGACAATATACATTTGTGATGAAATGAGCGATGCTGTAGCTCAAAAACAGATAGCGGTCATCTCGAGTGATAACATATATATTTATGATCACTAAAACACACGGGCACAGGGAAATTCTTCTTGTCTAAAGTAACCATGGAGACAAGTGATAACATATACATAGGGATTTGTTTTATGTTTGTTATATCTATAAACACTCAAACACACGGAAAATCTTTTTGACTATATTATAACCATTGAGGCAAGTTTCTAATTGTGTTAAAAATGGGATAATAGGGTTGACATCCAACCAATATTAAGCTTATTTTCTCCTGTTGTGAATTAAAGGCATTAGGGAAATTTATACAAGGCGGAAACCTTCATTTCTTATCTGCAGTCTTATTAAAGGTCCACTTGCCGCCGTAGCCTGTTTAAATTTGGTAAGAAACCCAATTTACATGAGCTTACTACGACTAATACCACTAAACTTAAACATAGGATAGATAAAACATGTCTAGTTAGCTTTAGAATGTAGAAATGGGGTGAAAAACAAACGAAGAATCGAAGCCTTATTACAACAACAACGATCAGTGTCGGTCAACTTTCGTGTTGGATTACCCTCATTTCAGGCCTTTTTATCTGTGGTTTACACTCAAACAATTAACAGCAGGCTTTTCCAGTCGCTGTTAACCGATCGTCAGTCTGTATTTCTCAGATAAATAGGCCTACGTAAAATTACACTGTGCCGTTAGTTCACTCACTCGACTGAAACATAAATTCGCCCCTGCGAGCAGTTTGGTTTGTTAACGTTACGGGCACCTAACAATTCAAATTTTCAAATTCAAATTAAAAATACAAAGTGACGTCCAAACTTTTAAATTTTGGTAAAAATAGAAAGTTCCTAACTTATATTGTATGGGGAAAATACATAAAACGGTCCTTCTTTTTTAATGTAAACAATATTCCTGATTTTCGCGGCAAGTGTGCCTTTAATAATCGACCATTTCGAAATCATGCCCATTGACAAATTTCCTCTTCTCAATTCCGCTGCAGATTCCAAACACAAACGTTTGAAAAGGTTCAGTTATTGAATTCCAACATTACAAACTGTTTATCCTTTGAGTTTGAACTTGGACCCAAGAAGGTGTCGACTCGTGAAAAAGTATTATACCATTTGTGTTTCAGAATAGTAAGGCCTGTGTCACTCATTGTGTTGACGCTCTCGTCAAGTCAATTGTTTTGTACGGTGACGAAATCTGGGTCTACGAAATATGGTGACTTTTAGACAGATTTCATTTAAACTGGTGTACAAAAACGTAAAAATAAAAACAAAACACCCCATCTCTGTTTGTTTACGGGGAACTTGGTAGGGATCATGTACATCTTGACGTATATAGGCCTATCAGTATGATTATATTTTGGCGATAAATTCTTAGAAATGATATACGGAAAAACTATCGTACCAATCTTATTAGTTTTATCCAAAATTGACTCCATTTGTTCCCCATGGATAAAAAAGTAAAATAAAATTCTAAATCAGTGTGGTCTCACCTGCACATGTGGGGATCAAACAAGGTCAGTTAATCCTAAATGGTTAAAATGAACAGCAAGACAAAAACCTTTTGACCAAGCTTACCACAGGCTTTTACATCGACGAAACATAGCTTCTATCTATTAGCATTAAAGGCAATTTTCTCAAGAAGAATACTTGATTAAGTTATTCTTATTTCTAAGACACGCCTTATTGCGACTACTTAAAGTGGCATGAGCTGCCAAAATTCACACTTTTCCATAATTCCCGATCGTCACGACAGTAAGAGTCTTTGAAGGGCATCCAAAAACTAAATGATTAGCGTTGGAATGAGGAAAATCCATACAGTATGTGGCCCATACGAAACGGAATAGTGTTCGAAAAGTTAACAAAATTTAAATAACCGGGACGACCATTCATTCATTCTAAGCCAAAGTTAGTTCAAAACAATACTTTATCGTACATTCTCGAGACTAGAAGCACTAAAAAGCTTCTGAATTGTACGTTTTGACAAAAATAGTCATAAACGTCAACATTCTGTTTTAACGTAAAAATACAGTGTATCAACATTTTGGCAGCTCATGACACTTTAAGTCTAATCACAGATTACCTGGGGAAACTGAACGGTGGAATGCTATCCCTCGTGAATAGCGTTACTGTACAGTGTGTAGTACAAACCTGATCGGGGATGAATATCACATGTTATTTGTATTGAATAAAATAAATCAGTTAACAGACAAATATATACCAAAATATTACAGAAAACGTGTTAAAAACGTATAATTTATTCAATAATCTTTCTATATATATATTGTTTAAAAATTAGCACTATTTGTTTTTCAAGCTCTGGAATTTTATAATAAGGCACTGTGATGTACTTACCCGCCATGTTATGTTAATATGATTGTTATTTGTCCTTACCCCGATACCAGATTTACTAATCTTGGCGAAATAAAGAACTTGAACTTGCCAGCATTAAAATGGCCCAGATTATAACACAAGACTACAAACTGCTTCAGAGTAAAACGGCTGTACCTTCGAGCCAACAGCCAGTCATTGGTTACAAAAAGCTTTGACAATTTGACAATTGAAATTTGTCAGGACGAAACTCCCTGGCTAGTCTTCTGCCTACGAACCAAATTACATATTTTAACTTTTTTCGATTATCATATTTTGTTCAGTTTCAGTAAAACCCACTTCTTACTATAGCTGAAGATTCGTACAACTTTGTCAATATATTACAAATGTTAGTAATTCAGAAAATGTTACTGACTAGGGCCATGCAAACTCCTGTCTGTCGTCAAACTAATGAAATATCATTCTTTTGTTTATTACAACAACGTAGGATTCGGTATAAAGGTTTTTATGGCATACCCCAATTTATAACACAATACAGAACTGGTCTCCGTGGTTGTTTAAGACAAGACGATTTTCCCTGTGCCCGTGTGCGTTATTGTTTATAAATAATCGAGATTGTTTCTTAGTTTGTCTGAAAATATTCGATGAGCATGAAACACCAAAATGTTGATATTTTCCCATTAAACAAAATTTTGAGTGACAGCGGTCTCAATAATATGGGTTTAACTCGTACTGAACTAGCATAGCTCAACAATGAATGAACGTTCCTCCATTTTATTTAAAGTAACACGAGCTAAATTCCGAGTATCAAGAAAAATCAAGCGCTTGAAGACAACAAGTTCCTTGAAAAATTGAAAGATTGGCGTTGAAATCGGACTTTATAAAAACAGTCTGAATTTTGGAATCCTATGACACATTAAGGATTCTAATCGACCGATTATACTTAAAGTGGCATGAGCTGCCAAAATTTAAACTTTTTTCATAATTTCTGATCGTAACGACAGTAAGAGGCTTCGAAGGCCATCGAAAAACTACATGATTAGCGTTAGAATGAGGAAAATCCATACAGTATGTGGCCTATACGAACCGGAATAGTGTTCGAAAAGTAAACAAAATTTAAATAACCGGGACGACCATTCATTCATTCTAAGCCAAAGTTAGTTCAAAACAATACTTTATCGTACATTCTCGAGACTATAAGCACTAAAACGCTTCTGAATTATCCGCCTTGAGAAAAATAGCCGATAATTTCAACATTCTGGTTTTATGTCAAAATATCAACATTTTGGCAGCTCCTGCCACTTTAACGACGTCATCGGGATATATTGAGGGATGAACAACAAGACATCAACGCGGATAGTCTTCAAGAAGGTATATAGGCGTGTTGTCAAGTTTATCGCAACTAGGGTTTCATTTCAAACAAGATACCTCCAATATCCCATAATTTTTCGAATGACGTCAGAAAGGCAACAGGCTTATTTTTTAAAACTGGGAAGCATATATTACATCCAAAAAGGGGAGGTATAAGTAGTCAGGATCTCACATGACAAAGGTGTGATACAAACAGAAAAAGGCGTTTTCTTGAATCGCAGTTCATATTCTCGTGTAAATAATGTAAGGCGTTTTTAAAAATCAAAACACATAGGACAACTTGTACTACTTCTTGTTTTTAAAAATCTAACCCATAGAAATTTTGAATCGTTGCAAACGTCTTTAAGGCGCGTTCTTATTGATCGACACGTTACCCAGATGCCCCATATGGCCAAGCAAAAACGAAAATGTGACTAAGCGACATTGCGAAAGAACTGCTACCAGTTTTATACCTGCATGTATAGCGTAAAGGTGAAACTCCTAGACTGATAGAGATGGACTTGATTGACCTAGTTTGAGTCTACCTAAACCATATTAATTTAGTCAACAATCCAATAAAACTCAGATATACTAATTAAGTTACGCTGAACGAGCGCTTACTTTATCGATAATTTCCTTTTTCTGCAGTGAGGAAAACGTAAATATGGGATGAGTTTTGAGGATTATTTTTGTGAAATATTTCAGTTTGAAACAAGCTCACCAAAACATTATTACGTTCCTAAAGGTTGTGTATGACGAACACTGTTCGGTCCAATGTATACAATTGATCGAAGTCTGAAAGCAACGTGACGGCTTATTGGCTGTTTTAACATAATATAGAGGTTTTTTTTTAACAATAGAAACATATCTGTACAACGAACATGTTTACATCTGAATTGGAAAATATGACAACCCGAGAAGGTCTGATATCCAAAACTCTTTTCTTATATTAAGTAAATTGAGATCTGGTTACCGAACAAGTTGTTTCAAGTGTATAGCAAGGGGTAAGGTTTAACGTGTTCGATGGTCGATTGAAATAAATCGCTTCTTTCACTTTCGCAAAGTGTAAAATATATTTATTACTTGAACATGAAAAAGGAAAAGTAATATGGATGGCAACTTCTTGATATATTTATTTATGATCACTAAAACACACGGGCAACGGGAAAATCTTCTCGTCCAAAATAACCACGGAGACAAGTTTCTAATTGTATTAAAAAGAGATATATCATTTAGACCGTTATACCCCATAAATTGTTGTAACAAATCAAACCTATGATATTTCATTAGGTTGACGACTGACAGGAGCTTAGCCTTGGTCAGTATATTGTCGGGCAACGTTTTGACCCAGCTTCTAGAATCCTTATCAAGCTGAGAAGCTGGATCGAAACGTTGCCCTACAATATATCAATAAGTTGCTATTCACATTACGTGTCCTTCTTCGTGTACACCTTCGACTTCTAAATATCACTAAAACAAGATATTAATTGGAACGCCGCCAATTAGTAAACGCAAATGTTATAATCGTGACATCAAAGTGGCATGAGCTGCCGAAATCCGCATTTTTTTCTCATATATATTTATATTTTTCTCATATATTATGATTGTCAAGGCTTATGCATGTTATAAAGAAAACCGTTATGTTTTATCTTGAATGTACATTCCCGAGACTATCAAGTAGCCCTAAAAAACTTGTATACCATGAAAAAGTCAATAAATGTTTGTTTTAAAGTGTCATGAGCTGCCAAAATTTACACTTTTTAAAAATAATTTCTGATTGCCACGACAGTAAGAGGTTTTGAAGAGAAAAACTGAATGATTGGCGTTGGAATGAGGAAAAGCCATACAGTATACATGTATGGCCTATACGAACCGGAATAGTGTTCGACCATTCATTCATTCTAAGCCAAAGTTAGTTCAAAATAATAGATTATTGTAGGCTACATTCTTGAGACTAGAGGCACTAAAAACCTTCTGAATTGTACGTCTTGAGAAAAATAGCCGATAATTTCAACATTCTGTTTCAACGTCAAAATACCAACGTTTCGCCTTTTTGGCAGCTCTCGCCAACTTAAAAGAAAAATACCAGCATTTTATCAGCTTATGTCAATTAAATATCCTGGAATACGTTGGGATTTGTTTAGAGATTAAAATATTACTTTCGATAATACGTACGTCGATGTTTCATTATAATTTCGAAAGAAATCCCGCAAAAGGCGCAATAATGTATATACCTTTCTTTTAGATTTTAACAGGAAGCAAATTTTCGTATTGTCCGATTGACGATAAAAGTTCTTTGTGTTGAATAAATGGTGGAAATCAAGACAATCAAATGAATAGTTATTTAAGACTCTTTTTGCGGGGTCTCTTTCTTTGAATTTGAATGGCCATAGAAATGACTGTTTCTCAAAGCATTTATACACCCGTGCCGTAGGGTAATGCTGGATTTCTGTGCTTCCGTGAGGAGCCCTGTAATCGGCTAACGTCGGGGTGTAAATGTTTTTTTTTAAAGGGGCATGAGCTGCCAAAATTCACACTTTTTTCATAACTTCTGATCGTCACGACAGTAAGAAGCTTTGAAGGCTATCGAAAAACTAAATGATTGGCGTTGGAATGAGAAAAATCCATACAGTATGTGGCCTGTATGAACCGAAAACGTGTTCAAAAGTAAACAAAATTTAAATAACCGGGACGACCATTCATTCATTCTAAGCCAAAGTTAGTTTAAAACAGTACTTTATCGTACATTTTCGAGACTTGAAGCATTAAAAAGCTTCTGAATTCTACCTCTTGAGAAAAATATCCAATAATTTCAGCATTCTGTTTTAACGTCAAAATATCAACATTTTGGCAGCTCATGCCCCTTTAAAAACGGCCACCTGCAAATCAATGGTCCAAATCTCTCGAGATATTATCTCGTTCATACGACCAAGTTATTATAATAAAAGGAAGAAGTGAAAGTGAAAAATTGAAGTGAAAGTATTATATTCTTATTTATTAGTAAGCATTTTTCAACATTGTTAAACGTGAGATTTCTATTATCCGTAAACCGGATTTGAACAGAAAATCAAAAACAACAAAATATTCAGTCAAAATGTTAACAAAAGTTGTACGTAAATTAAAGTCTCCACAAAATATGGCAGGAAAATACAAGCTGCATGCGAAGTATTTAAATCTTTGGAAAATAAAATGGAACGCAACGCCATAATATCCCCATTTCGTTTAAAAAGCGTGTCGGGTAAGGGGTTAATTTGAAAGCAAGACAAAACTAACGAAAAGATTTTCTCGTTGAAAAAAAAGCTAAAAAAACTCAACATATTTTATAAAGATACATTTTAAAATTTAAAGATTCCAAGACATTAACAACGAAGACCAAGCACTTGAAAGCAAAAGTACCCCTAATGATAAATATTTTTGGGGGATCGTTTGATTACCCAGTAAATGTCCCATAGCTATATGCATGGTCATTATCTGGTATAGGATAAGGTTTTGTAATACAGAATCAATAAAATGTCACTGAGCAAGGACTGTGACCTAACCGAATATATTTATATTTCATAGACCACTGATAATGGTAATGAAAAAAATGTAAAACAAAATGAGATCATATTTAAAACGGTCTCCGTTCCATGAAACGGCTGTCAAAGGATATAAACTATATAAATATTATCATCAGTATAACATCAATACGATGAAGGTCTGAGTAAACATGCATACAGTTATAAACTCACTGTGCAATCGCTATGTGTCCCTAAGACTAGGAGAAGGGTATTTTTGTGATCACGGTCCCCTTGACTAAGAGGCTCACATCGGCAGGATAGTGAACTTCGATCGACCCTTAATGCGGAACTCGAAGGCGGCGGAGATGATGCCTTCCCCACCGTTGAGCACTTCAGTGGATTTCAGTCCGTATAATCATTCATCAACAAAATAAGCACTATAATTAGAGTCTACTTTAAAACACACATATATCCCAGGTCTTCTTCCCCGGGAGGTTCAGTCACTTGATTGCTTAAAATTGCACCAATGGTCACTGATTGAAGTCCTATTAACGAATATGAACTTAAACCCGTCCAAAGTCAAATATATACACACACTAAAAAGTTATTTTTATAATACAGAATGCCTATAATGGTCCTCGGGTTTAACAAGTACATATGCTACAGGTCTATGGAGATCTTGTGAGGGTAAGTACGCCGGAGGGCAACAGGGTACCAAATATTGTCCAGGTAAACCCCCGTGTGAATGAGCGGCAGGGGGGAAACTACCAAGTCCACTGTGTGAAGCCGCAGCGGCTGCCGCGTACGGTGAATATAGAGAACTGTGGATATCTGGTGGACGGAGTGATAACGAAGAGGAATCCAGTTTACCGGCAGAGTCCAAATGTCCGAATAAAGAATGTGACGAAACTGGAGGTAAAAATGCCCGGGCCTTTTCAGCTAAAGTCATACCATTCAGAGAGGAAAGCATACCCTCTGACTGGGACGTCGGGATCCCAAACCCTGGGGGCAGGCCACTGAGGGCAGAATTCATTCCAGGAATCACGGGTATAGGGAATGCATATTTGTCCTTTTTAAGAAGAGATTTTGGTTTTCTTCTCGGTCTATATTTGTAGTCGGGATGTTCCTTCATATGCAGAGCACGGAGACGCTTAGCTTCATCAATAAACGGTCTTTTCTCTTCCTCTGTTAAAAGTTTCCATTCGGCACCCAGTCTTTTGCTGATCTCAGAATTGTGCATTTTAGGGTTGTCCTGTGCCATCTTCCGCCTCTGCCCTCTGGACCAGACCATAAAAGCGTTCATTGGTCTTTTTACATGCTCCGCTTGAACTTTGCCCATTTTAGAATCACTGGCCACTGTCAGAGATTCTGACGACGTAAACGGGCCAAAATGCTGCATCTTGGTATCTTGTCTTTGCTCTTCCGGGTAATTTACACTTCTTTACGTCAATCTGTATGTTCAGTTATCACATAAAACATGAACAACTTCGTTAACATAGGGTCTGTCAAACGTGTATCAAACCACAGCTATAGCCGATCTCACGGTGAATCTAGGTCCCCAAACAAACAGTAGGGCTGACTAAGACCGCTTGGTCTGTGTGCAATACGTTTGAAAAGCCCGGAGTAAAGTGACACTGAGATCGGTGTAAGAAGTCTTTATCACTCACCGACAGACTCCTTAACGCTCTGAGGATACTTCACACTGATTCCTATACAGAGGGCGGGTCACTTTTTACCACAGATTCTATACTTACACTGGTATTGTATTGTCTCGTGGCGGTTAAGTGATGTAATTCTAGCCAATGGGAGAATGGGAAAAGGTACTTTTGTCTATGGAGGCAGACAATGGCGTTTTCATTGGTCCGCTTTCTTCTCTGTTTACGCTCTGCTATAGGCGGGTGCCTCCTGTCAGTCAAACAATAGTCCCGCCCTTATAGAACGCCTTGATCAGTGAATCTCTGTTATTGTGAAGAGATTAGAAGTCAGACACTGTTTTCGCCGCGAGGCTGAATTCTGCTGCACAGAGATGCTACACTCCGCTCTCTCAATCTTATCGCAGTTTTATCTTGTTCATTAATTAAATGCTAGTCTATTTAGCGCCCTAGAGGCCATATTTGTTGGACAAATTACCGTATTATTACGGACAAATGGATTTTGCTAAATTCTTTTCAAATATCCTGCGGTTTTCAACACAAATGTTACCGCTTGTATTAAAAAAAGAACTGAGAAAAAAAGAACTATTTTTTATTTTCCTATTAGTGTATCTAAAACAACAGAGGCTTAAAATCGTTATACGGCATAAAACAGAAGTCTGCTAGCCATTAAAAGAGGTTGTGATATTTCAATTTTGCGAGGTATACTATATGTGTTGTGTGCATTGAAGGCGCCTTATTCGTCACCTTTTAGACAAGAAGATTTTCCCTGTGCCCGTGTGTTTTAGTGTTCATAAATATAATAACTAATACTATGCGACAAATATTGTCTATCTTTTTTGTGATACGTTCTGATATTTTTACTGACAAACGTCGCCTACCACTTGTAGTTAGAATCATAAGTATTTTTAACTACATAATAGGTTTTCCACTAATACATTGCCCGAACATACGTTACGAAGATGCTTCAAAAATGAGTTCTCTAAGTAAGTCAAAATCAATTTTCGTTCTTGTAAACTGAACTGCTTATACCATATAGAAATAACCTTACAATCAACGCCTCCCCGCTCGAAATAAAAAACCCTCCTCCTCAAAACGGGGCTGTGTTGATAGGAGAGTATAGTCACGGATTCGATGAACACATCGCATTACGTTACTTACCGCGGCCAGATATTTGCTTACATAGATGTACGAGACTTTAGCATTAGAAGTAATTGAGATAAATACAATGAATTTATTTCTTTATGCTAATACCCCCCCCTTCCTCCACCAAATGCTTGTGGTGTCTTATTTATACCAACATGATGTTGATAACATACGTTAGATGAATTATACTAATCGCTGTCATTTACATAAGTTGTTTGAGAGGCATTAAGAGGTCGGTAATAGTAACACAAAAGAATAGATTTATGGATAACAACTTCTTATTTATTAATGATGGTACGTTTCGTTTTAATTACTAATACCGTTTTCCACCAAATATGATCAATCAATTAATTCCTTTCAAACGGCTCATACGTATGTTCAAACAATCCTACATCTAATTTTGTAAAAAATATCCTTCACCAGCATCCATATAAATTCTCTGCTATTAAAGGCCCAGGCATGAGCTGCCAAAATGTTGATATTTTGACATTAAAACAGAATGTTGAAATTATTGGCTATTTTTCTCAAGACGTATAATTCAGAAGCCTTTTAGTGCTTCTAGTCTCGCAAATGTACAATAAAGTATTGTTTTGAAGTAACTTTGGCTTAGAATGAATGAATGGTCGTCCCGGTTATTTAAATTTTGTTTACTTTTCGAACACGTTTTCGGTTCGTACAGGCCACATACTGTATGGATTTTCCTCATTCCAACGCCAATCATTTAGTTTTTCGATGACCTTCAAAGCCTCTTACTCTCGTGAAGATCAGAAATTATGAAAAAAAAGTGTGAGTTTTGGCAGCTCATGCCACTTTAAATAAGAAGTTGTTATCCATAAATCTCCTCTTTTGTTTCATTCCCATATAGTAGATTGGTGTCCTGTGCCACCATAAATGTATTGAGGGACGTCCGACCAACACACAGCCTATATCCATACCAATAAGATAAGAGCTTGGCTTCCGCTTTGATACCATGCTTTGTTTTTCTATATACGCATTGAGCTATATACAGATTAACCCTAGAAAACAAAAAAGTTGGAAAAAACAACAACAGTTATTTAGGTAAACAATGACATCGACCTCTGCAACCGTCGATTGGATAATAATTGGTCGGTGTGTATCGCTCAGTTAAGCGTATGGGTGGAACTATGTGACCAGAGTTATCATCAATGAACCCTTTCATCCCCGGCGATTATCCCACTTGAGGACCCGCACATAGAGGTAAACAGCGAAAAGACCGAATGCTTAGTCAACTCATTCGTTACTGTTGTAATACGGTATGGGTGCTAGGGGGGGGGGGGGGGGGATCGGGGAGGTAGACGAGAAGTGCTCTGCCCTGAAAAGTATAAGCGTGGAGTTTTTGCGCGTCGTTAACATGGCAACACACATGGTAACAAGATGGTCACGTCACAACAGGAGCCTCTTCCTCACCCACAATGCAATTCACCTTTTTTGAGTTACATCATTAGCCTTCGGGTCTATTGCCTATAATAAATCAAACCCGCCAATTCAGCGTTGTATTACTTGTGGATTGTTTGGTGTTTTGTTCCACGTCCTAGATTATTTCACTTTTATTGGTAACTTGGCGGGTTCTTTGTCCCGTCGAAGCGAAACATTTATTTGTACTTGGCAGCCATTGCCACAATCGACGAATATATCAAGTCCATCGGGTAAAAGATATATGACTAGTTCTTTCTGAACACTTAAGGGAGACTTATAACTATAAACTAACTAAATATGTATTTAAAATCATCGTGTGAAAACAAACGTTACTGTTCGGAAATATTTTCGTATTTGACGTCATAGTTCACTTTTGAACGATTTCGCCGTCATTTCAAAATCCACCAATCACGAAGACGCTTTGGTCAACGTAGGTCCTGTATGACGCCACAGCATTGGGAATCTACATGAGATGATAGCATGCGCTAAGCCAATTATAATTTCCGGAGAGGTCGTACAGATCAAGATAATACTTTGTATTTTGTAGGTTTTGAGCCAGAAATTTCAGTTTCTTTTTGGTTCAGTTTGTATAGTACATATTGTTGGGCAGTTTGACGATAAACTATAGGCTGTATGGTCTGAAACTGTCATGTATGTATATCATTTCAGAAAAGTATTATATCTTACCATACAATTTACTATTGGCTTATGCACCAATGAAATAAAATGTACAGTTTATACCAAGAAGATTTTTTGACAATCAAGATGACGGCACTTGCTTCTGGATCAAGTTATACAGCACATTTGAAAATGATAAAGTTGATGATTATATATTCTCAGGTAGTTTTTACTCAAAATAAGAGACACAAACCTTAAAGGCCCACTTGCCGCCGTAGCCTGTTTGACATTTATTAAGCTTACAACATCTTAAACCGCTAAAATTAAACACAGGACACATAAAACATACCCAGTTAGGATTGAAATGCATAAATGGGGTTGTAAAACAAACGAAGAATCGAAGCTCGATAACAACAGCAACAACGATCAGGGTCGGTTAACTTAAGTGTTGGATTGCACTGATTTCAGGCCTTTTTGTCAGTACTCTAAATTTATCGGCAGGCGTTATAATCCCTCTTACCCGATCGTCGGTTTGTATTTCTCAGATAAAGTTCGTAAAATTATGCTGTGCCGTTAGATCGCCCACACGACCCAAGATTTAAGGCGCTTGCGCGCATGCTCGGGTTAGGAATTCGTTTACATTGCGGGTACCTGAAATTTCAAATTAAATACAAAATGATGTTAAAGCTTCCAATTTCTGGTAACAATAGAAAGTTCTTAACTTTTTCTGTCTGGGAAAAATACAGAAACCCGCTCACTGATGTTTATGTAAACAGAATTCTGGATTTTCGCTGCGAGTGTGCCTTTAATGACTTGTAAATAGCTCTTTACATAAGCTTGTTTTTCATATACCTATTAGCACATTCTGATGGGAAATTGTCTATCTGTTCATAATATGATTGCATGGACAAACTGAACGTGAATTTCCCATTGTTAATATAACCATCAGCAGAGGTGCTATAGAAATGTTTTGTGTTCAATGTATTGTTGGTTAACACAAGCCGCCTTGCTTTTCACATACACGGGTTTTATTTAAGCAATGCTATTGTGTTAAATCTATTCTCTTAATACGAATAGCCCCGACCAGTCGATGGTTCGGACAATAGATTTGTTTTGTGAAAGGCTTTGTAAACAGCTCTGTGCCGGGCGAAACTTACCCTTTCAAATAGATACATACCTATATTAATCATGTAACATGTTGGCCTGGGCATTATAAATCCGGAACGAGTGCTTTCTTTCATACAGTAGCCTGCTATAGATCTATAGTTCATAGTTTATGACCATTAACAATAGTTGGTCTATAAACTACATTGAATGAGATCCCACGGCTTAACAATACATCAATGGTCTCTACTTCAAGTCTATTATAAATATAGAACTATCTATTATCCGATAGTGTCGTATACAAACTGTACACAGCGCGACGACAGGATGTATAATACCCACTAAGTATGATATAAACAGACTCTAAATCACCCGTGTAAAGAAATTCACAGCTAGTTCGATTCATTGTACAACAATAAATCTATAGCTATAAAGCCACGTACTCACAAAACATTACAGATAACATCGAAACCATAAAACATTTATTAAAAACATCACTTAAATGAAAGGTCCTACAGAGACAACAAGCCAGGTAAAGGGTGGCATTGTATCTTGATTTGTACAAGTGATTCCCTGTGCATAAAAAAATATACATACGATATGTAGTAACCAGGCTAACCAAATAACAAATAATCGGGAAGTATTATTTTTATTCTAAGTACATGTATTTGCATATTCGTATAGCCGTGAAACCGATGTCAACGAAGAATTTTACTCTTCAATAATGGAAGGAAAAAAAAATAGAACAAATCTAATTTAGCCTCTTCAAATATTTATATACATTTGAAGTGCAGAACATTTACAAATATCTTGCTCATAAGACTATGGTAGCTGATATGGTCACTTCATTTCATCAAGGGGACAATCGAATAGTTTGCAAATAATATTTTTTTCGTAATTTAGCCATCACCTTGAATGGTTGGCGGGGCAAGATCGCGTTTTATCTTCATTCAATGTGTTTTTCTGCCTTGGTGAGGTTCTTGCAAGGCATGCTAACCGTCGAACATATTATTTTTCCCATCTCCAATTCTTGTATGCGTGTTGAGGTCCTCAAAATTATGCCGTTTCAAATATCAATATTGAAATGGCCGTATTCGACTTCCATACAA
Organism: Lepidochitona cinerea; assembly: GCA_963971465.1. Classification (NCBI taxonomy): domain Eukaryota; kingdom Metazoa; phylum Mollusca; class Polyplacophora; order Chitonida; family Tonicellidae; genus Lepidochitona; species Lepidochitona cinerea. Next base: position 29,684,275 of record OZ020562.1, read on the forward strand.
AACAAGAGAGTGTATAACCACAGAGTCAGATTTGTCTTTTGGTTATTCAAAATAACTAAATGTCGGAATAAGAGGTGTCTCCGATCACTAGCCAGTCGCAAGACTTGAGCGTTCTTGTCGCATGTCAATAACAAATTTATTAACAGTTAAACGGAATCTAAAGGTGGCATGATCCGATGTTTGATGACCTGTATCTGCTAAAATGATGTATACATTAGAATGCCTGTATTTTGTGTATTGACAGTGATATAACACCGTAAAGAGAATGTAATAGATGGTTTTATGATAGAGCCTAGATCCGATACACATCGTTGTTTGTATTTCATTGAGACTTCGTAAAGCCCATTATCAGCGGACAATTTCGGCATTGTCAGTTTATAGTACAATCAATTAGACTTATCATCGTCGGGATGCGGGTCTCAGCGGCATCCTAGAACGGTCATGTATTGGACAATTCGCCGAATCTTTTAGCCCTGTACCACGGAGCCCTGCTCCTTCGGGAACAACCAGCTAACAAAACCGTATGAAGTTTTAATGACAAATCTAAAGCGATTAGGTCATCCAATAGCGCCTTTCCCGATGGTTCTGTTTTCCGACAATCAACAAACATGTTTTCATCCCCACAATAGAGTATCAGAATAAAACAATGTCAATAGAGAAGTCGTGTTATCTAGCCACTAATACATTATAATGGGGAGTTATAGTTCTGATCACATACTATGATCCGGGACTGGTCTTCGGATGACAGCTTATCACTGAGAATTGGGTATTGATAAGGATCCAGTTATCGTCATTACCGCCATTAACACAATCCTATACTCTAGTTATTACATTCTGCAATTGTTTTCTCTAATATAAAAAAATACATAACAACGCGAAAGCTAACATAATCCAAGTAATGTTGTGAACCACTAATAACAAAGATTTGGATAAAGCAGCTAAATTTCATCCGTGGAAATAAGTGTTTCAAAAGCTACACATCATGCTAAAGAAAACTACATAAATTAAGCGAACCAAGTAACTTCAGACGAATTATATAAAAGAACCTATGGTATTTTTTTTTATTTTCAGATTGCATGCATTCTACGGAAAATGTCTGGGATGGTTGCCAGTTACCAACGGAAGGTCGTGGGTTTCCTCCGGGCATAGAGCCCGTTTTCCTCCCACAATAAAACTGGCAACGCCGCCATATAAGTGAAATAATGTTAAGCGCGGCGCAAATACCAAACAATCAACCAATCAACAAGGAAAATGTTTAAAAACTACATCTCTAATTATTAATCAGATATGTTTAAGCGGCGTTTAGAACTTGGAGGTCAGTGAGGATGAAATAACTCGTTTTTTACGGTTAACAAATCCATTTATTATATATATTTCTGAACACTAAAACACACGGGTACAGAGTAAAATCGTCTTGTCTAAAATAACCATGCAGACAAGTTTCTAATTGCGTCAAAAAGAGGTATATCATTTAGACATTTATACTCCATCATCAATTTTTGTCTTAAACTAAAACACTTGATACTAGTATTTCATTAGGCTGACGACTGACAGGAACTTGACTTTCGTCAGTAGAATTTTTGTGGAACATTTTGTAATACACCAATAATGCTTAGACATATTCATCTCCAGCTATGGCAAGAATATTGGATGCATATTCAGCTATGGCAAGAATATCGGACACATCTTCAGCTATGGCAAGAATATCGGAAGCATCTTCAGCTATGACAAGAATATCGGAAGCATCTTCAGCTATGGCAAGAATATCGGAAGCATCCTCAGCTATGCCAAGAATATCGGAAGCATCCTCAGCTATGCCAAGAATATCGGAAGCATCTTCAGCTGTGGCAAGAATATCGGACGCATCTTATGCTATGGCAAGAATATCGGACACAATCTTCAGCTATGGCAAGAATATCGGAAGCATCTTCAGCTGTGGCAAGAATATCGGAAGCATCTTCAGCTATGGCAAGAATATCGAAAGCATCTTCAGTTGTGGCAAGAATATCGGAAGCATCTTCAGCTATGGCAAGAATATCGGCCGCATCCTCAGCTATGGTATATTTAGAGATGTTTGTTAATCTGTCAAAAACTGTCTTATGTTTGCCTTTGATGATCAGGTAATTTCTCTGCTAGCTTGTACTCGGCGAATCAACTACACAACGACAATCTTTAAGCATTCAAAAGAAACCGATTTTAAAGAATACAAGAAGACGTTCTTGAAAAAGGCTTTATTTTTATTGTAGATTTAATATGATAGCATTAAGCTGTTTTTCCTCTGTTCTATTCCGGGTGTCTGGGTAAAGATAACATACAAAAAATTCTCGGTAAAGGCACCAGATTGATGCTGGTAATTTTAATGAGCAATTAGCAATGCACCCTGCAGAACACATGATTCAGTTTCCCCCCCCACCTCTATGGAGAGTATTTAATCCTTCCAGTTAATCAGCATTGTTGGAACCCATTTTAAACTGCACCCTATGAACTGGTAGGCAAGCTTTGATTGTTAGAGAGAGAAGGGATCAAATGAGGGGGCCTATTGTACAAGCTTTCACCGAAAGAGCTTCAATGGGAGGCAGTACAATGGAGACAATAGATACAATATTGACAACAACTTCGATCACAAAAGGAGAAATATTCTAAAATCCTGACAGTGAATAGAATTAAGGAATTTCCGCTCGACTTGGTGTCGTCGGGGTAGGTCTGACAGCAGCTGGGAGGCTTAGGATAAGCCCGAGGAAGCCCAAGAACTTTAAGACCTTCGGCGCATACTATAAAGCTGATGAAAGTTACGCCTCGCCTGTAGCAAACGTACGTAATACCAGAGGAACTTATTTGTGCTTAAAACTTACTTAAAATGAATGCGTAGCTAAATGCTACAGCCGAATAGAATAAGCGTTGAATCGTATTAGAATATGGATTTAATGAACTGCGCCTTTTTTTCGCAAACGCTCATTAAGAGTGGACATGGACGATAGGTTGGAATGGACACTGACGATAGGTTGGAATGGACACTGACGAAAGGTCGGAATAGACACTGACGACAAGTTGAAATGGACACTGACAATAGGTTAGAACGGACTCTGACGGTAGGTAGGAATGAACACTGACAATAGGTCGAAACGGACACTGACGAAAAGTCGGAAAGGACACTGACGACAGGTTGAAATGGACACTGACAATAGGTTAAAATAGGTGTCTGGAGGTATTAACGCAAGGAATTCGGGGCTCTAACTGTGGCATTAACTGCATTAATTGTGGTAGTCCAATTCCAATTCCAGATCCCTAGGATCGGAATTCCCGAGATATTCTGGATCTAATGATCAACAAAACACTGTCCAGGCCATTTTCCCCAGGAAGAAAACCTACGAGAAAACACGATCGAAGTCGAACTTGTATTCTGTAATAACTCACCCAATAAGCCAAGAAGTTGCTATCCATAAGTAATTCTTCACCTTATTAAAATAGCGATGATGGACATAATCTTTTTATTTACCATAAATGAAAGTGACAGTGCATGATTTGTGATGGTAGTATCAGACTGGAATAGAACTTGTTATACCACATAAATAAAGTCATAGAGAATTTATCGTGACAGAGAAGGCGAAAAGTTGTATGTAGTGAATGAAACAAACAATGGAAATATATAAGTAAATTAATAAAATAATCAATCCGCCAATATTTTAACAACAGTATTAAAACAATGATTACCAAAACTTAAACTTTTGCATATAGTTTTTGCAGAGAAATTCGGAAAACACAAGTAAACTGTCAAATCACAAGGAAAACATTTCCACCAGGGTGAAAAGTTTTCCAGCACGGTGGAAACGTTTACACCGGGGAGAAAAAACTCAGTACCGCAAAGTAAACATTTCTACAGCGTTGGAAACCTTTTCACCTTGGTGGAAATGTTTTCTTGTGATTTGACAGTTTGTTTGTGGTTTTCAAATTTTTCTGCAAATCGTGTTTCTGAAAGGTAGGATTTCATAGTACACACTTAACTTTCTTCGAGATACAGAAATCTAAACCAACTTTCCACTGTAAAATTCTGTTGACGAAAAAACACTGGACTTGTCGAAATCCCACCCATGGCAATAATAGGGCTCCGTAAAAAACACCAATAATCACAGCTTTGCAAGTACATGTATTTTCATGATTCTTTTGTTAAGTCATCTTATAACTTTTGAAATACCAATAACAAGTTGAAGTTGCATGATCTGCAATAATCTATTTGGCATGAATTTCGATTGTCAGCAGGATTTTGATTTTTTAATTACATTCAAAAGCCAGATAATTGACGCTGAAACGAAAAGTACCCCGTTGATATTTTGTGACGTACAAGCCGAATCTCTTTGGAAATCAAGCAAAATTTAAATAACCTTGATGTACATTCATCCATTACAATCCTAATGACATTTTGAATACAGCTCTTGCGCTTATTTTGATATCGGTGCCAGTAAAAAAGCTTGCACTTTTCGGAAAGTTAGTTGACATTATTATACAACCAAACCCGATTCACCAATGGAAAGCTGACGATTGTACCACGTGTCAATCGCGTACCAATCCATATAAGAGCCGCAAATCACCACAAGAGTGTCATGTTGGAGTTCTATCCAATAGGATCATTTCGCTGAAGTATAAGGTTCGAATCTGACGTCATCCAGACGAAGTCCTCGTGCAATGTTCCATACGGCCACGTGCTTCATCCCAGCACTTTTACGATTGATTGGGGGAACATATCTCACCTCTGCAGACTCATTTCATATATATTTATGAACACTAAAACACACGGGCACAGGGAAAATATCATTTCATATAGATGTGATTGTTAATGTAAAATGAAAAGGTCATTTATGAATTAACATCAACTATTGATACTAACTGACGACGAATCGTAAAATAAATATTCATAATGGATGTAAGGTCATATAATAACCTCATAATATTCTTTTATTTTGCATAAACAAAACGAGCCAAAGAGTTATGCAATAATTTTAGCATTACGTTCACACATACGCAATATTTAGGTAAACTTTATAGTATATACGTCAGAGAACACCGGTATCGCTACTTTTACCAAATCAAGTTTATTTATTATTGCACTAATTCTACATTACCATTTAATGACCGGCGTTGTACGACAACAAAATATATCGGTAATATTATCCCATGGTCCAATGGTTCTGGTAACGTGACAATGCAATGTTGTCGTCTGAAAATAGAATTATATGGGTATAAAACCATTGATGAAAGAGAGCGTGTAATAACCATCAAGTATCACACTGGCTATATAGTAATAGATTAATGGATTCCATTTTCTAAGCGGTTATCATGCAAATGCACTAATTAAACCAACGAAACAGAGTTCACTTTGGGGTCGAGTTGAGCTGTTGTACACACCTTTGAAGTAAATATGAACATATTTTCAAGACAATACGCGGATTTGAAGTCATCGAAAAACTAGTATTGTATTAGTGTATGAGTAAGGAAAATCTACACAGTCTCTGTCTGAAAAATTGTTGGAAAAGTAAATTTTGTTTAAAAGCATTATTCGTCAGATTCTCATTTTTCTACAAGGAGCTATGACTTGTTTCTTTGTATAGCTAGTCAAAATGACGACTTAAGATCACCCACATGTTGAGCAGCATTTTTGTGTTCCAGCATAAAATGTATTTACTCCCATAACCAAGGATGCTATCGACAATGGCTTTGAGAGTCATTATTGAATATCTTATCCTTACCTCTTGAAAACCGACAGAAAATAATCAAATATCTTTTGAAATCAAAAGATTTGAATCTGAATGGAATTTTGGTAAGCGTCTATAATAAGTGTCCAACAGTGATACAGATAGTTAGTGAAAAAAAGTGTTTCACCTCAAAGGAAAATCTTTGGAACATCTAAATCATTCGAACATTTTTATATAAGGAACACGATCGCACAAAGTAGTCATCTGGAACTTAGAAGCATGCGATATGAATTTGACAATATGCAGTATCTTCTCGTAGTCAGAATCGGCTATGAACTCGTTCTCTGACAGCCTTATCAGTTGCAACAGCAAATGTAGGATAGCCCAATGACTTAACAGAAAGTTTGCAGATCATTGTCCTACACAGAGCCGAACTCTCCTTCAAAGATATTGCAACAAGTCGGAAGTCACCTGTCCATAGTAAGCCGTTTGGTCCAAGTTTGGAACTTTAGGCAGACAACATACGGCCTCGGGCCTGAGTGAAGTTTGCTAAGCGTCATTCATTTGCCTCCAGTTCCATCTTGAAACGTCTCTGGCTCCGCCATCGACCGACCAGCAGCCAGACGGTTAGAAATTGTCACGGGATCGGTTGAGAGCAAGAACACGAATAAAAAACGTGCGGTTGAGAACAAGAAGACGACTAAAAATGCGTCCTAAACTCACAGAAGTATCCACTGGTACAACGAGAGCGAATTACTTCAACATGCTGTTGATAGAAAAAATAGAGTTTGGAGGCGTCCTGGTGAACACAAAACCTTAAAAAAAGTTGGTGGTGGGGCGGGGATGCTAAGCTCCGATAAAATGAATTTCTTGTTTTCTTGATCTGTGAGACCCGACTGGGTCATTAAGTTTTCAGTTTTTGGTTTTTGTTTTCTCATTTATTTTGGACAAAATGATTTCATGAATTTTTACACAGTGAGCCGATACATATCGGATGTTTACTCGTTTCTTTTTATTCTCTTGTAAATATAAATAACCAGCGAACTTCTGTCTGTCTTCAACCTAATGAAATACCATAGGTTATCGTTTATTGCTGCACGTTATGATTGCATGGGTAGAAATGTCTAAATGGCTTACCCTCTTCTAAACAAATTAGAAACTTGTTTTCATGGTTATTTTATTCGAGAAGGTTTTGCATGTGTAGGAGAACGGATTATTTCACAATATCGGCGTCGCAAATGGAAGATTGAACGTGATACATTGTCTAGCTGTCTACATTTACAAGGTTACTGCATAACACGGGCCAGTTCTGTCTCTATAATATGGAACATGTCTGTTTAATTAAGCCAAAAACTATTTTCTTGACATTCTAAGACTCTAAATGGTTCAAATAGCAATTCTGCAATAATACAGTATTATGCAAAACAGTATGTGGGTTGGTTCCAATTTTTTGGCTATGTATTGCTCCATGGTTATTTTAGATAAGACGATTTTCTCTGTGCCCGTGTGTTTTAGTGTTCAAAAATATATCTGTAACGTTGTTGAATGAATGGTATTAATATAAAGGAATCTAAGCCTATCAGAGGCTATGCTAGGTTTCTTGTTTCTGACAAAACTAAGCTGCGGACACTACTACCTTTATAACGTTATCAGATATCACGGAGCTAAATGATGGATTGGTTAAACATATCGAATTGTTCCTATCGCTATAAGGCTCTGTCTTTTCTACTTTAGCTTCTTGAAAACTGAACCATTTGTGGTATTCACCGTTTATTGAAGCTCATATGGTCACTTTTAACACCCTATATAAGTCAACTCGGATCATCACCTTCTAGAGGAACCGGGATGGTCGTGGCTTTCCTCCAGGCATAGAGCCCGGTTTCCTTCCACAATAAAACTGGCCGCCATGTAAGTGAAATAATCTTGAGCGCGGCGTTAAACACCAAACAATCGATCAATCAATCAATCTAGAAGAGCCAGATCATTCTAGATTGTGTCGTCCAATGTATGCTCTATTATAATACTACACCATGTAAGATCGGATCATGCGCTCTTTAATAATAGAGTATTTTATCGAACCACTATCTTAAAGAGTCTTATTTTAAATTAAAATAAGTTCCTTCCGATTTTGATCTGACGGAATGTTCCTGAGATAACATATATATATATAACATTATTCGAAAATTTGGTATGCTTGTATATCCGATTGTACCTTGAAATTGTTCTTGAAGAGGGTGATCTGAGTTGTTTCTGGGGCTTTCCAAGTCGTCTCGGTGGTTCAGTCGGCAGAGCGATAGTAGTCTCTCAGTCCTGGACAAGCCACAACGATTTCCCTTATCAAATGGAAGTTTGATTTTGAAACTTAGTGATAGATATTGAAACAAGGGATACCAAAACTGTACTCTACCAGAACTAAAAATTCCTAGGCTTGATAAGAAAGGAACGCGTCTACATTCTGAATTTTGGTTAATTATCTACTCTCTTGAGGATGGCAACGGAGAACAGCCACGAAGTGCTGACTGATTGTACTTCTTGCGACAAATGTGTCTTTTACGTGCAAATAGCTTATGAAAAAACAATAATACTTTTCGCTAGATAGTGGCTGATGAGTGCATTTGTATATTACCGTAGGACCAAATGGAACAAAATTGGGGAAAGTGATCACAGATATCCCCATTTGTAGATATACATTGTTCTCAATAGCGGTTTGACGAAATACTACAGTGCATTTTCCACAGGTTTCAAACACTTGTTTGTTTATTAATATCAGGTTATAACGTATTGTTTGGGCTTTAAAGTTCTGTTTATTAATTAAAACCAAAACACATAGAACAACTTGTACTACTTTGTACATGGTGATGTACAAAGTAGTACAAGTTGTCCTATGTGTTTTGGTTTTAGTAAAACCGCTCCATAGAAGAATCTGTTAATTAATTCATAATACCATTTCCCGTTAACCCAATAAGCTGATTTCTTTGGATCACCATCCTTACAAATAATGTTGTTTCTCGTTTTATTTAGACCGGACCAGCCTACAATCAAACGTTCTTTTTTATATATTAAATTCTAACTAATCCTTAATCCTTTTATATGTCAACCAATAGGATCGTTCCTGAGAATGGAGCCCTTAACAAGAGGGTTTTTGTGCAGTGCTATGTCATCAGTTTGGGAGAGTATTAAGAAATGACAAAGTCAGAGAGATTTACGAGTCGAAGAAAACCTTACAAGTGACAATAGAATGAATTCCCTGCTACATTTCCAAAAAGAAATTCATTTCCTGCGGAGGAAAAGATATGAAGATTATTTTTTCAACGAATGACCCTTAGATAAGACGACTTTGTGGCTTCTATTGCTAAGCCCGGTTTGTGTGTTTCTATGGGTCTAACGGTTAACAATATTATTGATGTGATTACCGTTAGACTTCCTCCGGTCCGGGTTTGCCCAGTCATAATGAGGCGACAACAGCGAAACAAGTAGATCGAGACACAGGCCTTTATGAACACTTTCAAAAGCTGCGCACTTCTAATCTCATCTATGGAAAGTCCTTGTTTGCAGGGAATCCGTACTGAGTCTTCCCTATTACTTCTTTGTTTGTCTACAATCCGACTTTCAGATAAGGGTATTTTCATTTAAGACCATCAAGGGAATTCTTTAGAAGACGGGCAAGCTACAATGCACTTCGGGTCAGTACAGCATTATTGACAGAAACATAAAAGTACAATTGAACAGATTTTTATTTACAATATAAATTAGCAACTTTCTCGCAAATTCTCTCCACACAGCCGTTAATTTCCCCCAAAAAGCACAAGGTACGCTGTGATCGGAACCTTCCAATGATTGGTAGATCTTTTTCAAGAATATTTCACTTGCTTGGCGGAGTTTCAATTTATTTTTTTTTGAGGTGGAGGGGGTTGGTTGGTGAGGTGGAGGCTGCTTCTAAAACTACCTTAGCGTACATCGCCTGTGAAAAATTCTTATATTGTACTTTTTGACAAAACTACGAACAATTTTCTGATGCTGTTTCAACGGAATTATTCCTATCTTTGGCAGATCATGATACACATAGTTTTGAAGATACATAGAGTAGTTACAGGATGAGATTAAACCGTAAAACATAAATGCAATCGACAAATACATATCACGAGATCCCAGTATTGAGCTTGGGTTATTTTGGGGTTCTTTCTTATTTACCGCCAAATTCAAAATTATCATATTTAGCTATGTATCGTCGCTATAAAGGTGAATTAATGCTGTGAGCGACATCAAATCTTTTCTCCCTCACTTTCGCACTTATTTATCTATGGTGCCTTCCAGAAACCAAGAAACGAATCAAGGTTTTTGGACAAACGAAACCCTTGGATATTCATTCGGACATACCAAACATCGTACGTATCAATGAACTATATGCGTGGAATGGACACGTCTCATTGGCTGGTTTGGATCTGACTTAGTAAAATGTGCCGCCATTGATAGTTGAAGCGTGCGTGCATAACAGACCGGGATCGAAGTCTCATCATCTCCTAGTAATGGCGGCATTCGATGCATATCAAATACCACGTAACCTCCATTCCACGCATACAGTTCATTGGTACGTATTGTCAATCTCAAATACCCATTTTGCGTTTGCCACATGAACCAATAAGTTTATAGAATACTTTGGTGTTTTCAGAAGCACCACTGATTACGAATGTGCGGCTTTTCGCATTGAACTATGAATCTTTACTTGCTTTGATAGTTCGTCGACCAAGTAGACTCACACGAGGTGAGTTCATGGCAGCCTGTAGTCTATGAATTGTCCGGAATTTCAGACTTAGTGGCCATAACAATTCTAAAATTAATCTATCAAGATACACTTTATTTTTGCTTACGTGTTTACAGAAAAGGGGGATGTTTTTTTATATAAACACATAAATGGAACACAAAGTTTTTTCATATTTTCCTAAGACTTTGGGTTTCTTTGACAAATACACGATTGTTTGAGGGTTCTTTGCCAAATACAGAAAAGTAAGCCGTTCTAACAAGCAGTCAATATCATGTTTCTTTTCTGTGTCTTTTAGAAAATAAATATGACAGCATTTTTGTTATTTTGAATTCATGTCGAAAGCGACATTAAATCTTTTTAGACCACCATGATCTCATGGTGGTCTTATCAAATCGCTTTTTGTCCGTGGTCCGTCGTCCGTCGTCCGTCGTCTGTCGTCCGTCGTCCGGTGTCTGTAAACTTTTCTTGTGATCGCGATTCCAAGAGAAGTACTGGTCGGATTTTCATCAAATTTTACAGACATGTTCCCCTTATGGTCTAGTTGTGCAACATCTATTTTGTTTACTCATTTGCATATTAAAATGGCCGCTGGCGGCCATTTTTTGATTTTTACCTACACAGTTTGTGATCGCGGAATCTAGAAAACCATCAGGCCGATCTTGATGAAATGTTTTTGTATTTGTTCCCCATGTGGTTTAGTTGTGCAACATCTATTTTTCTGAGCTCATTTGCATATTAAAATGGCCACTAGGCGACCATTTTGTTTTTCTATTTTTTATAACTTTTCTCTCTTGTGACCGCGATTCCAAGAGAAGTCCTAGTCGGATCTTCTTTAAATTTCACACGCACGTTCCTCCTATGGTCTAGTTGTGCAACATTTATTTCTTTTGCTCATTTGCATATCAAAATGGCCGCTAGGCGACCATTTTGTTTTTCTACTTTTTATCACTTTTCTCCTAAAGTAATGAGAGGATCTTCGTAAAACTTTATACGCAGGTTAACCCTACGACCTCGTTGCGTACTATGTATATTTTTGCTCATTTGCATATTAAAATGGCCGCTGGGCGACCATTTTGTTTTTCTTCTTTTTGTCACTTTTCTCTAAAGTAAAGAAAGGCTAGGATTTTCGTAAACTAAATTACGCATGTTACCCCTATGGTCTCGTTGCACACTATGCACTTTTTTGCTCATTTGCATATTCAAAATGGCGGCCACTGGCCATTATTTTTTTATCACTGTTCTAAAGTAATGAAAGGATGTTCGTAAAATGTTATACGCAGGTTAACCCTATGGCCTTGTTATGCACTCGCTGCTCATTTGCATATCCAAAATGGCGGCCGGTAGCTTTTTCTGTGATTTCTATCTACATAGTTTGTGATCGCGGACTCAACAAAACTACCAGGCGGATCTTGATGAATTTTTTTTGTGTTGCTTCCTCATATGGTCAAGTTATGCAACATGTATTTTTTTCGTCGTTGATGTTTTCATTTAACACATTCGGTACCGCTGTCGCCATTTGGCGTCAGAGTGCTAGCCTGCTTCATTACCGAAGACATCGTATGGCGACAGCAGAAAAGTCTGCTAAAACCCCACTAACGCCGTATGGTTATTTTTTCTTACAACTTCAACTGATTTTGAAAATGCACAAATAAAATCACATGTTGCATCTGTTGGTTGCTTTGTGTTTTGTTTTGTCAATCAATCAAACGGTTATAGAGGTTTAATTTACTTTAACGGACGCGCAATTCACTGATAACTTCCAACTTGTCTAGGTGAGAACAGACACTTCAAGCATACGTATATAACAAGAGAAATGTTAAATTTGACAATAAAAGCTTGTGGAATTCCTTATATTTACAGCTTCAGATCTCCAATATACTGACAGTGAGTGAGATATTTAAATATCTATGATTAAAAAGTGCTAAAATCGGGTGGTGAAATTGACCGATTGTTTGATGACGTCACTTGGAATATACGCGCAAAGCATTTCGGGATATTGAGGGATCTTAAAATAATTTTTAAATATGGCGGTTGGAATAATACTCTATCGAGAAAAAGACGTAAAAGGCGTTAAGTTATCCGAAAAATGTGTGGATAAAAACAGGTTACGTCATCAATGTTTTCCAAAAAAGTGACCGCTTGCTATAAGTACCAATAAACAAAATGGCGAACTGAGGTATATTTTACCCAGAAAGCTTAGCGTAAATCTATGTGACGTCATCAGGCTCGGCGGTAATTAGTCCGCTAGTGCGAGTTCCCGCTGTCAATCACAGGGCCCCTACCAGGCATTTTTAAAGCATGACCCAGTTAAAGACAAATAAGCTATTTTTTGGCACTGAGGACGTTATTTTGGAATTTCCTAGTCCAGAGTAGTGGAAAAAAGGCATTTATCGGAGCTTTATTAAACCTCAGAGTGAAATTGCAATCCTCGGGTCATTTTAAAATGTATCAAAATCGACTCCTTTCAGATTTCCAAGGGCGTCTATAAGAAACAGTTAATCTATGCATGTTGCCGACCTCCACGGCTTGTTCGAAGTCGGTAAAATGGCCTTCTTGAATTTGGATTTTAAACGCCTAAATTCTTTCCAAAACTGTAACAATAATAAATATTTTTAAGGAGAGTGTTCCCTAAGACACTTAAGAAGATCCATATTGTATTTTTCGGAGTTTGAAAGAAAGGAATATTTCAAAATGAAATGAAATACACGGCAACGTACAATCACTATTTTGCCGATCGAATTTGCATTCAGGCAGCTATGTACAGCAACTGACTTCGCAATTGTAAATGCTATTTTCCAATAAAGTAACTGAAATGTTTTTATTCAATCATATATTTATATCAAATCGTGCATGAAGATTTTTTTATAAGAGTTCACTAATTTCTGAACGAATCGGGACATTTTTTACCAATTATTTTTAAACTGACTTTCGTCATGTTTAAATTTTTACTCATCAGACGAGTGATACGTCGCCCATTCTTCACTTTTCACGGGCTATTTTTGACAGATATACATTATCTTTTGATTTGTAAACAAACACTAAATGCATCTTGGTAACGTGTACAATCGTTTTGGATTTTGTAAATTTTAATTGTGTACAGGACTCAAACAAGCGATATCACTGACTGGCCCGTGTGCAAGTACATATAGCTCCGGTAAGTAGCGTTAATGTGCGGCCTCCTTGAAGAAAGTTGGTTTTGAGTTTTCAGATAACAGCCACTATCTACCGAAGAAACTTTGTTCTTGTCCAGCCAGCCACCAACTGAAGAAATAAATTTCACATATCAAATTTGCGATCCGTTTAAAAGCAGCCTCACTTTCTGATAGTGTTCTTTGGTGGGCTAAGATCAGTTCACTTATCTCTTGTTTTTATTGTCACTTCGAGGTTAGCAAGAATCAAGGTTTTTGGTCGGGAAAAACCCTTAGATATTCATCCGGACATACCAAGCATCGTACGTATTTTGATTGAATAGGAATAATTCACATTAAACCGATATTTCTAGCCAGTGAGCTTCGAAAACATGTTAATTTGGCACCTTGTCGTTCTAAAATGCCCATTTTGCATTTGCCACCTGAACCAATAAGATAATTAATTTACATGTCCCATTACACATTTTACTGAAAAATTCAGAAACTCATTTACCAAACTGGCAATGGAATCGGCTTCATAGACTGAAAAGGCATCTAAATTTACAAACTACAGAGAAAATTGGTTTTCAAAATATATATATATATATAATGAAAAATGCATTCTGAAAAAACGGCATATTCGTCATGAGGGAATTTTTTTTTGTTTATATCAAGAAAATTGCATCTAATAATAGTACTAAGATATTGATTCTTAGCTTAACAAGAATAAGCTATTATGCAGGTTTTGTCGTTTATACAAAATAATATACCTGCACATAACTGGAATAGTGACAAACGTTCCTCTACCGATCGTGGAATGGAACAGGCGTCCGAGACTGAAACAGTACCCAAATTTGCAATTTCTAAAATACATAAACACTAACTTCGAAAAAGGGTCACAAGGAAAAAAGTAGAATGCAGTCACTGTCAAGGTCAAGTTCAAGGTCAAGACCATGAGCTACATGTATTACTTCAGGCTACGTAATTTTAGTGTTTTTGTTTTCTCTCACCACTGAAAACACTAAAAGTGTACAAAAGAGTACAATTTATAAACTATTTAGTAGTGTTTTGAACTATTTTGACCCAAAAGTGAATGAAGATTCATCCGAGTTTTTTCATTGTGTTAACTTTTTGGACACTATTTTGGTTGGTGTTGACAACAAACTGTATAGATGTTCCCCATTCTAATGTTCATCGAACGTCAAACCCTTGCATTGGTTCTGGAAAGCTCATGCCATTTTTATGCAAGTCTAAAATATTTGATATTTTTCTTTTCAATCCGACTAGAAACTCTTGTGGCTTATTATATTTCTTTGTAGCAATCTAGACGAGTTTTTGGCGTCCCACACAAAATTGCTTCAAAGGAGCATCTTTCATTATGGCTAGGTTTCAATTGCCTCTTAATAGCTGTCATTTTATGGCAAGAAAAAGGCGCTCGTTTACAAGATACTTTGACCCCTGACCTTCAGACACGGGCTGATTGTAATAAGTGGAGAATTTTGGATCCAGCAGATTGGTTGTGTTATCTGTATCCACAAGACGAGATCGTTTGTCTTGAGGTTTTTGCAATTGTAGAAGTAATAAGAAGAGAAACATGAAGAATGAATGTATAGGCACGATTCTCCATTGACAAGTAGATTATACCCATCTCATAGAAGAAGATTTCATATAAAAAAAATCACAGATGGAACGTGGCAAGAAAAGGATTGGATCGGAGAGAATTGTTCGATTAAAACTGACCTCGCGATATTAATCATGTGACTCTCGTCAACTCACGTCAACACTTTATAACCATTCACAGTCTTCTCGCTGACTTCCAACATAAAGGCTGAGGGCGATAATGAGCGTGTGGTATTTATGATGGGCATAACCATTCTTCTCGCTGGCAGTTTAATCGAACCAGAGGAAAATGAAGAAATGTTATAGAATCCGTGTACAGGTTTAAACGCCTGGGGATGAAAATGGCTTTTATTGTAAGCTGTGAATGTTTACAGTCTGTTCTCGTGTTCTTTCACTTTATGGGTTAGTTACTGCTTATTAAGTGTTGTCGACAAAATGACCAAGAGAAAAAGACAAGTGATCAATATGAGCTATCAGAAGACAATCGTTTATACTGACACACGTCACATAAAAGACAAACTTATATTTGATTACGGTTCGTTTTTGCTTGGTTTGATATTCCACATATTGCGTATGAAAACATGCTTTTTAATGTTAGCAATTCTACCAGTAAGCTTAAAGGGCAAACAACTGCCAAATAAAGAGGAACTTTCGTTGGTACTGAATCAGCTATTTGTTCGTGCTGTTGATAAAGATGTACATGCTAGGGGATCTCCGCCCATGCCAATTTTGGAGATGTACGTATAGATAGTTTTATAAACAACACAACCTCTTAAATGAGCATTTGTGACACAAAATAACATGGTTTGCCAGCTAAAAGGAATTGACGTTAAAACAGAATGTTGAAATTATTCGCTATTTTTCTCAAATCATATATTTCATAAGCTTTTTAGTGCTTCTAGACTAAAAAATGTACGATAAAGTATTGACTTAGAATGAATGAATGGTCGTCCCGGTTATTTAAATTTTGATTACTTTTATAACACGTTTTCGGTTCGTAAAGGCCACATACTGTATGAATTTTCCTCATTCCAACGCCAATCATTTAGTTTTTTGATGGCCTTCAAAGCTTCTTACTGCCGTAGCGATCAGAAATTATGAAAAAAGTGTGAAGTTTGGTAGCTCATGCCACTTTAATAAACATTAATATATTAATGATTACAATTATTGCACAAAGCTGGTAACGCTTTCACCTCCTACTAAAATGCATTTTTATGCTACTTTTTGGGAAGTAAAAATCGAAATTATCAATTGATATGCCCCTTTTGTAACACAAAAAGAAACTTGTCTCCATGGTTATTTTAGACAAGAAGATTTTCCCTGTATCTGTGTGTTTTAGTGTTCAAAAATATTAAAATTGATTCATTATTGGCATTTTACGTCAGACTCAAGGTTATTTCATCGTTTCCAGCATTGTTTAATCAGCAAATCACCGAAAACCTGACCGTGCATTGGTCATCATTTCAGTTCTAGTTTAGTAGGGAAATCCGTAACTATGTTAAAAGTTCCCCTTATGATGTGAAATACCATTTCAGTTTTCCAGATGAACGGCAACCCAAGCAAATAAAAAATATAAAAAAGCATCGCTATTTAATTCAAATTATTTCCAATTCTGGGACAGTAGCATAGTTTGATGACACGCACCTGTTTCCTGTTGTTTCGTTGGAGTTTAAGGCGCAAAACAAATGACTTTAATAGTACATTGCACAAGAACCATACGAAGCCCTTTTGTATGTTTTGAGGTAATAGCATTCATTATTGCCGTCTTTTGGGGAAAAAAATTCTATTATAATTTCTCGAGTGAGTAGAAATGGGTAAGATTACTAACAATTATAACTGCTGCTTCAACGTTGCATCTTAATGTAAAAGTAAATCGCCATAGACCTTTACTTTTACAACCATTTAACTAAATCAAAATTATATCAAAATCTGTAACTGATCTAGACTGCCATCGACTCGTCTTAAATAAACAGTAAATGTACACTATCGTCAGAAGCAAAAATACCAAAGGTCGCAAGGAAAAAACATATACTCAATAGGAAGTCTTTTTAAATGATTTTCTGAATCTCTACCATTAATTTTATTGAAGTTTTCCCAAAGGTAGAAAGGCAATACGATTGAAACAAATCGCAAGAGGCAAACGGCGCTTCCAATTCCAAGAACGTCTTCTTTCAAACGCCTACTCTAAACATTGTCCTTTCATCTCTAACAACTAACATTGTTCATTCGAGAAGACAAAAGCCTCTTGGAAAAATCAGCCAACTTCCACGGGACACGTCGTCTGGGGATTTTTTTTTCAAACAAAAAACGTTTTCTGTGCCGTTCAATGCATTTGGTAGATTAAATTCCTTGGCCCAAATTGTGGCTTGGCGGTGAGATAGGTTTGATGGTTTCTGTTTAGAGAGTAACTATACATTCATTTGTTTTCTTTCTTTCACATGCTTGGCTTAGAAGTTATCCCATAGGCGGTTTGTTCGTGGGGAAGACAGTAGTCTGCAACACACACGCCAGGCTACGCAATCCCTGCCATTAGTAAAATTGGGCAAGTTTTAACACTGGGTTTTTGCCTTTCCACCGACTTGGAATTTGTGTGCCACGCCCATCATGTTGTCGGCACCCGCAGAACAAGATCCCAGTATTTGCCAGCTTTCAGTGCTTCTATTGACGGGGACTAATTCGCCAATGTCTCCGTACTCAAAACGTCCTCTTGCATAGATGAAACCCATTGAGGGGCGACCAAGTGTAGAAAAGGGGATAATACAGCTTGGAGACTGTAATTAAAATGATTGATACCGAGTATTGAAGACTCACATAGAAAATCGTTCAAGAGAGTGGTTGAGATTAAACAAAGCTTGTAGACGACTTGTACAAAACTCGCTTTAGGCTGCCTTTTTGCTTTTCCTCTCATTTTCTTTTTCCACTTCAGTTGAATTCTGTTAAAAGCAGTAAAGGATTTCCTATAGAGTGTGATTAAGGATTCAACCAAGAAAGAAATGGCTGAAAACTTCTATGGCCGAGTCGTAATGTTTCGGTATTCTTTACCAACAAAGACGGTTATTAAAGGAGATTGGACAATGGCGGATCATCTATACAATAATACGCCTGATTAGATTACTATACTGGATACTGATGAAAACCGCGATTACTTATCCATAGACAGAGAAAAATGATGTCTAAATTTGACTTACGTATATTTATGAACACTTAGACACATAAGCACAGGGAAAAGCTACATGTCTACAATAACCATGGAGACAAGTTTCAAATTTTGTAAAAACGGCATTTCATCATACATTTATACCTTATAACATATATAAGTTGTTGTAATAAACTAAAACCGATGATATTTCATTATGTTTACGACAGACAGGAGTTTGACTTTAGTCGGTAGAATTTTCTGGAACACTTTGTAATACATCGACAATGTTATCGAATCTTCAGCTATGAGAAGAATATCGGTAAACTAAGATTGAAGCTAAAAGAATCATGAGCAAAAAAAGGTGAAAATTGTGGTTCCCCAGAAATACATGTAACAAGGCAGAAGACAGACAAGGTAGTTTAGCCCTGACTAGTATGTCTTTCAAACACTTGTGTTTTTATAAGCAATGACTGGCCTGTTATATTTTAACAATTTTATCAATGCAATCTTAGGATGGCATGAACTGTCAAATATAAGGGCAATTTCGCTGAAACAGATTTAGCTAATTGTTGACCAGCTTCACCAAAAGTAATAAATTAGAGCTTCCCGTTATTTCCAAGCTTGCAGATTTTGGTTTGAATTTGAATATACATCATCCATAAAATAAAATTCTTTGACATTGGACAACAGACAGATTCATACTCTTTTGACTTTAATCCCGCAATTTATTATTGCTGAACACTTTGTACTGTCTCTTCTTTTATTTGGTGAATAAATAAATCAAATCAAATATAACGTATGACTTTGTCAGTAACATAGTGGGTGGCGGGAGAATATCCGTAAGGTGTAATGTTATAAGCAACACCCCCCCTCCCCCCTCCAACTTTCATACAGCCCGGCTATTTTTCTATTTACACACACTTTTAGTTGGTTGGTTATTTTAGCTTATTGTATAAATTTTAGCCATTCGTATAAATGATGGATCTTACACATCTTTGGTTCTTACGGGTTAATGACTTTACCAATATTTGTTATTTCAACTTCATTCCTTAAGTTTTTTCAAGCACTTCAAGCGTTAAACTTCTTTTGACAATCAAAATTTATGGAAAAAAAAATACTAATTTTAACAGCTCATTACGCTTTAATCAAACGTGTGCCTTTTAAATCTGAGGTACAGGATGTTATTTTCTACGATCCCGGCTATCAATTTTTCACCATTTTTTAACGCAGGGGGTTCAAGTTCAGAAAAATATAGTTGCCTGTATAACACTGATCTCTGTAACAAAAAGGCAGAAATTTGATGTGAAATTTGTCACTTTTAATTATTGGGTATCCATGTTTCTTGCTAATGAAGTTATAGGTACATTGTGACAGGAGATATGACATTAGAGTGTAAGGCGGTTTAAGTCCCGTGAACTGTATTCAACCTAACCCGATCTCATCATGATTCTATTCACTGTAATCGACAAAGAAATATCGAATCGATTGTTTTGCTGAGTCTATTGGATTATTATATTTCTCGACAGTGACAGTCTGGAATTGAATGGGTAGCATTGACTGTTTTCTCTCTGCTCCATTGTCCGGATTTGAAAGGAAAACAAAGGCAAGAGCAGCTTTCTCTTGGTAACAATACGGCCCTGAATCAACAAGAAGGCAATCAATGTGCGCCTTCATAAAGGGTCCAATTATCGTGACTAAATGAGATAACAGCGCATTCACGGGATGTTTCTATTCAGTGAATACATCTTGTGTCAAGTTTGTTGAGTCTACTGTCGATGTACTTTTACAAAAGAACCAGATGACATATATAAAAAACTTTCTGTATGTCCATAAGGGCCGGTTGCTCAAAAGAAAATTAGCTTAACGGCAAGTTAGATGACCTCCCATCAGAAAGGAATTCATGTGTTATGCCACGTCATTTAATCTGTCGTTAGGCTAACCGTTCTTGAACAAACGACCACAGATCGCTATCCATTTGTCTTTGGGAAATCAAGGTGGTTAAAGTTGAAAAAGATGGGTCATTTTGAGTCACATGGCCTAAGAGCAAGGTAAGGGCGAAAAGGGCCAGATTATGTAAAGATGGTAGTACGTGTAAGTCAAAAAATCCAACGAGAGCCTGGCGTAAATGGCAATTTCCAACGTGTAGAAGTAATTCTTAACCTTAGTTGTTATCCATAAGTAATTCTTAACCTTAGTTGTTATCCATTAGTAATTCTTCACCGTAGTTGTTATCCATTAGTAATTCTTCACCGTAGTTGTTATCCATAAGTAATTCTTAACCTTAATTGTTATCCATAAGTAATTCTTCACCGTAGTTGTTATCCATAAGTAATTCTTCACCTTATTGAGTCGTTGAGCGTTTGGTGGATCGTTTAAAATCATTAAACAAAAACGTGTTGGCTACCTTTGCATGTAATGTGGGCCAAAATGTATTATCATTGAAAAGCGTTGGCAAACCATACTGAATCTGGTTTTAGAAAAATACTACTGCCATCGTGTCCACGCTCTTACCGAAAAAAAGACATAACGACTCTATGGGATCATGGTTGTTGTTTCCAGTAGATATAAGTGATTCAACAGTATACATATAGTTCCACAGCCATATACCATGTACAATTGGTTAAAGTTGATGGTAATAAAATACGCTAAACGGGTGGCCTATAATGATCACCATGCCTTGAATAAAGCGATAAAGGTCTTCTTGCAATCTTTAGCCGTACCCTCGGCACAAGTTCATTTCTAATATCTAAATAGTGATACGTCATTCTACTATAGTGATTTGTTGAATTATGTTTTTTTTGAAATTTGATACAACGTGGAAGAGATGTAATTCATGATTGTTTTGTACGGTATATAGTTATAAAAAAATTGAACATGTCGGTATTCCTGGATAATGAAATCGCCTACAATGAACGGTGAGAAGTAGAAACTGTTACTTGCAATCAAGTCCTATAACTCCAAATTTTACTTCTTGATATACCAATACATGCAGACGAGGAAGTAGAAGACAATATGAACGTTCTTTAACTTTAATCGTTTAAGTTGAAAGCAGTTATCCCTCGAGTTTGCTGAAACTATTTTGTAGACGTACTAGGTAGAAGACAAGTTTTCCTTCCATCGTTTTATTACTTTAACGATCGATAGGCGAGCAACATGGCTAATCAATAGGAATATTAACTATACTCTTTTATTTTCTAGTGTTATACAAGCTGTTGCTTGCATGAAGTGATTTTCTTTTTAGCCATAGTTACACTAACGAAACAGATGTAGATAAACAACTGGCACGTCAGTTCAATGTTTTTTCATTTTTGTTATGTTTTTGTGACAATTACACATAATTATATTCCAATGAAAAAGATGTTATCACGATTTTTTTCTTTATGATTTTAACAAAATAAAAAAAGGTTATGGCTCGTTTTTTTTGTTGGTTTTCCGTGTGATTCGTTATGTTGTGTAGTTCGCTTTATTTTTCTGACAATATAAAAAAAATGCAACTGGGGCGATAAAACAATGTGGCTTTTAGCGTTACCATTTTATCACGTTTGAATGGAACTGAATTGGTTTGGCTACGTACAAAGGCTATCTTATTTTGCCGCTTCGAAACCCATGGAATAATGTTTAACGACTGTTCTTCGGAGCATTAGAATTAAACTATCAAAGGGGTTGTTTCACGGAGCGCACAGGCTGACAAAGAAAACCAGTTATTCGAGGCTGTGTGTTTCAATACATCAGAGAATAGTTTGTTTTCCCAAACTCTCCGCGAACAATAAACGTTATGAGCTGCTTGTATTCCTTCCAACAATTATCAGTTGTTTCAGAAGCACTAGAGACAACATTGTACCGGTCCCTGGGTGCTGATAAAGTTCATCCTAACAAGCAGAACATTTCATACGGACAATCAGTCAAACGAGCTGGTATTTTGTTCTCCTCACCACGATTCTGATGTTTTCCAAAAAGCATTAAACCGAGCAGAAAATTCGTTCCGAACGAAACGCGGCAGTAACATCCATACGGTACTGTGGTTTAACGAGGCTCTGTCAGGCCACCCATTGATCTGAACAATATATTGATGTTATGTTTTATACATCTACCAACAGCTGGTCTAACTACTCAACAAAAACGCAATCGACAGTAAAAATATGAAAGTAAAAGAAATGAAAATATAACTTTTATTAAAAAACAATATTGTCTATAGTATTTTAAGATTTTTTTACAAAAACCGAAAACATCACTAAAGACTGCATAACAAGTACACACTATTTAAATAAGCTGCATTTGACACTGCAGATTTATTTTATTTGGGGGGGGGGGGGGATTTACTTTCTATTTTAAGAACTATTTCTCGAAGAAGGATATGATTTTATCAAATCCAAGTCCATGACCCGATACACGAGTAATGTCACTCCGAAAAACGTAAGACCCACTTTAACTCAATATTCCGGCACTTTATTTTTCCATCATCAGGAGAGTGCCATGACTGTTCTTATGCTTTACATATAGACTCACTTTGACGGTAAGGTTAATGTGTAAATAAGAGCCAAGAGGCGATAGAAAATTTAAACAGAATCATTGTATTGAAATAAGAACAAACTAGGAATAGGTGCAAAATGGAGATTTTAAAAGAAGGAGGCTTGATAGAAATATAGTATTTGATTGATTGATTGTTTGGCGTTTACGCCGTGCTCAAGATTATTTCACTTATATGGCGGCGTTGCCAGTTTTATTGTGGGAAGAAGCCGGGCTCTATGCCCAGAGGAAACCCACGACCTTCGGGTGGTAACTGGCAACCATCCCACATAGGTCGTTCGAGTGAAAACCCAGTCAGAAAATTGTTCAATATTTTTTTTGGACTTAGAGGGATTCGAACCCGCGACCCATTGATGGAAGGCTGTTTGGATTAAGCGTCCAACGCTCTACCTACTGAGCCACGGAGGCCCCTATACTATTTGAATAAAGTAATCTAAGAACGCTTATACCCGTCGCTCCCTCTCTCTCTAACTTCGTCCGCTTCTATTGGGGCCTCCGTGACTCAGTAGGTAGAGCGCTGGACGCTCAATCCGAACAGCCTTCTACCAATTGGTCGCGGGTTCGAATCCCAGTCAGTCGCCCCAAAAATTGGAAAATTTTCTGACAGGGTTTTCAGACGCACGACCTATGTGGGATGGCTGCCAGTTACCACGGGAAGGTCGTGGGTTTCCTCCGGGCATAGAGCCCGGTTTCCTCCCACGATAAAACTGGCAACGCCGCCGTATAAGTGAACTAATCTTGAGCGCGGCGTAAAACACCGAACAATCAATCAATCGTCCGCTTCTGGTATAACACACATCATCGGAAACTCAAGAGTAATCTCTCAGCCCACCCAAAATCTAGCTGCGTTAGCTGGCTCCATGCGAAGGGTGTCCAAAAAGGGTTCAATGAAACATAAACTCTTTATTTTTTAAGTTCTTTTATTGATTAATAATACTATTGTTTTGTGAAGGGTGTGATTTTGGTGGACGTGACAAACTTGATATATATTACAAAGAAAAATACATACTTTATGGTTAAAAAGAAAGTTATTTGATTTACAAGTCATGAATGTAGATTTAACAGTAGGCCAATAGTGTTTTATAATAGCTTTTCTAGTAAGGGTATTATTTTATCCCATTTTATAAATTCCACTTGAGACTTTATTGGGGTATGTATATCTACTCAGACATAATACAAATCTGTCTTGACTAAAACACTCATTGTCAAGCATTATAAATCAAATACTTCAAGGATATTTAGAGTCAGTCGATCCCGGATCTTATGGATTTGAAGCCCTACAACGTAATACGCTATAGTTGTTCTTGTTTCTCAGAAACAGTCTTTGCATTAATTTTGTTTACTCGGTCGTCGTATGTGAAAGAGTTGCCTGGTACTCGCCGAAGATCGGGGGTTTCTTCTGGGCAATGAGCGCGGTTTCCATCCCCACTAAACCCGGCAAAGCCGCCATATAAGTGAAATAATCTTGAGTGCGGCGTAAAACATAAACCAATCAATCAATCTATTATATTAAAAAAAGTTTGGATTTTATTGACAATTAACAAAATTACCACAGAGAAAGAGTTGTTTCTTAAAGACATATAATATAACTTGGCTGGTAGAGCAGTTGTCGTGAATAACTTATTGAGTTTTTAAAACCCATTTCAGTGCCATTTAAGCGTCATAAATATGACGCAATCAAATGCGTATCTTTAACCACATAAACTTGTCACGTCACATGTCAGACATAGATCTCACTGACCGAATATTTTCGCCCAGAAATCTAGGCCAAGAGTGTGCTATTTTTAACTATTATTACCCAGGCGTCTTCCTGTTACATACATTAAACCTTTGCTTTATATTGTCAAAATGATTTGTTTTATATGACGTTAATAGTGTGAAGTAAAATTTATGAAAATTTTGGCTTGAATTGCCTCATGTGTGATAGCAGTGTTATAATGGTAGAGCCTACAAAATACATGACTATTGAATTGATTTGTAGGTCCCCCCCCCTCCACTCCCACCCAACCCACTTTTCAATATCGACTATGTATAAATCAACTTAATCTCTTTAAGATAAAGTTGATTTATACATAGTCGATATTGAGGAATCAAAAAGAGGAATATCATTTAGACCTTTTTGCGATCTATTTTATGGCTAAGTGTACGAAAAGCAAAATTCTCAAAACAAATTGGTCAGCTTTTACGGTCTCTCTTTAAAACCAAAGATTTTCGCTCACATGAAACTATATATAGTATCAGAAGAATAAAAGGGTAAGTGGGAAACGTCCCATTACATCATATAAATCGAGGCTTTTCTTCTCTTCCTCGTATGAACTACATTGTATTATGGTATGCATAAGAAAAAAAATGGCGAGCATTTTAGATGTGACTACAGTGCTTGATGGAGCAAAAGTTAAAGTTTCCGAAGAAGTTCATATAGTTCAAAATGAGACAAGGAGCCTTGTTTGGAACGAGTTGAGTCGAGCATTTGCGTGCTCGGTAAAGCTTTTATAAGAAACAATGCATTCTCCGAACTGCGGTTACTGGGATTGCCGATAGATATTATAATCCAGTAAGTGGAGAGTGAATTTATTTTCTGATTTGAAAGTGAGCAACAGCTGACAATTTCAAAATCTACCGCACAAAAATGTCACACAATGTAGTATAAGCAGCCTGACGGTGGCCAGTGCCCTGAATATGGTGCAATGGGTCGTTTCACACTTCCGCATTCATAGACTTCTGATACTATTGAATTAAAAAGAATCTTCCACGAAAATATTGTTTTGTGAAAAAGTGGCATGCCTGCCATAGTATACGAGTCAGAAGAAAAGGCCTTGAATCTAGTTTAAAACTTTACTGTCGGATGCAAAAATTAGAAGAACGTATATTTGATGGAGTGATTCCCATTGAATAGTTTGATAAAGTGAGCCAAAACCCTTACTCCGAGAAACCAACTCGCGCTTGTCATTTCTCGGGGTTATGTCTTAAGTCTACTTTAAGCATTTGATACTCCTTGAATTAATCAAATTAACAAGTTTCTTCTAAACACATCTTTTTCGTCACACTAAATATTCTTAGCGGTTTAATAGTTATTTCATCCGTTAACGATCGATAACACATGGTTTAATTTTTAAAATTATTTTTATGCTCAAAAGAAATCCCGATAAATTTTAGCTACTGTTTAAGAAAAAGAGCAGTTGAAGCAATCGGGTGGTCCAAGTCTTGAATGGGTACGCACTGCTTTAGTTTACGAAGAGCTGAAAAATCTTTTTACATCGTTTCGTATTATACTTAATACGAAACTGCGGCAAAACAGTAGCCTAATAGCAAGCACGTAATGGGAATTGTGTGATGATTAATGTATATATACGGTTTCTTTTTTCGTTCTCAAAGGTATGATTTGTAAATTAGTATATGCACACTTTAGAAACCTGTATTCGAAGTTACGGCCGTATGTAGAAGAGTTATGGGTGTACTCGCCGGATGTCGGGAGTCAAGAGCACAGTTTCCTTCCCCATTATAACTAGCAACGCCGCCGTATACGTGAAATAATTTTGAGTGCGACGTAAAACATCAAACAATCAATCAAAATTACGCATCGCTCTATGTGGAATGGTTTGTTTAAAATGCACCCTGTGACGACAAGCATTTCTGAACGGCGTTCCTGATTGATTTCCTAAAGGCGGTAAATCATAAAGCGCCATTTCCTCAAATGCTTGCTAATTGTTAATATAAATTTCTACAGTTTCTTATTGTTTTCTGATGTTACCAAAACAAAACGTAGCGCATGAAGCAAATGCTGGGCATTAATTCGCCATATCTGCTCCCTGTAAGCCATGTTCTCCATAAAGGTCTGTGCCATTTTACGACAACAAAGGTGGATACAGGATGAAAAGTATTAAAATAGGATGTATAAAGAGTTTACAATCAATAATCATATTCCCAGCAGGTTTCTCTATTTAACACACCGAAGCCATTACGCACTAGTTCCGCGGAACAACACGGAGACAAAATACCTATTCATTTACCATTTTCCGAGGAAACAGCCTCGTGCGCAGTACGATTCAGATACAACAGTTAACCACAAAGAACTTTTATGAATATTTTAGGTAGACTATTGTGCACCTGATAATTACAGAAATATAGCTTTTACCCGGCTTTATTCTCCACTGCTTGTATCAAGGTGGGCTGAGATTAGAGAGAACAGAAGAGAGTTTGGAGTTGGCGGCTCAAAACAAATGTTACCAGTAAGCACGAGGAGGGGGTATTGTCCCATCGTGAATGGAGGTAATGAATTTGGACAAAAGCTAGCACGTTGACTCATATGTGCTATTGTGAACAGCCCGAATACGATTTCATATAATAAATTTTCTATTGAGCCGGCTTTTAATAGAAGCGATAATGAAATACTTTTGCGGCCATTCAACACCACGTTGGGCAATGTTTTCAAACGCCAGCCCTTACCAATTTGGTTACTCATTGATTTTTAACCTTTGTCGAAAAAAGTTTGTTTGCACAGCACTGGGGTTTCCAAATAGAAGCTGTCTGTGAGGTTGACAACGAAACGTAACATTTTCCACAATACCCCGTTTCGTTTTGTGCATTTCGGATCGCGAGATGCAGGCCGACATATTTTTTTCTTTCATCAACATTTCAATTGGGATTTGTTAGCATGAATTCGATCAGAAAGCTTTCTGTGTTTAAAGCGATTGCCGGAACTTGGTCGAGATCCCATGAAAATAAAAGCGGCGTACGAATACATGAAAGGACTATTCATAGCAATGTGCCAAATAAAATGGCCTCAGTTTTGTCTCCTTTATGCTGTATTCGTCAATTCGAGAATAACTCCGCATTTGTATGAATGGACAAGAGAGATGTTCGAAGAAGAGAGCCTCATCAAGAAAACGTAGCCGGCTATTTTGAACACTTAATCGGCTAATTTACTTCACTTATGGTAATTGTTTGTAGAAATTATCTCTCTCAATACGATGATGTTTTCAGAATCAACCCCGAGGTGCTATAGCTGGAAAGCGCCCCCTGTCTTAAATCTACAATCACCCGGTTACACAATTGAAGAAATGAAGCACAAGCCTAGCCGACTTGTTGTTCTACGTGAGGTTTACTATTTGTTCGTTCTACACAATGATATTTCGCCATAGTGAGCCTTAAGCCCAGTACCTTCTGCTTAGTGGAGAAAACAATATTTCTCTTGAAGAGTCCTGGTTAATAAAAGCCCCAGAAATGGCTGATGAGTGATGAATGTCACTTCGATTGACCCGCCATTAATTGCTAACATCCGGGTTGTTCAGGTAACGACTGACGGCAGTCGCTATGCTTGAGACATTAGCCCGATCTTTATCTTTATCGCAAGTTTACCAATGTCTTCGACGGACAAAATTAAACGAACATTAGCATGTCTTCAGTTGCTCTTTTGGCTTCTGACAACAAGAATAGATCTACAGTAAATTACAAAACAACAAATCTCGCGAGAATTTATCGAAGTTAATCAGCACACATAAAAACCTGATTAATGAAGAGCTCGACGAAGGGACAATCCGTTAATGAAAAACATCTTTCTATTTCCGGACTGTTGATTGTAATTAATAAAATACTAACGACGTGTTCCAAAAAATGTCTGCATTTAAAAAGTCCTAAAATGAACATTACTATATACAATGTATTTAACTATCATTTAGATTTAAGTGGCATGAGTTGCTAAAATGTTGACATTTTCCACAAAACAGAATTTTGAAATTATCGGCCATTTTTCCCAAGTAGTACAATTCCGAAGCTTTGTAGTGCTTTTGATATCGAGAATGGACACTAAAGTAGTGGTTTAAGCTGAATTTGGCTTAGAATAAATGCATAATTTGTCCGGGTTATATACATTTTGTTTACTTTTCTGTTCGTCATTCCAACTTAAAGCATTCGGTTTTTCGGCGACCCTTCAAAGCCTCTTACTTTCGTGACAATCAGAATTTCTGAAATAAAGTGCGCATTTTGGCAGATAATACCACTTTAACTACCTATTAATTTTGATATTCCAGTTTTCTAAATTGTTCTACCCTTTGAAAAAGGTTAACTTCGGCTCATGTCATATCTGTCATGTCATATCCACAAAAACATGTGAACATTTGGGGAAAATCTTTCGACTAATTATGAAAGATTCCAGCTTGAGTTTTTGGGAGTACTCCAAGTCACATAATCAGATCCCATGAGCAAACATGAAAAAAAAAAAATTTTCAAAAAAGAAATAAATTTTGGTGCATCCAGTCTACAAATTCAGAATTCAGCAGAATTTTTGATTTATTTTGTGTCAATGCTGAATTTTTCCTAAAAGTATTTCTAGCCTCCATATTCAGAAATCTTATTTAGCAGCCCATTTTATCTAATCTCTCTCACGCGTGTGATATTATTTGTTTATATAAGCTCTATATGCTATATTTTAGCCATCCATCTGTACAGAGAGGTAAATTTTAAAATAGTTTCTTGATGCATATATATATTTTTTGATTTGAGATACATTTTGAAAAGAGAATGTACGCAAGAATAAAAAGCTGAGGTAAAAATAGTTTTATTTTGGTGAGTTTTTTGTAATAACGAAAGAGTTTCTTCATTGTCTTATTGTCAGTTATAATGCCTATAAACGGTTGCAGCTCATGGATTATTATAGTGATAGTATATAAACATAAAAAAGCACGAAGCAGATGATTTCAACATTTTTGTGTTGGGAAATTTGGGTAAAATGGCAATTATTTCAACAAGGTTAGGGCCGAATCACATATTTACGCAGTTTGTTTAGCACATTTTAGACATCTTATATTACTCAATAAATTGTATGACAAGAGATATTTATTTACATGCTCACATCGTTTGTGGATCAAATACATCCAATGTCTGAATTTAACCATTTAGTCATGTTGTTTAGTTTCTCTTCTGGATTGCCTGACATCCGGAATAGTCGAGAAGTATTTTTAATAAGAAATATGAATTTTCAAGCCGTGGAAATCATTTTTGCTGGGCTTTGAGAATCTTGATTCTGTTCCGATTCATCCGTTTCGTGTGTGTTTTATTTCCAGATAGTTCGGGGTGGCAAATTAGCCTCCGATCCTAGAGAGCAGTCAATGATGCTCAATGGAGTGAAAATTGGATTTGAAGGCAGGCGGCAGTGGCATTGATTCAAACTTTGTCAAAAAATTGTGCCAATTTAGGCCGTATAATACCATTTTTTGCAGCGAACCCTATAGGATTATCCTTGCAGGCAAAGTTTGCATTTGTGATAATTGATTGGTTTTATAGTAGAGGTGAACTTGAAACTCGTGTTCAAGATATGGAAAGAATCTTTAAACAGAATAACCGCATTTAGACATATCTATAATACCTTCTCCCTTCCTCTATTTGGGTTTTGAGGAACGGTATTGCTTTTGCTTAGCTTAAATTTTCTCAGTTGTTCGAGGTTCTTTAGACGCCCTCTCTTGCATTATTCGACAAGGGAAGCCTTTCGTAATCCTATTAGGGAGAAAAGTTTTCCATGAGAAAGATGTCCAGGGTTACAGTTGTGGAATCGATGCAGATTACCAACTTGAAAAGAACGAAATCAGATAAAGTTTTAATATTATCAGAAGTGAACATATCTGCCATTCAAACCATTAAGCAGACTTAATTCGTGGATATGAAATGCTACTATTTCCCATTGTGTGTCACAGAGAGGCAATCGGATTCCTGTTCCCGTTTATAATTCCTTGTTATACAGTCAATGAAAATCGAACAACTTGTGTAATAAGCCTTTCCTCTGTGACCAGTGTCTTAAGAAAACCAGGGTTTTAGCAATAAATGTCCGCAAACAATCTCAAGCAGATTGGGTTAAGACGACGAGGGACAAGCACAATGTTAAAGTTAAAATTATGCTTTGACATTTAGTTGTGTATTTACATCCAATTTATGGCGAGCTTCTGTGATATCAGACAAGAAACGTGTTCTAAAGTTTGCACAATTCATACAAAGCTATACCATCTCGTATGAGCTCATCAACACGGCAAGGAATATTTATGACCGTATTGAAGTTATTAATATTGTTTTGTGCCAGGAACCACCCCTCCCGATTCAACGAAACAATTTTGGTTGTCAATAAATTAACAGATGAAAACCCGTTACCACTGGCCAGTTTGGGAAGAACATTTACTATAGCTAGTTGGGTTTAACCGCATTACCATATTCCTCCTTGCAAGTTTCAAGTTTAGATTTGAAGCCTTAAATGTCGCTGATGAATTAGATATGACGTCTTACTACTCTGACTAGAATTTAACGCTTTATTCTAGAATGGGAATGCGAATTCAAGGTTGACACCACTGGAAAATAAAATGTCTTCAATATTCAAACAAGAAGAGAACGAATAATAGTGTTTTAAATTCAGAAGAATTGTTAGTTTGCTCTTTCAAAAGGTGCCAAATAATTTATTTTTCGAACTTTTGTTACACCAGACTTTGCAGTTTTTGAAATACCACACCACGTAAAACAAAATGGTCAGCTTGAAAAGTTTCCCATTTAAACCCAGAATAAGTCCGCTCCCTTAAAGGTATCTTTAGTTTGTCCTTACACTATAATGGGCATTATTTCGTAAAGCCAAATTTTCTTCACGGGTTTCTTTGTAATTCAATGTAAGTTTTGACAGCTCGGGGTGATTGTCTTCTGATATGAGGACATTAAAGGGAAGAATTACTTATGGATAACAACGTCTTGGTTCATTGAGTGACGACGTTGCGATGCCGTTCTTACATCATTAACAAAGGCAGTGTCTTTTTAACGACATATGAACTATATCAAAACGTCGAAAACCCATTTAACCTCTAAATGCCATTGAAATATTGGTCGGTTGTTTTAGCCTATCGGCCCAGCCATTCATATAAAAATGAATATTGGACAAGACGACCTTGAATTGAGCGACGTAGTTTTGAAAAGTCCTCAAACATAATCTTCATGTGACGGTATTACAAGGTCTATCGTATTTCATAAAATTCACCTCGGGGTTCAGAAAATAGCAAACCGAGTATTTATTTGCAGTTTGAAAGGTTAGTTTACATCGCTTTTTTTGAATTTAAACTTGCATTTCGTCTCATGTAAGGGAAAGTGTAATATTAAAAAAACACCGTAATGGTCTTATTTTTTTGTTCCGTATTGGACGTACTTCTGTTATGAGGCACGGTCTCTCTGAACGCCGTAAACATTGATAGCTGTGACATCTGGTGAATAATGCAAGAAACACTTATGGTGAAATACTTCCATTTCCGCTACGATTTTGGAGCATATGTGATTTCCAGGAATCTCTTCTTAATGGGATTTACCATTTTGTTGGTGTTTGCTTGTAACAATAAATTTAATGCAAACAAAACTCGTGTCGTTTGATAAGTGCTGGAATATAAGGTCCCAACACTTAAACCTCTTCTTTATTTCTGCCACTTTATAGCAATTTGTAACATTGGTCGTTTATTGAGAGTAGGGTGTTCTTGTACGGGACGAGGTTTAAGGTTCTGTCGAAGGCACGTACAAAGGGTATCAGACTAGTTGGATGAGGGGTATCCGTCAATAAAAATCTCTCTTCAAATATTTTCGCAGCATTTTCCGCTCAACTAATTCGTTGGGTTGAATCTAGTTTGTGAGATACTCTTCGTTCAAACAGACGTTAATACCGATATGGGCAATGGAATATCTTCTCTACTCAACACTTTCCGCGATGCCTAATTTTCTAACACTAAAATGGTTTCATTGTAGCCAAATTGTGTGAGTGCTAGGAGAACGGAGCTTGTCAGTGTAAACCCTGCCAATTTGCCATCCTTTCATCGCTATTAGGGTGCCCATTGTTCCCAGACGGTGCTTTGACAGCTCAGTCTTTCCACCATTCATACACACGCTGCCTTTTTCTTCTCGGAAGGTGCGTGTTGATTGGTAGAACAATTTGTTCACTAGATGTTCTTTGATTGCAGTAAATTTCATCGCCTTAAGTGGCCATGGTGGATACAACTGGCCAATTGCTTCTAGTTTACAGAGCGTGAAATGAATCCATTTCCACCTTCTCGAAAGCCCCGGGAAGTCTGTATGCTTAGAATTCGTAAAATACAATCTCTTATAAATTGACATGACACTCTTAACATTGAAAACCTGTCTGGAGAAGGGATTAAAATAACAATAAAGAAGTATTTTTGAATTGTTTTTGATTGTGAAAATCGTTTAATACCGTTACCAGAAGTATTAGAACAAGCTTTGTTTAAAAGCTTTATTCCCGCCAATATTCAGAACAAAAATTGTAGATAAACCTCATTGTATATTTTATTTGGTGAATAAATAATCAATCAATCAATCAATCAAACAAAGTATCTTGCCCATTGTTTCGCCGTAGGAACCATGCGCAAACTGGTGCAGATTGTTTGATTGTTGCAGTATGTGTGATTGTTGCAGTATGTGTGATTGTTGCAGTAGGTGTAACTGTTGCAGTATGTGTGATTGTTGCAGTGTGTGTGATTTTGACAGATTGTTGGATTGTTGTAGTATGTGTGACTGTTGCAGTATGTGTGACTGTTGACGTATGTGTGAATGTTGCAGTATGTGTGATTGTTGTAGTATGTGTGATTGTTGTAGTATGTGTGACTGTTGCAGTATGTGTGACTGTTGAAGTATGTGTGACTGTTGCAGTATGTGTGACTGTTGCAGTATGTGTGACTGTTGCAGTATGTGTGACCGTTGCCGTATGTGTG
Source organism: Lepidochitona cinerea (assembly GCA_963971465.1). Classification (NCBI taxonomy): domain Eukaryota; kingdom Metazoa; phylum Mollusca; class Polyplacophora; order Chitonida; family Tonicellidae; genus Lepidochitona; species Lepidochitona cinerea. The sequence continues at coordinate 29,717,868 of OZ020562.1, forward strand.
ACTGTTGCAGTATGTGTGACTGTTGCAGTGTGTGGGACTGTTGCAGTATGTGTGACTGTTGCAGTATGTGTACTGTTGCAGTATGTGTGGTTGTTGCAGTGTGTGGGACTGTTGCAGTATTTGTGACTGTTGTAGTATGTGTGACTGTTGCAGTGTGTGGGACTGTTGCAGTATGTGTGACTGTTGCAGTATGTGTACTGTTGCAGTATGTGTGGTTGTTGCAGTGTGTGGGACTGTTGCAGTATGTTGATTGTTGCAGTATGTGTGGTTGTTGCAGAGGCCGAACGTCAAACGACCTTGATTGATTGACTGTGAAAATCGTTTTATTCGGTTACCAGAACTGCCTTGCGCATTGTTTCACCTTATGGACCATGTGCGGACTGGTGCAGATTTTGTGATTGTTGCAGAGGCTGAGCGTTAATCGACCATGATTGATTGACTGTTTGCTGCTTTACAACGAGACCACAACTAGGTTTACTTGGAAGGAAACCAAGTCTTGTACTCGGAGGAACCATGGGGGCCTGTAAGTACCTCTGGCAATCAAAGGGACGAACCTTCTTAGAAAATATGTCCAGCGAACGATTTTGTAGAGAAATAAAACAGTTCAAAGGCACGTCATAATGTTTCCATCAATCAGCCCATCAATGCTTAAATGTCGCTTCTATCACACAAAAACTGAATTGACACGATGCCATCATTTTTGGAGTTCTATTGCAGTTGACTTTCTTCTTCTTCTTATAAAATTTGATTGGCGAGTCCATTCTACAAGAATGATTCGCGCCAAATTGACTTATGTAGAAGGCCTACTACGTATTCCAACCTATTGCAAGTGGGTTTGAGCCCTCAAGTAATACACTTTAAATATGATTAAATGATATATGTGTCAAGTACTGTCAACTGATGTATAAAGCAATCAAGAAACCATTTAGAACTATTTAAACGTGGGTTCTGTTCTCTTTAAGGTATCGCCACGAATTAAGCTTTGTGAACAACACGAGTTTTTTAAGACTACAAGTTTCATAAGGACATCAGGAAAGGTTAGAGAACTCGTGTTGTTCACAAAACTTATTTCGTGTTGATGTCTTTATAATTAGATCTCATTATCAAGGAACCGAATAAAGTGGCATGAGCTGCCAAAATTCAGATTTTTTTAATTTTGCTTGTCACAAACAATTTAGCGTTTTAAACTCTTAGAAAAGCTAAAGCATTTACGTTGAAATAAAAAAAATCGATAAAGCCAGTAAACCGCACTAGCTGAATGTTTGTGCTAATAACAAACAAAACCGGGATGTATAAGTGATTTTGGGGGTTTTATGACTCAATGTAAATCCCCGATACCAATACAAATGGGAAGCTCTTTTATGTACTTTTTGGCAAAATGAGAAACAAATAGCTAGTTCTGTTTCAACGAAATGTTTCGTCCAGTTTGTCCGATTTAGAGGAAAGGAAATCTTCGCCCGCAAGAAAACCCGATCTTTGATGGGTTCCCGGCAACCCTTCCATATAGGACGATCGATTAAACACTCACTCTGAAATGTATCATTTTCTTGTGTTTGGATTTAAAGGATCCGCAACCCACGATGGATGTCTTAAATGTGGAAACGGAGGTCTCAAATGTGGAAACGGGTTAAAACAAAAAGCGAGGCACAATACTGAAATTGTTTTTCGCCCAGTTAAATAGGTATGTTTTGGCACCGATAAGATCCTTTGTTTCGTCGGATGTATTTCCGCATTAATTAGATTCTGATGATGCCTGAAAGTTTCAAAAATAAATGAGCCGTTTTTCTTCACCTGTCATGTCCTTTACATTAACTCGGATTTCCTGCAATTATTGTCTCAAGATATTACTTTAATTGAAATTGAACCAGAAAACACCAGCATCATCAGCTGCTCCTTCTTAAGAAAAATGGATGCAATCAATTGGCGTATTATTTCCGGGCACTTGAAAGATTTTTTTATTGAGCAATTGTCGTTGAACACCAAGGATCCGTCTTGACAAAAGACAGGAAGAAAAAAAACTTTGCTTTGCCCACGACTTCCAATGTGTAAATGTTACAGAGCAAACGCCACCTACAAAAAGCAACCTTTAGAAATGGCTTTTAAGAGTAAATGTTTTAAAAAATCTCCCTTCTGGGTCGAAGAGTGTTTTGTGTAAAGTGAAATTGCTTTCATATGTTTTTGAAAGGTTCGAATAAAGCTCAAGGTAAAACGGTGCAATTACTTCCACAACCTCTTTTAGTAATATATAGCTGAAGGTTTCGGTAAAAGAAAAACAGCTTTCGCAAAGTGCTGTTCCGTCTATTAAGCTCTGTAATAAATTATAAAAGAGCGAATATACTTGTTGTTGGGCTATTCTTTTAAACAAAAATAGGTGAACATTTGAGTTGGGGTTTTTTAGCGAGAGAATGAAATTATATTCAATAGAGACAAAATTAAGTATATATGGTGCATTTAACTTAACTTTGAAAAGATTGACCGTAAAGAGTTATGGCATTTCATTTAGCAATTGGAGTAGATTGAATAATGGCTTTGGAAGAAATATATTTATGTTAAAGTCTCTGACAATTATAAAGGGGCATAAATCAACACCTGCGGAGGAAGGCCAGGAATATTAAATTGGTTTGGCCAGCGTCTTCAAAGCGAACCTAGTCATCAAACGTAAAATGTGAGTCTCACGGGCTAAACCATTGAGGACGATACTATAGAAATCTGGCTGGTGTTATAGACACAGGATTGACAAACTGTTCCATTTATTCGGCTCTGATGGAAGATCCAAGACTAGTATCCCTATAAATTTGAAAACAATGCTAAGGAGAACGGGGAATGTGGGACATCTTGCTTTTCGTAATTGCCAAACATATATTCCGAATTATTAAGTCAAAGCCCGAAAAGTTTCTCGAGAAAGATTTTATCCAGCATTTGGTTCCAAATTCCACGATCGAGACGATTAAGCGACAATTAAACCTCACATGAGGCGCATGTTTTCTTGAACAGTATGGAGAAAGGGGAGGGCTCTAACTGGACATAATGTACAACATCAACAAAATACATTGTTGATTATTTTACGCTGTACTCAAGATTATTTCACTTGACTGACGGGGTGGCCAGCTTCGAAGGGAGAGAAAACCGAACCATTTAGCGGGAGAATAATAAGTTCAGTATTGATATTGGTATTCAAAGAAGTAAAAATCAAAACTATTTTTAAAAAATCTGTGGAAAACACAAATTGTACTTCTTATGCTATAAGCTTAAAACTCAGATCAGAAGGTAAATACAGAAAGTTAATGTTTGTATTTAGGAGGAAAAGGGCAAACCTGCAAAGTACATGCTATTTGAATCTTTTTGCAAACGAAGTATGAATTTGGCTTTGGTTAGGAAGCGTCTAATGGGCGTTCAGCTAACTAGACAAGGCTGGAAGAGGTCGAATGATGGCTTACTTAAAGGTATGACTGACTGGTTACCGAATCTCATTGTCTAACGGACAGAGGAGCCATTGGAAAGCCCATCTCCACACAGTCACTACACTAACTCAATAGCTCTCCTTCTCCAACAACAACAATCTAATTTACATATCAATGTAATCAACTTGTCTTAATATCGCCCGCCAAATTTGGCTGAATGCGCATGGGCTGATCTAATTGGTTTCGAACAATTTCAAACTAACGAGGAAAATTCCCTCATTAGGGAACGACTAAAGATGCACGATGGACTATTTGTGGGAAACTTTTAACACAGCATAGTGTTTAAGCTGATAGGACAGATACGCTTAAGCGAATATTTAAAACAAATATTTCAGACTAAATACTGTATAGCTTATAGTGGCATGAGCTGCCAAAATGTTGATATTTTGACATTAAAACAGAATGTTGATATTATTGGCTATTTTTCTCAAGACGTATAATTCAGAAGCTTTTTGGTGCTTCTTGTCTCGAAAATGTACGATAAAGTATTGTTTTGAACTAACTTTGGCTTGGAATGAATGAATGGTCGTCTCGGTTATTTAAATTTTGTTTACTTTTCAAACACGTTTTCGGTTCGTACAGGCCACATACTGTATAGATTTTGCTCATTCCAACACCAATCATTAGTTTTTCGATGGCCTTTAAATCCTCTTACTGTCGCGATGATCAGAAATTATGAGAGAAGTTTGAATTTTGGCAGCTCGTGCCACTTTAAGCTAATAGGACAGATACGCTTAAACGAATATTTAAAACAAATATTTGAGACTAAACACTCTACAGCTTACCTTAAATCATTTTTAAGCCCACAGATATTAATCTTGCCAAATTTATACTGAACACACCAACCTTCTCTGCTTCCTGTATTTTGTTCAACATCTGTGCAATTTTATCGAACGTTATGTACTTTAAGTGGCACGGGTTGTCATATGTAGGGAAAATTTCTTGAAACAGAATTAGCTTATTGTTCGGCATTTCTATCAAGAAGTATAAAATAAGAGCGTTCCTCATACGTATATCGCGGAGTTTTGCTTTTGTGCAGTTTTTATAAGCATGCAAGCACTTTAAACTGAACTCAAACATCCCGGCTATTTGAATTCTGTCGATTATCTTGTACGGCTTTACTGATATTGTTTTTAATTTCAACGCTAATGTTTTGATTTTCCGAAGTACTTCAGACGCTCAACTTCTCTTGACAATCAGAGTTTTTTTTAAGTTTATGCAGCTCATGCCTCTTTAAAGTGGCGTTGGAACCGGAATAGTGTTCGAAAAGTAAACACAATTTAAATAACCGGGACGACCATTCATTCATTCTAAGCCAAAGTTAGTTCAGAACATTACTTTATCGTACATTCTCGAGACTAGAAGCACTAAAAAGCTTCTGAATTATACGTCTTGAGAAAAATAACCAATAATTTCAACATTCTGTGTCAACGTCAAAATATCAACATTTTGGTAGCTCATGCCACTTTAATAGTCACTGCTTTGTTAAGTGAAACGTCTCATACATACTCAGCCCATCTGATACATATATGGTCACCTATTTACACTAATTACTTTACTATAGCACGAGTCAGTCGCGTGTGTACAAGTTTTGTGGTAATGTAACAGTTAATATACAATGATTTTTGCGGTGTAGTTGGTGTCACTCCCTTGGTAATGTAGGCCTAAGTGTACAAGAAGTTACCAGAAAAGAGAGAGCAATCCAGTTACCGCAGTGTTACTGGGTTTGTAGAGAGAAAATATGGTCTTGTCTATGTTCGTGATTGTTTTCAAAACGCAACATTTCGTGCAAAGCTCACAAACGGACTCTCATGATTTTGGATAATAGAGACTAGAGGGTCAGACAATAAAACAAATCTTCCTCAACTTTTACTCCGTTTATTGTTCTTTAACAATATTTCTGTCCAAATTCGAAGTTAGAAGATTGCAGCCTTTGCTAGAATAAATTGACAATTTCGTGTCACTTTTAAGACACATGTCCTTTAAGATTGAATAATTATGTATGACAACTAAACGCTGATATTTCGTCCAGAAATCATTTCTATGCAATATGTTCCCTTTTACAACAATGCAGTTCGTTAAATAATATGATAAGGTCCAAAAGAAACGTGTACGGTCAAATCGATCCGAAACCTTTGGGACTCTTTACAAAAAATTGGTTCTCTGCAATAAACATGATTTGGTCACGCAGATTGGACATCTAACAATAGCGAATCCATCCATTCTTCGTAAAAATGATATTGGAGATCTAAAAAAATTATTGACATTATGGATCTCCATATTTCTTAAGAATTCACCCTTCTGTCATGAAGCACGCCCTTTACTTCTTGACCAGAAATGCTGAGTCTATTATAACATATGTTCCAGTAATTTTATCAGATAACACAAAAGTCAATGCGCTACATTGTAGAGTAACAAATTTGGAGCGATTTTCAAATTCATATAACTGTGTTATATGTGCTGTTTATATAACCGTGTTATATGTGCTGTATTAAAGGCCTATAGTAGCACAACCAGTGAGATTTATTGAAATGTCAACGGTACCGCGTTATATATACTGTGTGAGATTTATTGAAATGTCAACGGTATCGCGTTATATATACTGCGTCAGATTTATTGAAATGGCGATGGTACCGCGTTATATATACTGTGTGAGATTTATTGAAATGTCAACGGTACCGCGTTATTTATACTGCGTGAGATTTATTGAAATGACAACGGTATCGCGTTATATATACTGCGTCAGATTTATTGAAATGGCGATGGTACCGCGTTATATATACTGTGTGAGATTTATTGAAATGTCAACGGTACCACGTTATATATACTGCGTGAGATTTATTGAAATGTCAACGGTACCGCGTCATATATATAGAATGAAATTTATATAAATTGCGAGTACCACGTTATATATACTGCGTGAGAGTTATTGAAATGTCAACGGTACCACGTTATATATACTGCGTGAGATTTATTGAAATGTCAACGGTACCGCGTTATATATACTGGGTGAGATTTATTAAAATGTCGACGGTACCGCGTCATATATACAGAAGGAGATTTATATAAATGTTGAGAGTACCACGTTATATATACTGCGAACTTCTAGTCGCAGCCAAAAATATGAAGTTTGACAGCTCGTGCTGTTTTAAGGTAACGAATAATCATCAGAACTATACGTTCAGGATATTGCCCACGTCACAACTATCCCTGGGCTGATGGTTGTGGTGGTGATTAAATTTATTGGCGTGTGCCAGTCCACATATAGGGCTGATTTACGTCACAAAATTATATTAAAATGCTAGATCATCAAGTTTTAAAATCGTTTCGTTGCCACAGCATACTGACCTACTGCAGCTAATACCTTAGCAGAATTTTCGCCAGGAGACACTCTGGGCCGATATATAATATATAACAGCACACGAAGACAAGGGCTTGAAAGGGTTCGACGGTTTAATAAATGGTCAATCGTATTAGTTTTGGAGTCTATTTCATAGAAACTAGTCCACGGAATGAATACAGTCGGGTCAGCGGTCATGTTACGTTCATATTTGAAATACTAGCATACATGTAGATAATAGGATTTTGCTGAATAGTCATTATTGTGGAAATAAAGTCAGTGCCAATGACAAAGTGATAAATGTCACATTTATTTTATTTCATGCTCTTTAATTCATATCATTTCCACACACATGCGAAATCTTTGTATCAGACTACGCGTCTTTGTCATCAACTGACACCACATCTTTTTAATATGATCTGATGAAGAACAGAAAATGACTTATAGATGTGTACAGTTATTAAGCGGAGACACAATGCGTCATAGAAACACAGGTAATAAGACGCGGACCTGAGCGAAAGCGGAGTCATCCAAGACATGGGTATTCTTCAAACGTTTCTAAATCTTCTCGATCCATTGAAAGCCGGTTTGTCAAGACACAAACGGCAGTTTTATTTATGATGCGAACAGTTGCTGTATGATGTATTGTGTCATCAGAGGTACAATTTTAATAACATGCGATAAGAAACCAGATGTGGAGGGATTATTAAACGTCCTTGTAAGGAACCAACTTAAATGATTACGACTACTGGGCTAGAAGCCAAATCAAATCATACTTTAAAACGACACCGCCGCTCTGAGAAAATTACATATTAAAGATTTCTCACATTTTACTGTCGTACTTACATTGGGAAGATGTTGGGATGATCACTGGTATGTTTCATTTTCCCTGATAGACCGTTTAATGACGAATTTAATGTTATTATTGAATGGCTATAAGGCGAATTTGTTTACTTCAAATTTTCGTCAGGAAGGAGTTTCTAACGGAGGCTCAAGATAGGATCATTAAACACAAACATCCGGCCGGGTGTTTATTCCGTTGTCTTTTGAGATTTTTGTTCACATTATATATAACGTAGAAATAAACTAACCAAGGCGAGCTATTCGCAGTTTATAAAAATAAATATTAGAGAGTCTTTCGTAACTCACTACACTATGGTCCACCCATGTTAGACAACTGTTTGAATTCAACATAAACCGTCGTCAGACACTACACAAAAGCACTGCCGAATTACCACTAGGCCTAATTACTCGTTAATTGCACATTTTTGCTGAAAATTAACGTACCACATTTCATCCAAAGTCAGTTCGCTCTTATTTTGTCTATTTTACAGAAGCTTTATGGAACATGTCAACAGCACTAAGCAATGAGTTCCTTTATTGAATACGTAGCATTGCAAACGAATGTGTTCATGACATGGTATTGTTAAGTCATAAACCAGCTTCCGACAATCAGTTCGCGAATCTCAATATCTTTTGGTCGATTACTTGAATGAATGGTCATTCAACATATTTAAACATCAGCATTCATTTAACTTTTAAAAAGTCCCAATGTCAACAACAAATTTACAAGAACGCTGTTTTATTACCATAAAAGCTTTTGTGGTAGCTTTTGAACCTTGTATAATATGTTTACGAACTTTATTTATATTAACAGTGATTGATTGATTTATGTTTTACACTGCACATATGATTGTTTAGCCGTGCTGTCAGGTTTAGTAGTTGACGGATGGAGGAGGCTCTTTGACCGAAGGAAACTCCCGATCTTCGGCGGGTACCTGACAACCAATCGACTCAGTGCGATCTTACGGTTCGAAGACTCATCAATGAAATGTGTGTGTAGGATTGAGAGGTTATCACTCTGCCCACTGAGCCAACGAAGAAAATAGTCCATAGAAAAAAGGCTGCTTATCAATCCTATCAATAGCTTTTTGGAAACGAAATCTTACCGAATAGCAAACAATTCCCTGCTTGACACAGCACAGTAAAAAGTTATTATAAACCGTTTTCTTTTTCTTGATTTCACAAAAAAAAATTGACATAACGAACCACCCCATTTCAAAGTATTTTAGCTTTAGTTACCAAACGAAATACTAAAAAGCTATCTATACATGTCGACTGTTTGCCGTCAATATTTCAATACATCTTACAAGTTCTGCTACTAGTATTTCAACCCAGTATATATAACGTGGTACCGTTGACATTTTAATAAATCTCACGCAGTATATATAACGCGGTACCGTTGATATTTCAATAAATCTCACGCAGTATATATAACGCGGTACTGTTGACATTTCAATAAATCTCACGCAGTATATAACGCGATACCGTTGTTAATTCAATAAATCTCACGCAGTATATATAACGCGGTACCGTTGACATTTCAATAAATCTCACGCAGTATATATAACGCGGTACCGTTGACATTTCAATAAATCTCACGCAGTATATAACGCGATACCGTTGTTAATTCAATAAATCTCACGCAGTATATATAACGCGGTACCGTTGACATTTCAATAAATCTCACGCAGTATATATAACGCGGTACCGTTGACATTTTAATAAATCTCACGCAGTATATATAACGCGGTACCGTTGACATTTTAATAAATCTCACGCAGTATATATAACGTGGTACCGTTGACATTTCAATAAATCTCACGCAGTATATATAACGCGGTACTGTCGATATTTCAATAAATCTCACGCAGTATATAACGCGGTACCGTCTATATATAAATAAATCTCACACAGTATATATAACGCGGTACCGTCGACATTTCTGTTTATAGAACTTCTAGAAGTTTTACTGTCGATCGGTCAGTATGTCAAATATAACTATTTCAACGTACTTTGTACATCTTAGAGATTTTTATTCTTATGTTGTACACTCTGATAAAAATAACCAGCCATTAATTAATTCTGTTTAAACATGTTTTTTTCTTCCTATATTTGGCAGCACATACCACTTTAAAATGAAAGCTTATGTGTTTTTCTTTTATTTAGCCCTTTCAATTTCTTTGGCCACTTAACCTGGCAACGCGACCATAAAAGGGAAATAATATGTAAATTGCAGCAAAATAAAATAACTGGAATAAAACCCAAGATGGCTATATCGCGAAACAAAACCAGCATTAAACACAGATCTTCCTTTTGAAGCAAATAGCTATATTCCTCTTAAAGTATGAAATAATAGAAACAAACATTTTGAAAGATCAACATAATTTGTTGTCTATATCAATAATTATCACCCTCATTTTCACAATGTCATAATTTCACAATTTCCGATGACGAATGACATTTTTGATGTCGTCAGCTCGATTGACGTTTTTTGTTGTACAACGTCAGAACTGAGCGTCACATCGGAACCATAAAGGCTTCACACATGCGCAATGACAACGCGGGATACAGGGAATTTGTGGAATTTTCACGACACTCCCTATATTGTTTGTTTTGCGTTAAATTCGTCAACTAGTTAATTGTTTTTCCACAGAATAAGGGAATGGAACTTAAATTTGTTTGTGTGTTTTCGGAACTATAATCTCGTTATATTGGGATTACATTTTAAACAAAATCCGTATCAAAAAAATCTGCCATTTACAAAAACGTTTTATCACCAAAATAACACAAGGAAGGTTTTTCGAGTGACGTCCATAGAATTTGTGTATATTTTGATGATAACAGCAAGTTATCAAAAAGTGAACAATTCGATTGGATGATACCAGTAAGCTATTAAAAAGTGACCAATTAGGTTTGAGGATAAATAACACTCATAAGATTGAAACCATGAACATATGCAAATTTCAACAGATCTGAAGAATTTTCGCGGGGTTTATATATGGCTGATTCCTAATTGAAATCAAATATTTTGTTTGGAACATATATAAAATGATATGTCTCAAAATAGTTTTGAGTTTAACGTGAATACATGATAAATCCTAAATAACACTTATTGTAAGACTAAAACAATAAAAAGAAGAACACTTTGCTTTTGTTATTAATATCAATATGATCAAAGATCGAATTAGAATGAACCAGAAAAGAAATAATACGTTGAATATGTTCAAAGAGAAGTCCAATGAACTTCCTCATTATTGTTCAGCCTTTTTAAGTCCAGCAACAATGCCGACTTGTATTATCGATGAAATGCCATCTTCTGTTCATGAACAGAAGGATGCTTTCTTAAAAGGGTTATAGATCTAAAGAGAATTGGTCAGAAATTAAGAAGCGCTTGTCGATACAGAGTTATTAGAGAAAAGTGGACAAATCATAAAGAGACGAGTTTCTTCTGTAGTTGTTCGGGGAATCCGAAACGGCTATTGTCACTGCGGAGTACGGTTAAAACATCATCTCTTGGCTCTATTGGGATGGATTGATTCAGAAAGCTAATTGCCTCCCTTGTTCCTTTGAAAGTCTGTCAAAGGCCAAAAGAAAACTTGTGGTCGATTCTTATTAAACCGAGAATAAAACCGAGAAGAATCCGTTAGCTTTTAGCTTTCTCCACAAACCTTATTATACATAAGATGAAGATGAGTAATTTACAACAAATACTGCCATTTTGGCGAATTGCTACGTAGATATGGCTTCTAGGTAATGAAGCAGAATATGACAGTGGCGATATTAAAAAGATGATCCTCGGTACTGATTATTTGCTGATGGCGAGTCAAGTCATGTCTGTAATCAAAGCATTGTTATTTTATTCAAAGCACCGTGAGCTACCAAATAAAGGTACTGTTTAGTTGAAACAGAACTAGCTAATTGTTCATCATTTTTATCAACCGGTACAACAAACGATCTTTTCGCTGATGGCAATCATGGAAATGTATATGTAAAGGTAATTCCATAAGTAATAAAAATTCCAAAATGTGTTCATACTTCCCGGCTATTTGAATCTTGTCCGCTATTGACACACATTTTCGGTTCTTCTGGGTAACTGGCTTTACCGTTATATGTTATCGTCGCTATATGACTGAAATTAAATTGAAGGCGAGGTTAACTCTTCTCATACTCACTCACTTTGTTTTATTTCAATGTTTTACTTCAAACGGTCAACGGTGGTCCAGTGGATTAGTGTGATCGCCCCTCAGTGCCAAAAAGACCTTCCATCGGTGCGGGTTCAAATCCCACTCAGATCAAATAAAAAATTGAAAAATTTCTGAGTGGATTTTTCACTTGGTCGCCGTATCTGGAAGAGTTGCCAGGTTTCCTCCGGGCAATCATCCGCGTTTCCTCCCCCACTAAATATGACAATGCCGCCATATAGTTGAAATAATCTTGACTCAGGTGTAAAACATAAATTTAATCAAACGCTCAACTTCTCTTGATAATCAGAATTATATAAATAAAAAGTTGTAATTTAGACAGTTTGTTCGAAATCTATATCCATAGCTGAAAGAGAAAGGAGAAAAGCCACAGACGACGAAGAAACATGTCTCGAATCGAAAGCACAATCCTTTTGTTAAATCGCTAAGGTTTCTCTAAATTTAAAACTTCAATTTTGAATTTCAAAAATCACAATTAGTTTAAGAGAAGTTAAAGTGATTTCAACACTAGGCGTTGAAAACAATACCTAAACCCTGTAGAAATAAACTATTCATTTTGCTTGGCTGTTAAGAATTCTAGAACAAAATGAAATACAAAGAAACATGAACACCGTTTACCGAATCATCGTTTTGTTGTTGATATTTTGAGAGCTTCATAAACTATTCATTTTGCTTAGCTGTTAAGAATTCTAGAACAAAATGAAATACAAATAAACATGAACACCGTTTACCGAATCATCGTTTTGTTGTTGATATTTTGAGAGCTTCATTGTTTCCAACAAAGTAAAGCAATACAGCCAAGGTATAATAGATTATCAATCATCTGTTATAACATCTGTTTCATTATTTATCATAGGAAAGGGACACAAAAGTAAGTAATTTTAACCCCCTCTAATCACGTTGTTAACTTGAAGTAAGCAAGGGAACATTTCAAAGCAAACATGAAAATGGAAATCTTTCAAAAATATTTATATTTATGAAGACTAAAACACACAGGCACAGCGAAAATCTGTTTGACTAAAATGACCATGGAAACAAATACATTGGGAAAATGAGATTTCATGCACTGTCATACGGACATTACAAGGAATGGTCGCTTTGACTAGAAATATACTTAATTTGTGCTGTGCTGTTTATGTATCAATTACAGATCCACTATAGGTATTGCTGTTAGTTTGCACTCTTCGGTAGCACTATAGTTGACATGTTCGACTTTTTCCTTTAAGGGGCTTTCTGGTGATTATTTGACTTCTTGTCACCCTGTTAATCAAGCTATTTAGTATTTAATCCACCAGTCACAACGTCCGTTCAGGAGTCCTTACCGAGTCGGAGAAAACCCTTGTTTCGCTAAATTTTCTCACATTAGCTCGTCTCATTAATCTACCTGGTCTAATGAAGAGGTATATCTTCTTAGATTGGGTTAGTAAAGGGCATTATAGCCAAAGACTGAAGACAAGGGGAATCTTGTCCAACCTTTGATCTGGCACACTTCCACACACCTGTGAATCGTATTGATCTCTACTTGTACCAGCGGTTCCATACAAGGAGACAGGTCGCGAGCCTTTGTTCGTGACGTCCCCATATAACGCTCGCACTACAACCGCTGTCATTTTCCCTACTTGGTTCAATTAGTTCTGCCAACCTTCCAATTACTGCCTGCGAGAAATCGTCAAGAGCGTGGCGGTAAAGCCGTAAATCACCAGTTGGAATCAAACCCTGGTATCTTCCCTCTAAACTTCATTATAGACAGGTGACAAAAACCTTGTTAACCACAGGCAAATACCATCCCTCCCGCAGCGATTAACACGGGAAAAACAAATGCCTCATTGTCACATTATTTTCTAGCTGCCTTAAACGATGATTTATCCCGGCGCTTTCAAAACCGTTTCTTCATTGGATACAGTTGCGTTGCCCAAAAGCGATTGATTGGTTGTTTGGTGTTTTGCGCCGCGCTCAAGATTGTTTCACTTATATGGCGGCGTTGCCAGTTTTATTGTGGGAGGAAACGCACGACCTTCCGCTGGTAACTGGCAACCATCCCACATAGGTCGTTCGAGTGAAAACCCAGTAAGAAAATTTTCCATTTTTTTGGACTGAGTGGGATTCGAACCCGTGACCTAATGGTGGAGCCCAAAAGCGAACACTTCAGGTACAATATAAATACATTACGAATACAATATTTACGTTTTAAAAAGAAGTGTTCTGTTAAATTTTGTTATTTCATTACAAGGAAGCAGGAATTATCTTATTATTATGTAAATCAAAAGGGTGACATCAATGAGAGTGTGTGTATACAGACAAAAGATAGATATAGATACACTTTCATACCGGATGTGTTATATGGAGTGACATGGCGTTATAAGTTTGATGGTTCAATATGAGATATTTAATCCTATTTTTGTTGCAGAATAACTCAATATTATTACAACATTGTTTCTTGAATAAATAAAATATTTACCTTTTCAAAAGAAATGTTTTGATTAGGAATTATGAATTATCTTATTCTACCATCAGTCAATGGTGTTGACGTCAGCTTACATCTAGATGCCAAAACAAACTTCTAACCGAACCAAACGTTTAACTGTTATAACATTTAAGTATAAGGATTGATTTTGTCCATTGCGGCTTTGGAGTGGCATGAGCTGCCAAAAATCGCATTTTGTTCATAAATTATGATAGTCAGTACAGTAAGAAGCTTTGAAAGTCATCAAAAAACTAAATGATTGAATGCACGAATTGAAATAATGTAGGAAAAATAAACAAATTTAAATAACGGGGACGAGCTGTCATTCATTTTCATTTTTTATTTACACAGAATGCGAATTTGACCAACGGCCCATCGACGAAAAACTTGTGTCGTATTGAGAAACCGTCCCTTTGCCGACTGATTTTCGTTGTTATTTAGAATTAATGGTGCATTTTATTTATAGAATTATAAAACTATGCGCACCAGGTTACCATATACCAATGCAGCAGCAGCAGCATCTAAATACGAAAATAATCAATTCCAATGAGTATCTATGGATTAAGATGCGCAACCATTATGAATGTCTTACAAAAGGATTCCAGAAAATTCTACTGACCAAGGCTAAGCTCCTGTCAGTCGTCAACCTAATGAAATATCATAGGTTTGGTTTGTTATAACAATTTATAGGGTATAACGGTCTAAATGATATACCTCTTTTTAACACAATTAGAAACTTGTCTTCATGGTTATTTTAGATAAGAAGATTTTCCCTGTGCCCGTGTGTTTTAGTGATCATAAATATCTATGGATTTATATTAAATAGCAAAGTCTTTATTAAAAATGGTAAGTAATCAGAGAACTAGCTTTGTCAAAGGCAACACTTGTCTCGTAGGGTAGGACAAATAAAGAAACTTAATAAGAAAGGATATAATGATCAAAGTGTCTCATATTTCCGTTCTGAGTTCTTTAGAAAAATACCATACATTGTCATCATACTTTGAACACTACAATTAATGAGACTTACATTTCAAAGCGTCTGTTTAATGAGTATTGCTTTACAAATAACAGAGGCGATTAACTCGATGTTTCACTTAATATAAACTGGTCGATATACTATAACAAGTACGTGTAGTTTCGTACAAGGGTAACAATATCATTTTAAACTTACTTTCGTTTTTACGCTTAAGATCGTTCGCGCTTCATCAAATTACCTGTACAAGTTACTTTCCAAGTCTCAAACTAGAATGCTAACAAAACCAATAAAGAAGACATCAAAACAATCATCTAGAAAAAAGATACTGCATTTCAGTGATGCTTGAAGCCCTCTATGCATTTCCATATCACGAACTATCTATTGCTCGACAGGGAATCTAACGGATAACCCCTTGTGGAGCAATTTATTTACTATCTAATGGATATAATGATATAATGGGAAGGTGAAACGGTATCAGAATGGTCTTATGTACGATTCTAACGGACAGGGATCCACTGAACGTCCCCGCATTATTTAATTTCTTTGCAACCCGTAGAGTTTTCGCGCTGTTCCTGATTGTATAGTTGACGCTTTCTTCGACAACCATTTATTTTCGACCGTTCTATTATTCGCCGAACCCCAGATTCGGTGATAATTAATAGTTTCCTACACCGCAATAATGATCAGTATTCGGTCGAGTAAATGTCTTAGAGACCCGAGGCACGGCTAGCTGATTTTACAATGTCTATTATTCCTTGAAACGTAAAGAAAAGCTGGTATTTTCATCCACACAAGAGACAGTGCCGGGTATTAGCTAAGATAATCCCCTTTGATTTTTATTTTGCCTTAAGGTTCACACCACTCAAATACCTTGCTAGATGTCCTAGTTGAGCTCTCTAACTAATAGTTACAAGACACCGAAACACCCTCTTCAACAGTCACTCTGGAAGCTATGACAATCACAAACAGACGAATGTTAAAAAATTGTGACCTTGGCCGATGGTTACAAACTCTTGACTGTGAGAGCAATTTTGACTGCAAATGAAAGGGTTCCGATTTGAGGAAACCAAAAAGACGATTGTTGAAACTGGAACCCAATTTTAATATCAGCTATTCTCGTCTTCTTAACGGCGAACAAAGGAATGATCATTAAACTACATGCACCTTTGCTGTATAAATATACAGTAATTGTGTTGTGATTTGTGTCTTGTCCCTAGTGATATGGTGTCCTTGGTTGCTACAGATAATGGTTTGTAAACTCATCGCCATGAAGACGTAACTGAATTAACTTTCAGAGAGTTTTTTAGGACGTGTGTAAAATGTTGTTTAAAAAGTTGATCACGACATTACATTATCTCGGCCAGGTCTTGATCTATAGAATAGACAGATTATGTCAATCCCAGAGTGGCGAATTCACAACAATGACTAGAGATTAGCTTCTTCAAGACTATAATATATTTCGTCATTGGACAAACCTGCAATGTATAGTATGGGATTAGCTAAGCTCGTGAAAACCGAGCAAACAAAGTCGGTAATTCTCTCGGCGATGGGCTAACCATGTTTCCATTTTCCCCAAGAAACGAGACCTGTTTATCAGGCATTCAACACGGCTTAATAAGAATAATCCCCTTTTCAAACCTCCCTCACAACAGATAAAAGGCGACTTTCTTTTCATTTGCCACTGTTAGCCGGTCAAGTATATACTAATATCTCAAAGGCAAGACGAAGACAATAGCAGCATACATCTCCACGAAACAAGATCGACTTCGTCTGATTGGGGCATTAGCTAACACATCTAACCGAAAAGATAATTTTATTAAC
The DNA here is from genome assembly GCA_963971465.1 of Lepidochitona cinerea. Taxonomy (NCBI): domain Eukaryota; kingdom Metazoa; phylum Mollusca; class Polyplacophora; order Chitonida; family Tonicellidae; genus Lepidochitona; species Lepidochitona cinerea. The sequence goes on from OZ020562.1 coordinate 29,734,975, forward strand.
ACTGCGAACAAATGAGTTGAACATTACGCACTGCAGACCACATTATCCAGCTTTTGTACTTTGACAATGCTTTTTGTTTCAATGACGTATGTGTTCCATTGTGGTAATACAAAATACAAATGTTGTCAACAGAAAGATAATGTAGCTCAAAACAGTCCGACATGAGCCAAACAATGTACGTGTTCTTTGAAATAAAAAGATAAGGGAATTTGATCATTCAACATTGTATTGCACAAATCGCTACACGGGGTTTAGTACAAAGCCTGGATTCATGGATGTATGAAAACAGCCTTTTAGAAACAATACTTTTAATGGTATTTCCCTGACCCGATGATGGATTCAGACTTTATGTCTGGTTCCAATATTGTTTCTTAATGTGGTTGGCTCAGTAACTTAGTTCCACACAGATCTTCCAACGATAAGACACGGGTTCGAATCCCACTAAAGCCAAATAAAAAATAAAACATTTCTGAGTGGATTTTTCACTCAATCGCCGTATATGGAAGAGTTACTAGGTATTCGCAGAAGTTCGGGACTTTAATCCGGGCACAGAGCCCGATTTAGTCCCCACTAAACCTGGCCATGTCAAACAATCTTGAGTGTGTCTTGAAGCATCAATCAGCCAATGTGGTATGTTTTGGGGCATTTTTCGTGTGATAAAAACAATCACTTTTAAAGTGGCATGAGCTGCCAAAATGACATTTTGACGTTAAAACAGAATGTTGAAATGATTGGCTATTTTCTCATGATGTATAATTCAGAAGCTTTTTATTGCTTCTACTCTCGAGAATGAACGATAAAGTATTTTTTTGAACCAATTTTGGTTTAGAATGAATGAATAGTCGTCCCGGTTATTTAAATTTTGTTTACTTTTCGGACACTATTTCGGTTCGTATAGGCCGTAGACTTTATGGATTTCCCTCATACTAACGCCAGTCATTTATTTTTTCGATGGCCTTCAAAGCCTCTTACTGTCGTAACAATCAGAGATTATGAAAATAATGTGAATTTTGACAGCTCATGCCACTTTAAATTTGACTGTTACAAGTAAATCGTCGGAAACATTGAGTGCTATTTTGTTGGTTGTTATAAAGAGACCCAGGTGGTGGGGTACTTTTTGAAATCGCAGACGCTGTAACTTCAGGGTTTTTTTTCATAGGAATTCGGATATTTTTTAGATATTGGTAAAAGCAAAGAGGTGCCCATCGTTTTCTTACCCTTGAATTTACTCAGGTTTTGTAACTCGTTTTCAAATAGACTCTGGGAGAATGAACTTACGTTTGCCAAAGATGGACCTTTCCTCTGGCTGATGGAATCTATTCTTACAAAATCCTCCCAAAATCGTTGTTTCGAAACAAAGCGTTTTCAAGGAAGACAAACTATATAGAAAAAAAATAGACAAACTCAAATATAGACAAAAATAGCCGGAATTGTTTTTATAATGGAATTAAAGTATAAAAAATAGTAATTTAAAATATTCCATGAAAGGAAACCCTAATTATAACATGTTCCTCGATTGTAGACTTCTTATTGTAAGAAATGCATTACCAAAAAGTAAAGATGAGAAATACGACGAGAGTTCCTTGGAAACAGAAAGAATTGACGTTGAAATAAAACAAGACCAAGAACAAATACGATTTGTTGAACAACCCAGAAACGAACCGAAAATGTGTGAAAATAACTAATTTGAAAAAAAATTCAAATGGTGGGAATTTATGGGTACAGTTTTCAATCTTCGATGAAAATTTAAAAAAAAAACTACAGAGCATTGACGTATGAAGGAAGCTCCCATTTCGTAATTCTTGACAAAGATGAAGAACAATAAGGTCATACCACTTCAAGAAAAACAGAAAACTGTACAAGATTCAGTTCCAGAAAATCAAGGTTTCAACTGCTACTGATGACGCCATTTCTGTATCGTGGCAGTTGTCTTCAGACCATCCGCAATAAAATTGGTATGTAATACAAAGTGTTCCAGAAAATTCTACTGACTAAGGCAAAGCTCGTGTCAGTCATCAACCGAATGCAATAATAATACTTTATTTCAGACACACAGGTCCATTACACAATTATCATAGATTTACTTTATTACAACAATTTATGATGGGTATAAAGATCTAAATGATATACCTCTTTTTAACACAATTAGAAACTTGTCTCCGTGGTTATTTTAGACAAGAAGATTTTCCCTGTGCCCGTGTGTTTTAGTGTTCATAGATATATATCACGTTCTTTCTACAATGAAGTGTGGATGGAATTAGATAAGGGGATAATAGAGAAGCGTTAATCACATTCTAGAAATAGTTTATCTCTTTGATGATAGCATTACAAGATCCCTTTTTAAGTCGAGATACAGGAATTGTTTTAGTGATATCTTAAGAATGCAGAAAGCTTTGTGTCCAATCAACGTTATGAGACACAGAAGTATCTTACGTAGCCGGGAGCAACAGATACTTGCCGGTTTGTATTTTTGTAACTCTTGCTTAATTACCAAACTAGCAATTTCTTGTGTCCTTTGTGAGAAGAATTAATTTCCAATAAACTTAAATGTAGAGTTTTCGTTAAAGAGAAATCTGGCCCGGTTTTTTGGCTTCTCTATAGCGATAGTCTTTGATTCCTCCCAACTCTCATAATTAATGAAAACGTTGACAAATGCTTCCTAGTACTGATACGGCCTGTTTTATGTTCACTAACCGCCAGTTTTCTAGACTTGCCTGGGGCGTCCAATGATCATATGATAGGCTTTGTCGTCCGTACGAACGCTGATCTTAAAGCGAAAGAAGGGACTTCAAAAAAAGGAATAGCTAAATAATTGGGGCTGTCAAATTTGACCATTCAATGGAAACGTATCTTAAGGCGCCGTTTGGCAACAATGGCTGAAACTCCATCCAAAACCAAAGAACTGAAATCGTCTATTCCACACAATAGCTTAGGGTTTTTCCTTACACCAGTGAACGCATGATACCCAGGAAAACGCTAACCATTTTCTCCATAGTAAAATTAAAAATCAGAGTTGGACAATTCATTTTACTGTATCAGTTTGGAATACTTAAGTACAATGATGTGATTTTGAATAGATGCTCTTAGCTGATGTAGATAGATACATGCCAAGTTCTTAGTTTTTTTAACTACTGCGAATAAAAACGCATTTTTTTTTTTAAATTCCAATATTTTTCTGAAAGGACTACTTTTTGGTCGAAGAATTCTGTTTTCGGATTATATATTAAGGACTAAACGCTTTCTAGAATTTGGCTTTCTAGTCACCATTGCTGAATATAGACGTGGGTTTTTTTAGACAAGAAGATTTTCCCTGTGCCCGTGTGTTTTAGTGACCATAAATATAGACGTGGGAGAGGTGGATGAGTTACCATAGATTTAGAGGCGAAACCCCGATGTGGAAAGTTAAAAAATCCTCCCCATCCCACAAGTCTCAATTCAGCAATAGAGACTCAAAACTCCAAATTCATTTCTATTCTATTACACGTTTAGGTCTGTTCATACTTCTTTATCGTTCTCTTTGCAAGTATAAAGGTCTGAATGATATAGCTATTTTTAACATAATTAGAAACTTGTCTCCATGGTTATTTTAGACAAGAAGATTTTCCCTGTGCCCGTGTGTTTTAGTGATCCTTAATAGATGAAACAATAAACTGAAGTCTTATGTTAACAGATGTATTTCAATCGGCCAAAACGCTGCCTTCTTTGACCTTGGCCACGGTCTCTAATCATGGCTGATTTCAGCTGTCCCAATGTTCGTAGGGGGCCTCGGTGGCTTGGTTAGATTCATAGTTTCTCAATCCGACAGAGGCCTCACATCGATGAGGCACGGTTCGAATCCCACTCAGACCAACTAAAGATTGAACATTTTCTGAGTGGATTTTTCACTCGATCGCCGTGTGTACGAGAGTTGTCAGTAGCGAAAGTATGTTTGTTAAATATTAATCTGTTAGATCCAATATGACTGATCAATCATCAAATAATCAATCAATCAATCATTCAACAGTAAAACTGACGAATAGGGTGATTTGATAACAAAAATATTTCCGAGTCAAAAATATAGCATAGAACCAAACAAATTTGATGTCTGGGCGATTATAATGAGTGATTTATATGCGCTATTCATAAACTGTACCTATTTGTACTGGTATTATTCTTGCTTTAGTTGTCGGAGTCAAATGCTTGGGTTACTTATAAAACCTACTTTATGAAAGATATTTGCTATGTACATTAGATATGACACATTGTTCGCCCAATGTTGCTTTAAAGGGCTCGAACAAAACGTGGTCATTAGAAGGGCAAAACTCGTCTGGGAAACCGGATGTTGATAATGTGGCACCATTTTGGAGGGTGTGTTGTCAGGCACTGACGTTCGTTCCTCGTACAATAGCCCCTGTCAAGAAGTCGAGGTAGCCCCTATGTCAGGCAGCTGGTAGAATACCGCAGTTATTATCAAAAGACAGCTAATGAATGTCTAAGAAGACTAGCCATATTAGAGTTGATCTTAGCACTGTCTTCTTTTTTAAATAAAAGTTGCTTGAAGAAAAGGCTATAGCTCTCATGGCCTCACTGACACAAGCCCGTCTTACAAGTCTTTGTTACTCCACTTTGTTGGCGACTTCCGCCTCCACGTGGCCGAGTGCAGCCAGAGAGCACGAGCATCGGAAATTAATCCGCTATTCTATAAGAATAGGCAAGGTCTCCAATGCCAATGCCTTTGTAACACTTCATTAGTGGTTCGTCTTCCAAGAACACCAATAATTGATAGAAAATGAAGCTTTTAGAGGTATCGCATGCTATCTGGCACTCAGAACACAATACATGTACACGGGAATAGCCCAAATAAACCTTACAGTTTGAAAAGAAGAAAAAAACGACGACGTCTTGAAGTAGGAGAAACAGTAAAGGTTGGGAGCTTTGAGCGGAAGGCCGGAGACGGGTTGAATTTGGGCACATTTCCTGTACGGAGGGTGTTGGGAAAGATCTGATTGTCACCTCGCTCAACCCGTCTTCCTTCCATCTAACCTACATGGCACATCACTTGCCGGAAGCTTCCAACAGCAAATGGCTTTCAAAGTTATCCTTGTCAGCAAACAGCCCTCACATAGTTTTGCACGCCGTTGATCTTTCTCATACTGGAACTTAGGCTTCTGTTTGTTACACCAGGTATACACATTAGCTCAAAAGGAAAGAAAGGCGAAAAACAATCGATGAAAAAAATCGTCAAGGAGTCAAAAAGAAAAAAAAATACCAATCTCTTCAATCCTTTAAAAAAGTTTCTTTACTTTTCGTCCATCCAAGTGGTTAGTCCACTTATGAAGACCCACGGCGATATAATTGACAAGATTGGGTTAAATAGAGGCTGATTTCTTGCTTGAGCTATTTTCATAATGGCTGACTTCCGCTCTCAGCTGAAGATTGTTCCCTCTCTAAGTTCACTGATTAGATTGGACGGTTCTTGTCTGAGCATCGCTTCTTAATTACTGTTACTGTTTTGAAACAGGATGTTTTAAAGAAATGACATTCATTTATGTAACGATATGGAAAGGAAGTTTCCAAAATAATTAATATAAAAAAAAAACAACAAAAATATTATTGAAATTTTTTTTACGACGTGCATGTATAAGAGACCTTGTTACTTAAAGTTATAAGATGAAATGAAATAATCAACGGTGTTTTGGAAGCTGCGTAATTTATCATGCGATATTTACAAAACAATTTTCGTATTTCATTCATATGCAAAAATGCACAACCTTTGCATTGTTTTTCAATAGTTTGGTAATCGAACGACCTTGAATGATTCTGATATATGTTGGATCGAATCTTGAGGTTTCACTGCAGATGGGTTCTTTTCTGTAGCGGCGTTGACAAAATTTGTAGAGGAGGAAACCAGGTTCGTTGTTCAGAGGAAATCCCCGCATATACATGTATTAGTCTATATGAAGAAAGGAGCCAATTCGAAATTAGTGTAAATTTTGTTAGATAAGGAGGTATATATCATACGGAAATAGAACTTTAATGAAGACATTTTTTCGCATTCGTCGAGACAATTTATGAGTAATCAGATCAGAAGGATGTTTTGACGCCAAAGTGATATAATTTCAAGAGCATAACCATATAAAGTTCATATTTTCCTTTTTCAGGATGTGTTTGTGGGAAGGGGCTCTAAAAGATACCCACTTTTTTCAGACATTCTGGATGCAGAAGGAGTGGGTTTGAGATATCTCAACATCACGTATATATATGAAATAAAAAAAGGTTGTTTACTTTTCGGTAGAGAGTTATTACCTTTGCATTTTAAAGGTCAGTGGGTGTTTTCAAGGTTAAATGAACGGACATGTATCCTCTGTGTGGCCAACACTGCGATAATCATTGTACCCTCAAGATTTGTAATGTTTACTCTCAAACACCGCCCACAAATTAAAAAAAATGTAAATGGAATTTTTTTAAGGAGTCGATAATTTTGAACGATACAGAGTATCTGTTTTACATCGAACTTTATGGCATAATGTTATATTTTTGTTTTCCTATACATCGTAATAAACGGGGCATTGCCTAATGGAATTGTAATATTTTTTTGACTGTGAAACAAAATTTAAAAATCGGAAGTGTAAATATGTTGTTGCAATCACCAAGAATCTTCGTTCAGGAAAAGTATGTTACAAACCAAATGAAACCCAACTTCGAATTGAAAAAGAACAGCAATCTTTTTTAAACCTCTACATTTTGTGTGCATTAGGACTTCAGATTTCAAGTGACCGTGACTTATCCATTTTTCAATGAGCATAACTGGTCAATTTTCGCAGGTTACCCAATTTGAAAAAAAATATATTTTCAATGTAAGAAATATTTTTAAGACTATAGTCATTTTAGGGTACATTTACTGTGGATTATTTCTGATAATGTATTGTAGGATATACTTTACCCCACTTATCGATTAATTTTTAAATTTGAGGCACACTTTCAAACGGAATACTTTCTGGACTAAAATAACCATTGCGACGAATGTTTTTTCTTGATTTGTGTGTATAGCCAAAAATCTATGAGAGCTTCCCTTGTCCATCGAAGCCTAATCAATCGCACAACATGTAAAAAAATCAATAAACTTTCAAGATTAATATATCTTTGAGACAATCAGAACAGTCGCATAAAAGTTAAAATATATAGTTCAGAATATACGCACCATGTCTAGCTTATTGATTGATTGATTGTTTGGTGTTTTACGCCGCGCTCAAGATTATTTCACTTATATGGCGGCGTTGCCAGTTTTATTGTGGGAGGAAACCGAGCTCTTTGCCCGAAGAAACCCAGGACCTTCCGTTGGTAACTGGCAACCATCTCACATAGGTCGTTCGATTGAAAACCCAGTCAGAAAATTTTCCAATTTTTTTGGACTGAGTGGGATTCGAACCCGCGACCCATTGGTGGAAGGCTGTTTGGATTGAGCGTCCAACGCTCTACCTACTGAGCCACGGAGGCCCCTCTAGCTTATTGATGAATCCGCCTAGCCAAAACAAAGAGAAACTTACATATCCAAAGAACTCGAGTAAACCGTAGCATATTATTTAATAAAAATGTTTAAAACTAGAATGTCATCAATACGTTGTTTCTTGTAGATAGTAATATTACTTTGGTGTTGTCTCTACTCAATATCTATAATATTTAAGTTTCATTACATACAAACATATTTGAAAACTTTACATTTAAGACATCCAGCTATTACAGCTCTGGGAACTAATACATCTTTTATTGAGCTATCAATCTGAAGTCAGTTGCATATAAGATATGTCATTGAGATTGAGAAGGAGGTCTGTGAATGAATTAACGTGTCACAAAATTGAGGAAAGCTTTAAAGAGGACATCTTGTTGAAGTATAAAGCCGGAGCTATTCAGTTAGCATCCAATTACCCGACCACGGCGATTTAGATAATAGGGCCCTTGGTGGATGGCGAAATATCTGGACTTTAGCGATTTGTTACTTGTCAAAAGCTCTCTACAACTCAGTCCCACTCGATTAACTCACAGTTCGAATCATACAGATGTCTCTGACAAGACAGAAGACATAACCATTCTCGCTTTTCTAACCGATTTGACCAAATTCACAAGGCGCTAGTGTCAGATTGATATAGAGTATTCGTGTTAATCAATGCTCGAATTGTCTCTGTTAGCAAAAGAGAGTTGTCATGATACTTGTATCAATTCTCCGATGTAGAGTTGCGGATATCAGGGGTCAAGGAGGTAGTCCTATCGCTCATTGCGGGACTTCATAGGGGGCTCACCCATCTCAAGCCCCCATTCAACGGACACAATTACGGCGATAATTAAGACCTGGGTTCACTCGGATTCAATGGCGCCGATATGGAGAGGGTATTCAGTCACAGGGAGTAATTACGTCGCTGAATTCAAGGGGATTTTCATTCTCCCATTTTAATGTTATGTGTCCCGCTATCCTTCGTCTATCCCTTCTTGTTAACCTGTTATTTCCTTTCACTTCATTGAACGCTGGCCTGTCACCAGCGAAGGGCTTTCGAACGTCTCGTGAACTTGAAAACTTTGTGAGCAGACGACATAAATATGATGATGTCATTGATCTCCAACTCTATCCTTAACGGACCAAAATTGACAAGCTGTGCTTCCTAAAACCTATATTCTTCCAGAAACAACCTTCGATAATATCAACACTCTTTGATTGGTCGCCGACTATTTAATTGATGATGAAATGTACGTCTTCAAAATATATCCCACGGAAATTTATCTTACAGATCAAAGAAGCTGCTAGTTACCTTTCTTGAATAAAATACGGGTTTTAATTTAAAAAAATGCCTTGCCTTGAATTATCTTTTTAGTATTTCATAATATAAAGGGTTGGCAAGCTACTTTTTACATCCAAAAATGTTCAGCATCAACACACATGTCTCTAATGAATGATTTTTACAACTACAGGTACAATATAAAACACGTCACGAAACTGGATTCCTTAGAGCCATTTTAGGGAGCGGGCATAAGATACCATGTGGACAAAAACTGATACTGTCTTTCCCGCGTCACTGGCAATTCTATCGTAGGCATGCATAAGTATTTATGATCACTAAAACACACGGGCACAGGGAAAATCTTCTTGTCTAAAATAACCATGGATACAAGTTTCTAATTGTGTTAAAAAGAGGTATATCATTTAGACCTTTATACCCCATAAATTGTTGCAACAAACCCAACCTATGATAAATAGACAGTTATGTTCCCAACAATACATGATGTATTCGACAAGACATGGATGATTAGACCAATTTAAGTGCAAAAATGTGCCAGACTCTGTGTTTCAGTTACTTCTAAGAATATCATCAAAGTACAAGTGCTTTTGGTGATGCCCTTGATCAGCCTCGGTTTCGTTGTACTACGCGAGGAGTCGACCTGAAAGACATTTACAATCAATTGCTCTCTGATTTGCTAAAGTATATAAACACATACATACATACATACATACATACATACATACATTTGGTGTCAGTTCCAGAGAAAAGGCATGTTATTGCGTTCTACTTTACGCCTCTGGCGGAAAAATTACAAGGGGCGTGAATTTTTTCCAGTTTCCAGCTTTTGGAAAGGAACCAAATTGCCTTTTGCCTATTATATTAAAAAGTTATTCTAGCATTCGATTGGATCAAGTTTAAAGAACTGGACTAAAACTTCAATCGCTTGGGGGACACGGGTTCGAACCCCACTTGGAAAATTTTCTGACTGGGTATTTACTCAAACGACCTATGTGGGATGGTTGCCAGTTAGCACCGGAAGGTCGTAGGTTTCCTCCGGGCATAGAGCTCGGTTTCTTCCCACAACAAAACTGGCAACGCCGCCATATAAGTGAAATAATCTTGAGCGCGGCGTAAAACACCAAACAATCAATCAATCGCTAGGAATTCCTTTTCATACAACAAAATACGAGCATGGGTTTTATTACAATTTGTACCGAATATTGACCAGATTGTTTGTATTTCTCAAAGTGATTTTTGACATCATTTTCACAAATATTGGGTGGCTATAAAATGCTACGATATACTGAATGGCATCAGCTGCCAACTATAAGGAAAATTTCGTTGACAACGACTAAGCTAATTGCTCGTAGAATTTATCAACAGGTACAATATTAGAGCTCTCCACTGATGCAAATAATTAAAATATATTTTAATTATTTTCAAAAGCAAATAAAAAGCCATAAGATATACATACATCCCGGTTATAAATTTTGTCCGTTCTAAGCACACAGCTTTGGTTCGTTGGTGGCTACTAGTATCATTCTTTTAGAATATTGTACTTTGAAAAAGCTGATTCTGTTCCAATTAAATTTTGTCTTATATTTGGTAGCTCATGTCACTTGAAACAGCAATGTTTGTAGAGACGCACATGACTGTCCCATGTTCGAAAAAATGGAAATTATGTTCAATTAAATTTCTAAAGCTGGTATTATGTGAAAAAAATATTTAGACTTTTCCTTTGGGTGTACATTTATCATTTTCATGTTTGACAACTCATTGACCATCGTATTTGACATCTTCATGGCCAAAGTGATCGATTTATTACCAAAACAAATAAACTGATCTTGATCCTATGTGTCATCATTTGTTATGTCTTATCTGATGCCATTATCTCAAATCTTGAAAAGAACATTGTAATCTTGAAAAGAACATTGTAATCTTGAAAAAATCATGTAATCTTGAAAAGAATAATGTAATCTTGAAAATAAAACATGTAATCTTGAAAAGAGCAAAGTAATCTTGAAAAAAAATGTAATCTTGAAAAGAACAATGTAATCTTGAAAAAAAAACAATGAAATCTTGAAAAGAACAATGTAATCTTGGAAAGAACCATGTAATATTGAAAAGAACAATGTAATATTGAAAAGAACAATGTAATATTGAAAAGAACCATGTAATCTTGAAACAAACATGTAATCTTGAAAAGAACAATGTAATCTTGGAAAGAACAATTTAATCTTGTAAAGAGCAATGTAATCTTGGAAAGAACAATGTAATCTTGAAAAGAACGATGTAATCTTGAAAAGAACCATGTAATATTGAAAAGAACCATGTCATATTGAAAAAACTATGTAATCTAGGAAAGAACAATGTAATCTTGAAAAGAGAAATATAATCTTAAAAAGAACAATCGATTATGTTCTATAAATTGTACACCCACTACTATTAAAGAAGTGATCTTCATGGCCAAAGTGATCCATTTATTACCAAAACAAATAAACTGATCTTGATTCTATTCTATGTCTAATCTGATGCCAATATCTCAAATCTTGAAAAGAACAATGTAATTTTGAAAAGAACAATGTAATTTTGAAAAGAACGATGTAATCTTGAAAAGAACAATGTAATCTTGAAAAGAACAATTTATTATTTATACATAAGTGAAAACTAGGGATTTCCTTCACTCAGAAATGTAATAATTCACTGCAGTGCAATAACAATTTTTGTTATTTAATGCACGCGTCGAAGCCGATGACGTCGTCGGACCTACTTCTTTCTTGTGTACTGACGTCTGCTGTACAACAACAACAGTACATATGATTTGGATAGGCTAAATGAAGCCTTTTCAGTCAATTTAGCATTAAGATAAATAATTTACAACTGAAAACACTAAATTGATTCAATAGAGGATTGGCTTACCACTTTAAATCAAAACGATAAAACAAAACTTCATTACGGATCGTCAGTTGGCAGCGTTGTGTGGCCTGCATCATCATGGCTTCGGAGAATCATAACGAGAAACTGTAATTGTTAAGTAGTTTCATAGATCATTTTTATCCTTGTGACTGGTGCGCTGCAGAGTTAAAATCCATGTTGAGCGATTTAATTTCTTTTTACACGAAATACCGCGAAAAACTTCAGGGAGAAAATGGCAATTCAAATGACCACAAATCTGACAGTTGACAGTCACGTGCGAAGAACAGACATGCTGTTGTTTCATTGGTCAGCGATATATATTCCTACGTTTGCTAAAAACCTAATCCGTCATAAGTTTGTTGATATTTTCTTTTTTATAATTGATAAATTTATACTTAATAAACAATCCCCAGAATAAAACATGATAGTATAAATAATAAACAGAATATTGAACAGCTGTGTTTGAAAAGCATTTATATTTTTTCTCTTGAAAGGCGGAGGGATAACCCACTCGACGCTTCGCGTCTCGTGAGTTATTCTCCGACTTTCACTCGAAAAAATATAAGTGCTATTCAAACTCAGCTGTTCAATATCCTCTATGTAATCTTGAAAAGAACCATGCAATCTTCAAAAGAACCATGCAATCTTGAAAAAAACACAATGTAATCTTGAAAAGAACCATGTAATCTTGAAAAGAACCATGTAATATTGAAAAGAACCATGTAATATTGAAAAAAACTATGTAATCTTGAGAAGAACAATAAATTATTTTCTATAAATTGTACACCCACTACTATTAAAGAAGTGATTTCAATATAACGCCACGGTGGACAAATAGGATTAGCCCATTTTCGGATTAAGTTCCTAGATTTCGGTCGATATCTTTGGGCATTGTTTAGTGGGGCTTCTCATAAGCTAGGAATACTGTTTAGAGTATTGATTGATGTGACTCAATGAAGTAGTAGTTTGCCTAAAAAAATATATGAAAGGTGAAGATTAAATAAAAATGGCAGATTGAGCTGTCTGGCGTGGGGGTGATTTGGCACATGACAACAATGTGACTTCTGCACCCCTGTCCCCCTCGGAAGTGAAAATCTTGAGATTTCTCCTTTATGGGTCTGTCACGATTTGAACTGCAGACTGGTCTAGGGTGGTTCCGAGTTTCCACCAAGGCTTTTAGCTTGGCGAATGATTCTAACCGAGTGACAGAGCCAAACGTTAACATTACGGCAAATGGAAAATTAATTGTCTATAAATGCCATGCATGAGTACGACACAAGGGAGACAAATCTGTGAGAATTGTTCGGCGAGTGTCTACTCACACGTAAGATTTATGTCTTGCTGTACGGACCTGCCAATGTAATAGAATTTACCTGCATTATCTCCGTAACAAATGATCTTCAAGTACTATTGTTTATGATTTTTATCTTATAGCGAGATATTCCAACCCACTAAATATAATTTGAGGAGCACGTTGCTTTCAGAAACGAAGATCTACCGACTCCTTTAAAGTGACATGAGTTGCCAAACATAAGCAAAATTACGCGGAAACAGACGTAGCTATAATTTCAACTTCTAAATGCCATTGGAAGATTAGCTATAATTGTTCGTCGTTTTTCTCAAGAAGCACGAAATACTAGCGTTCTCCATGTATTAAGGTAAATATAATATACCACCGATGAAAATACATTTTCTTTTAGTGTGTGGGTTGTCTAGTAACCCCATCCTTACTGTACACACCTGGGAATCGCATCAATAAAATACACGATATACCTATATGATATACCTCTTTTTAATACAATTAGAAACTTGTCTCCATGGTTATTTTAGACAAAAAGATTTTCCCTGTGCCCGTGTGTTTAAGTGATCATAAATAAAATACACGTGTTTGCATATATAGAGAATATTCGAAATGATCCTGATTTTAATTATCTTCATTGGAAACATGACGCTTTGTTCAACAATCTGTTCCGCATGAATGCTCAACATAAGTACCAGAAACTTTTTTCAGAGATTTTTTCTGAGCATTGCTTTAGTTTATTTGAAAGGAGATCGATATAATTTAACACCGAAAATGATTTTGGAAGTGAGGTGAAATCTGAGACCAGTTGCACAAAGGTGTATTAAGCGTAAGTCGGACTTATCTAGCGAACGTTACTATCAAATTCGTTTTTGACGCGACGTATTCAAGTCTGACTTAAGCTGAATACAGCTTTGTGCAACCGGCCCCAGGTGAGGTGGATGAAGATATGAAAATTGGGTGTGCTGTGGTACATTGTATGCCGACATTAGCCGGAGTACATGTAATATGACCTTTGTCGAAATGTTCAAATTCTGCTCAAAAGAGTGCCGAATGAGTTGCTGAAGTTACTAATACCGAGTAATTTGGCTCAACGAAAATTAGGGAAGGCGTTGGAAGCGTATTAAAAGAAAATGCGTATGACTACTGTCGCTGCCTACATCAAACCAATGTAAGGGAGAACACTCTGTAAATGCGTCATTTCGGCAAAGCTTGACTAACATTTTGCTCTTCTTTTTTAAAAGACATTTTAAATGTAGAAATATATACTAAACTAACAAACTTTAAAAACGCGAGAAAATAAAAAAAAATATATTTGTAGTCAGTACACCTAGCAAATAGTACTATCAGTACTTAAGTTTTAGGGTTTATAAATAAAATAAATGTATGTATGCGATTTAGTTACAGGACTTTCTAGCTATTGGTATCATATAATCTAATCACGACTCATTTTATCCAACAAATACGAGCCAAGATAAAATCAACAATCCTTTCGAAAAATAAGTTATGAAAATGTCAATGCTTCAAGGGACATTAACTGCTGATGGTTTTCGTTAAAAAAAATGAATTTGTGTATACTACATATTTCAAGTAGAGCATTGAGGCTGGGAGGCTTTGCCTATTTTTTTTTTCTTTTATTGGCTACATCCCGATGTAAAATCTAAAAATGCAAAAGTTCAAATCTCAAGAAAACAGTCCTCAGTGTAAAATGGTTGACCTTTGAACTCTAGTCATTGATAATAAACAGAACAAGAGTTTGAAAGATGTACTAATCTGGTACATTTCGGCCTGGGACATTTCGGTACAGTACATTTCGGCCTGGGACAGTTCGGCCTGGGACAGTTCGGCCTGGGACAGTTCGGCCTGGGACATTTCGGTCCGAAGTGAAAAAGGGGACATTTCGGCCTACCTTGGTTTTAATTATATTTGATTAAACATTTTCTCATTTCTTTCTCTTATTCTATATGAATATATATTTGCTCATTAAGTTGAGCTCAAGTTGACAAATTTATCCAACCACAATAGGTTACATCAGAAGTCTGTGAACAGGAAAGTGTGAAATGTCGCATTACCCCATATTCAGGGCACTGGCGCTTTCAGCCTGCTTATACTACACTATGTGACGTTTATGCGCGGTAGATTTTGAAATTGTCAACGGTTGCGCAATTTCAAATCAGAAAATAAATTCATTCTCCACTTACTGCATCTATCGGCAATTCCAGTAACCGCAGTTCGGAGAATGCATTGGTTATTATAAAAGCTTTACCGGACACGCGACTCTGATATCTCCATTTCAACTCAAATCGTTCCAAACAAGTCTTCTTGTCTCATTTTCAACTTTATGAAGTTCTTCGGAAACTTTAACTTTTGCTCCATCAAGTACTGTTGTCATATCTAAATGTTTTTTCTTATGCATCCCATAATAGTTCATAGGAGAAAGTGAAGAAAAGCCACGCTTTCTGACTAACCGAGAGAGGGCTCTGTATATGGTGACCTCTGGGTCAAAAGGCGCCAATGCCCTGAATACTATGTAATGGGACGCTTCACACTTCCACATTCATAGACTTCTGGTTACATATATAGCCCACCACTTCATAACCCCAAGCATCATGGGATCAATCACAGGCTTCCATCTGATAAGGTGACCAGCACCATTCTGAAGCGGGCCACATACTGAGTGTTCAAATAATCTTTCCCTCTTTGATTTTAATTACTGGGCCAATCAACACAAGCTTACCTACCCTTATCATGCTTAATATTGCTCATCTTATTGTTACAGGCCGAAATGTCTCGGATCCACTAGTCTCCCTTAATTGTCTTCTATTTATGAATCAAATTACATATTTTCACTTTCTTTTCCCATTATCATATTTTGTTTAATTTCAGTTTGACCAACGTCTTGTCATAGTTGAAGGTCCGTAGAACTTTGTCAATATAATTCAAAGTAACTCCGATTGCCATGGCAGAAAGAGACTAAAAACTAATTGATGACGTTGAAATGAAGAAAATCCAAACCGCCTGTGGCTTACAAAATTTGAATACTTCGTATGATTTTGTATCTTCATTCTCTAGGGATGGTGGAATGGCTTCCAAGTGCTGACAGGGAGTCAGAAATAACAGTATGCATGGGGATATTATTGCAATATTAAAGCGGCACAAGCTTCCACAATTCGAACTTTTTCATAAACTCTGTTTGTCACGACAGTCAGAGACTTTGGAAATCACAACAAAAAATAAAGGATTGACGTTGGAATGTGTAATATATATACAGGCTGAATTCTCTGCGAGCTGAGATAGTATCCGAAAAGTAAACAAAATATAAGTGACCGGGGCGAACTTTCACTCATTCTAAGCCTTGTTTCAAAACCCAGTTTTAATCTATATTCTTCATACTATAGTGACACTTAAAAGCTTCAGAATTGTACGTCTTGAGATAAATAGCCGACAATTCATACATTATGTTTTATATCAACATTTTGACAGTTCATACGACTTTAAGTCAAGCTCCTAGGGATTGTTTCTCGACACCGACGTAACTTTGCGCCTGGTCGCAACGTCATGGCAACATATACCTTCAACATTACGTTACGACCAGGCGCAAAGTTACGACGGGCGTAAATGTTGCGAGAAACAGCCCCCAGTCTGTCTTCAGTCTAATGAAATGTCATGGGTTACAACAACCCATGATTGGGTATAAAGGACTAAATGGCATACCTCCTTGTTAACACAATTAGAAACTTGTCCCAATGGTTATTTTAGTCAAGAAGATTTTCCCTGCGCACGTGTGTTTAGTGTTCATAAATATATATTATTTCTTGTTTTTACCTGCAGGTCAGTCATATGACTTAACTAATTTAGCACCATTTAATTTAACATTTCAGAGATAATAACCAACAGTTAGACACCGATTAAAATCATTTCTGTCAGGAGACAACATGCTTTCGTTATCTAAAACCGCAAAATACTAATTTAGCTTTTTTTTCTCACTTCTGACAACGCCACGTAGATTTAACCGCTGTGATCAGTTGAGCGAGACACATTAGCCACGTCATCGAATTGGAAAAAAGATAAAAATAAAAAAAATATTATGTAAAATTCACAGGATTAAACAAAGGTATCCAATTATCGCCTGGTTAACATAAAACATTAGCGATAAAACATGTGTTAATCTCTGTTGATTCCGGATTAGAAAATATTCATAACACCCAACTCATTTTTAAATATATATATATTACATCTTTATGACAAATATCGCAACAATGGAGACACTATGGGGTAATTTGTACAATTCACGCCAATCAATGTCCCTATGACTGAGAGATATTGGATTTGAACATTAAGTAGAGCAGTTGGTAAAACACTAGTGAGTTATTGGGTCAAGAACTACCATCGAAATAAGACCGTAAAAATTCTTAATGGAACTTCTCGATGCTATATTTATTCCTGAGCATATCTAGAGATGCAGTGAATACTAAACAACGATTGGTTCAGCGAGGAAGTAGTACAAGCTGCTCTGAGGACAACCCACACCTGCTGAAGTATACCAGGGACTATTTGACATAACAATAAAGACACCAGGTAAGGCAGTGCTTATAATGAATACATCATATTTCATTTCGTAGACAATGTCCTCCTGATATGGAAAAAGCTAAATAGTATAGCAAATGATATTCGGCTGCCTTGGCTTGACGTGTCATTGGACTTTCCGAAAGAATGCAGCATATTTGAAACAGATTTTTGTGGCATGATCTGCCAAAATGTTGATATTTTGACGTGAAAAAAAGAGTGTTCAAATTATTGGCTATTTTTTCTCAAGACGTATAATTCAGAAGGTTTTTAGTGCTTCTAGTCTCGAAAATGAACTATAAAGCTATGTTTTGAACCAGCTTTGGCTTGGAATGAATGAATAGTCGCCCCGGTTATTTAGAGTGGCATGAGCTGCCAAAATGTTGATATTTTGACGTTAAAACAGAATGTTGAAATTATCGGCTATTTTTCTCAAGACGTATAATTCAGAAGCTTTTTAGTGCTTCTAGTCTAAAAATGTACGGTGAAGTATTGTTGTGACAATCAGAAGTTGTGAAAACAGTGTGAAGTTTGCCACTTTAAATTTTGTTTACTTTTTGAACACGTTTTCGGTTCGTACAGGCCAGACACTGTATGGATTTTCCTCACTCCAACGTCAATCATTTAGTTTTTCGATGGCCTTCAAAGCCTCTTACTGTCATGACCATCAGAAATTAGGAAACAAGTGTGAATTTTGGCAGCTCATGCCACTTTAAACAATATTTATATATTTCTCCCTGGATTGATGAACAGGCATTGCCTTTATCAACATATCTTTATTTCAATCAATTTGCATGTTTCTGTATTCATATCTGTGTGTTTTGTTTTGCCATTTTTAAAAATGTGTTTAGGGAAGAAAATGACATCAAATGGCGATCAGTCCAACATGGAGCTTGACAAGCGGTCCACTAAAAAGACGGATTCAAACACGGAGGAAGTTAAGATTAAAATTCCCAGCCCGATAAACCTGTTCTTGTACCGAGTTTGGGACATTCCGCCAATTCCCGTCAGCTTGGTGTTTTCTCTTCAGGTATGTGTATTCAAGTTACCACACGTACCAAAAATGTTCTTTTTGAAGGCGTAATACTGTCTGGTTGATTGATTGATGTTTTACGCCGGACTCAAGATTTTTTCACTTACATGGCGGTGTTGCCAGGTTTAATGGGGCAGAAAACCAGCCTGATTGCCCGGAGAAAACCCCCGACCTTCGGCAACTCTTCCACATACGGCGACCGAGTGAAAAATCCACTCAGAAATTTCTCAATTTTATTTGGTCTGAATGTGATTCGAAGCCGCGCCGTATCGATGGAACGTCTGTGTGGGGCTGAGGGACGAGTCCCCTCCATGCAAAGAAGAGTGATTAAGTTGACTATTACTATGTTTATAAATATACTCCATTTTGTATTGAGTATTTTATTCCCCTTAAAATAACAACAGAAATTTGGAAGAAAAATTACTTACAGGCGGGAATAAAACTCCATGGTCTGTTAAAGTCTAATGAGCGATTTCTAGTGTAGTGTTGATGAATGTCATCTGTAAGTACCTATCGAAGCTTTTTCCCAATTTCCCAAGGTCTACACAAACATTTATGACGTTGAAGAAGGTTGCAATAAAGTGTTAAAGTGGCATGAGCTGTCAAAATGTTGATATTTTGACGTAAATATAGAATGTTGAAATCAACGGTTATTTTTCTCTAGACATATAATTCAGAAGCTTGTTAGTGCTTCTAGTCTCGGGAATGTACGATAAAGTATTGTTTTGGACTAACTTTGGCTGAGAATGATTGATTGATTGTTTGGTGTTTTACGCCGTGCTCAAGATTATTTCACTTATATGGCGGCGTTGCCAGTTTTATTGTGGGAGGAAACCGGGCTCTATGCCCGGAGGAAACCCACGACCTTCCGTTGGTTACTGGCAACCATCCCACATAGGTCGTTCGAGTGAAAACCCAGTCAGAACATTTTCAATTTTTTTTTTGGACTGAGTGGGATTCGAACCCGCGACCCATTGGTGGAAGGCTGTTCGGATTGAGCCTCCAACGCTCTACCTACTGAGCCACGGAGGCTGAAAATGAATATATAGTCGTCCCGGTTATTTAAATTTTGTTTATTTTTCGAACACTATTCCGGTTCGTACAAGCCACATACTGTATGGATTTTCCTTATTCCAACGCTAATCATTTAGATTTTCGATGGCCTTCAAAGCCTATTACTGTCGAGACGATCAGAAATTATGAAAAAAGTGTGAATTTTGGCAGCTCATGCCACTTTAACGAAGGTAACGACAGTATGTCAAAACGTTGAAAAATTGGTCCAATCTGTACATTATTTGAACATTGTAGACAACCTTCCTACCTGGCACCATTGCTTACTCTTGTTTTAAATATTTAAATCATCGTGGTTGATTTCAATCGTATAGAAGTGAATTTTTAATTGCGATAATTGCCACATGGATTTAAATTTTTTTTTTTTGAAGATTTGTTTACAATTGGTTTCTGTGGCCGTTACAAACGCTATCTTAATATCTACAACTATTTGTGGGGACTCTCACGTGACAGCTAAACTGATGAGTACAAACATGTTCATGGCCGGTCTGACGTCATTGATCCAGGCAACAATAGGCGTAAGGTAAGTGGATCCGAGATAATTGCCTTAGACATACTTTACGCATCTTCGCAAGCCAAGCTAAAACATCCAATGAACTATATGCCTGGAATGGACCCGTCTCATTGGCTAACTTTGTAAAATGTGCCGCCATTGATAGATGAAGCGCGATCGATATGGATCGATATGGCATCATCTCCGAGTAATGGCGGCATTCGATGCATATCAAATACCATGTGACTTCCATTCCACGCATATAGTTCATTGAAAACATCTCCATGTCCCCATCCCTTATTTAAAACACGGAACGGGACAATGCAGCTTTTAACTTGGCTCGAGAAGATGTTCTTTACACGACCCCTCTGAAAGCTAAAACAATTTATTTGTTCAAAACTTTTAGCCTTTATTTACTTTATTTAAATAGTTGACATAATAAAGTAGAGAAAGACATGTACGACATTAACTCAATATTTCAGTTTATTCTCAAACCATCGTAAGGAGTAGTGACATACCCTTGCTGTACATTCCCTCTAATCATTTCATTATCCTACATGTGTTGTTTTAACTTCTTTTCTATTGCCTGCATATATACCGCTATTTTCATTGTAATCCTACACCTGATGATGGTTTGAGAATAAACCGAAATATTAAGTTAATATGTCTTACATGTCTTTCTTCGGATTGCTCACTCTACTTTGTAACTTACATAGTCTTACATACTTACATAGATTACATTACTTCAATTCGTTTAACTTTTAAATTACTGCTAAAGGCCTTAGCCAATACTAGTTAGACCAATCTGTACCTAATGTCTCAATTTTTTTGGAAATGATATGAGCGAGTCCTGACAGATAATTATATTCAAGAAATCAGGCTTAGAATGGATGGTATGCCCACATGTATAATTTAGCGATACTTGAGCGATCATTTTTCCCTACAGTATTACCTAACCAATCCTATTTTGGACAAATATACAAGATATCTGACTCGGGTTCGTATCTCTGCACATAAATTGGCAATACAACAATGTCATTATGTTGTTCGAGAAAAGCGGCTTTGTAAACAATGTAATTGTAATGACATCGAAGATGAGTTTCATTTTATTCTTATCTGCCCTGCTTATCTTAAAGGCACACTTGCCGCGAAAATCCAGAATACTGTTTACATAAAAACAATGGGCGGTTTCTGTATTTTTCCTGGGCAGAAGAAGTTGAGAACTTTCTATTTCTACCCCAATTAGAATGTCTTGGCATCTTTTAGTATTTTTAATTTGAAATTGACAATTAGATGTATCAAGTACCCGCAATGTAAGAAAAAAAATTTGAGTGTGAACCATAGACAAAAAGGCCTTAAATGAGGGTAATCTAACCACTAAGTTAACCGACACTGATCCTTGTTGTTGTAACCAGGCTTCGTTTGTTTTTCACCCACATTGCTACATTCTAAACCTAACGTGTCCTGTGTTTAATTTTAGTGGTTTTAGTTGCAATAAGCTCGTGTAAATTGGTTTTCTTAACCATTGTTCAACAGGCTACGGCGGCAAGTGGGTCGTTAACCCTAGACTTCTATTTTATTGGAAGAAACCATCTGTCAGTAAATTAATCATGCTTTTGTCGTGTGATAAGGTTACGACACTTTTAGACATTGGCAAGTATTTAAGAGCAGCATCAACTTTAAGAATGTAATCAAATAAATACCTCACTCTGCTGTCGCATACATATTATATTTTTGTATATTAGTATATTGTACAACTGTATTGTATACCTCGCTCCGCCTATATATATTTGTAAGTTTCTTTTTGTACCAATGAGCTGTATGCTCACTGTCTGAGTAAACTATCAACTATGATGAAAATACTACTTCTAAATGTGCGATATTGATCAATTTATTCCGTTTTTAATATTAATATTTCAATATTCCAATACGCTGCGACGATAGAATGATTTCTAATGAAGAAGTCAATATCTGCTCTATCATAAACCGTAACACGTTTGCAATTATAACAAAAACGCACACAATTCTTTTTTGCCCATAATGTTTATAATGTTGCTTTCGAAACACTGACTTCATCACGTATGGAAATTTAAACATAGGTTAATTTACTAATTCAGTATTATTTCCCTGATGATGATTGCAACATGTTAATACAGGTTGCCAGTATTCCAAGGGCCCAGTATTTATTACGTTGTACCCCTGTTGACAATGGCTGACATGCCAGAATGGGCCTGCGACAACTCTGAAACAAGTAAGCATTTATGCTAGCACTATATGATTTTTGGTTGCAAGTGGAATTATTGATTATTGTCATAATACAATGCATTATTGATTATTGTCATATTTCAATATAACTGTCAATTGTTGTAACAGCTGACCAATAAGTTATGTCCAAACTTCTTTAAATTCTTCTAAATGTCTACAAGTATGTTCCGTCATCGACCAAATGACATGTAAACGATACATTGAAATCAAGTAAAATTAATACATGTACTAAGATGAAATCGCTTGTAAGTAGAAAAGGTACAAAAAATGTTCGATCATTCATGTTTAAAAAAATCATTTTGTGGTAGTCAAGTATTTCTGAACAGAGTTAAGCAACAAATAAATGTTTGATAGAATTATACAACTGCTCGGTCTCTTGTGAAGCAACCAACGACAAACTTTATTCTTCTTCGCTTAATTTTTGTTGGCTGTTTTAGATTCTGGACACAACATGACAAGCTTACCATACAATATGACGGAACCATCAATGGTCCAAGGTGACGAAATGTGGCGAGCGCGACTTTTAGAGGTACAAACACAAATGTTCTTGCCCTGGATGTATTTAATCGCCAATCCTTTAGCCAAAGTCTTGAATTGAAATTTAATTGTTTCTTTTTGGTAAAAGCTGCTTATTTAACGCAAATAAGAAACCCCAATAACACTCAATGCATGAAGATAAGTACGAGCACACAGAGAGAGAGTCGGCAAAGGTGTAAAGTAGGTTTTCAAGGAAATTGTATGAGCATTTCAAGGAATCTTTAAAGTGGCATGAGCTGCCAAAATTCACACTTTTTTCATAATTTCTGATCGTCACGACAGTAAGAGGCTTTGAATGCCATCGAAAAACTAAAGGATTGGCGTTGTAATGATGAAAATCCATACAGTATGTGACCTGTACGAACCGAAAACGTGTTCGAAAAGTAAATAAAATTTAAATAACCGGGACGACCATTCATTCGTTCTAAGCCAAAGTTAGTTCAAAACAATACTTTATCGTACATTTTGGAGTCTAGAAGCGCTAAAAAGCTTCTGAATTATACGTCTTGAGAAAAATAGCCAAGGATTTCAACATTCTGTTTAAACATCAAAATATCAACATTTTGGCAGCTTATGGCACTTTAAAGTAAAATCCAGAAGCTAATAAAATTTTTACTTTTTTTTATCGAAGGTTTCTGGCGTGCTTATGGTAGTGTCTGCGATCCATGCCCTGATAGGAGCTTCAGGTATTGGTGGAGTAATAGCCAAGATTATTGGCCCGTTGACCATCGCTCCGGCAGTCATTGTAATGATTCTAAAGGTCTTGGATTCCTTGATAAAATTCTGCTTAATCCATGTTGGAGTAGCTGCATTGTAAGTACAAAACCCTTGTGTAAAAATACCAAAAACCACGTTGCTTTGGAACATACAAAACATGGTTTACCATACCATGTACCATTTCGTTTATAACAAGGTAAACCGTCGCATTTGATATGCATGGCGAATAGTATTGTAAGGTGTATGGTAAACCATGTTATTGTATAATAAACCACGGTGTCTTGGTTGGTTGATTGATTGTTTGATGTTTTACGCCGCGCTCAAGATTATTTCACTTATATGGCGGCGTTGCCAGTTTTAATGTGGGAGGAAACCGGACTCTATGCCCAGAGGAAACCCACGACCTTCCGGTAGTAACTGGCAACCATCCCACATAGGTTATTCAAGTGAAAACCCAGTCAGAAGATTTGCACGGTGTCTTGGAAAGCGCACCATGGTATATTTACATGTATAGGGGATTTATATTCTCTTATTCATCCTTCCAATACACCACATTTAGCACCTCCTCTAATCTAACTTGTGATCATATTTTGTGGGGGTTTTTTCTCACACGAACCATACAAACAATTTAAGCTATGGTAACATAATTTGCAAATGCGTTGATTATTCTGACCAAAACTGGGAATTCATTTAAATCTACGTTAAACATCAAAGTAGCAACGTTAGGTAGGTGTAATATATATATTTGTCCAGATTATAAATATATTATATCTGTAGACACTAAACCACACTGGCACAGGGGAAATCTTCTTGACTAAAATAACCATGGAGACAAGTATACTAGTATATAGACCAGACTGTCAACGTGATAGCGCATATTAAAACCTGTCACATTTCTTTCCATATAAACTATTGACCGTATTACCTGAACTCGGCCTAAATATTATACATGTCAAAGTATGATCTTTAGCCTTTTAAAATTCGTTTATATATTTGATTAAGTTTCCGCAGACGAAATGGAAACCCAGTTTACCGAACACAATCCTGATATAACACACTGAAAGTGTAACAATGGTATCCACAGTGTTCGCGCTTAACTGTTAGGCACACAACATGAAAGGCCTACAAACAATGGCATTCAGAGTTCGAATCATACTCAATTCAAAAACCTGAAGTTATTCTTTGTGTTTCATTCCATAATTTATCTAGCAGGTTTTTTTTCCCATCGGGAGACGCCGACAAATTTATAGTTATTAAGATAAACTGAACTTGTATATAGCGTTAAACACCATTCAAAAGGGACGTCAATCAAACAGGAATATTTTAGTTTAACCAAACATGGATGACTTAATTGGTAAGATTTCTTCACTCGCGCATATAAATCAATAATAAAGACCAATGGAATTGACAGACGGGCGTATTGTTCATGAAGCAGATAGGAGCACAGTAGGTGCGACATACGCTTTGACACACGGGATTTCCACCCATGTGCATTTGTGTTTTTTTTTTAAATAAAATCATTGGAATTCGACACTTGGTTGCTTTTTTGGTTATTATTACTGCAATGGAGCAAAAGTTTAAGATTTGCTAGAGAGCTAGAAATAATGGCGTCGCTGTTGTTGTTATATTCAGTACCCTATGCATCCTGGTGATACTGACAACGTACATGGCTAATGTACTCGTCCCCGTACCGTACTGGACGCCCAGTAAAGGATGGAGATTTGTCAGGTCAAAGTTCCTGCGAACATACGCTGTGAGTATTGCCCGGTCATATTCAATACCAGTAAAGCTTTGGATTATAATACAATATTTGTGAGGATAAACGTTTATGTGGCAGTTTTGCAGACGGCTTGGTGAACTAGCTTTTGTGTTATGAGATCTGGTCAAGCCTCAAACTAAAATCGGTAAAAAATTCAAGACCCATTGAAAAACCACCCTGCCATGTCCATATACTCCAGAAACGGTGCTTGTCCACTTCTCCATTGGAAAATCTTTTTAACATACCTGTTCATTTCTGTTTCAATGGGTTTTTATTCTATTTTTCCCCAGGTATTGATTAGCATAGCACTGGGTTGGATATTGTGCCACATTCTGACAGTGACAGGAGCATTGACAGAAGATGAATCTCAGAGACAGTATCAAGCCAGGACAGACAGTCAATTAGATACCATCACACTGGCTAATTGGTTTTACTTTCCCTACCCAGGTATATTTCGTTAAGTTGTAGCCAATGAACTTTATGCGTGGAATGGACACGTCTCATTGGCTGATTTGGATCTGACTTTGTAAACTGTGCCGCCATTGGTAGTTGAAGAGCGCGTGCAAAACAGATCTGGGTCGCTATTGCATTATCTCCTAGTAATGGCGGCATTCGAGGCAAATCATATACCACGTGACCTCCATTCCACTCATATAGTTAGTTCATTGGGAATGAAGAAAGTAGCTAAGATATTTGGCATTGGGGATTCGAAAACAGCTTAGTTATTTGGAATTGGAAATTAGGAAAGTAGCTAAGATATTTGGAATTGGGAATTAGAAAATAGCTTAGATATTTGGCATTGGGAATGAAGATAGTAGCTAAGATATTTGGCATTGGGAATTAAAAAAGTAGCTAAGATAATTGGCATTGGGAATTAGAGAAAAGCTAAGATATTTGGCATTGGGAGTTAGAAAATAGCTAAGATATTTGGCATTGTTAAATAGCTAAGATATTTGGCATTGGGAATTAGAAAATAGCTAAGATATTTGGCATTGGGAATTAGAAAATAGCTAAGATATTTGGCATTGGGAATTAGAAAATAGCTAAGATATTTGGCATTGGGAATTAGAAAATAGCTAAGATATTTGGCATTGGGAATTAAAAAATAGCTAAGATATTTGGCATTGGAAATTAGGAAAGTAGCTAAGATATTTTGAATTGGAAATTAGGAAAGTATCTAAGATATTTGGCATTGGAAATTAAGAAAGTAGCTAAGATATTGGGCATCGGGAATTAAGAAAGCATGCAGTTTAGATATTTGGCATTGGGAATTAAGAAAGTAGCTAAGATATTTGGAATTGGAAATTAGGAAAGTAGCTAAGCTATTTGGAATTGGAAATCAGGAAAGTATCTAAGATATTTGGCATTAAGAAAGCAGTTTAGATAATTGGCATTGGAAATTAAGAAAGCAGTTTAGATGCTTGGCATTGGGAATTAAGAAAGCAGTTGAGATATTCGGCATTAGAAATTAAGAAAGTCGCTGAGATTTTTGGAATTGGAAATTAGAAAAGTAGCTAAGATATTTGGCATTGGGAATTAAGAAAGTAGCTAAGATATTTGCCATTGGGGATTCGAAAACATCTTAGATATTTGGAATTGAAAATTAGAAAAGTTGCTAAGATATTTGGCATTGGGAATTAAGAAAGTAGCTAAGATATCTGGCATTGAGAATTAAGAAAGTAGCTAAGATATTTGGCATTGGAAATTAGGAAAATAGCTAACATATTTGGCATTGGAAAATAGGAAAGTAGCTAAGATATTTGGAATTGGAAATTAGGAAAGTAGCTAAGCTATTTTGAATTGGAAATTAGGAAAGTATCTAAGATATTTGGCATTGGGAATTAAGAAAGTAGCTAAGATATTTGGCATTGGAAATTAGGAAAGTAGCTAAGATATTTGGCATTGGAAATTAAGAAAGTAGCTAAGATATTTGGCATTGGGAATTAAGAAAGTAGCTAAGATATTTGGTATTGGAAGTTAGGAAAGTAGCTAAGATATTCGGCATTGGAAATTAGGAAATTAGCTAAGATATTCGGCATTGGAAATTAGGAAATTAGCTTAGATATTCGGCATTGGGAATTAGGAAATTAGCTAAGATATTTGGAATTGGAAATTAGGTAAGTAGCTAAGATATCTGACATTGGGAATAAGAAAATAGCTAAGATAGTTGGCATTGGGAATTAAGAAAGTAGCTAAGATAATTGGCATTGGGAATTAAGAAAGTATCTAAGCTATTTAGCTTCCCTCAAGACAACGTGTTAGTTTCATACGACAGCTAACTCTTTTGATTCTTCAATCAAAACATCCAACTAAACCCACTTACCTTGAGTTTGATAAAGAAGCAATTCGTTTTAAAATCCAATATGATTTCCTTCGTATTTATTTGGTTGCGGTTTCGATTCCCGCTCAGTCCAAATCATAAATTGAAACATTGCTAAGGGAGTTTTTCACTTGGTCTCCTTGTGTGTACGAGTTACCGTGTGCTCGGCGAATGTCGGAAGTTTCCTCCTGCTAAGTCGCCCGATAGCAACGCCGCCATGTAAAAGTGAAACAATCTTGTGTGTAAGACATCCATCATTTTTTTTCCAGGACAATTTGGGATGCCTACGTTTGGATTTTCCCTGTTCTTCGGTCTTTTGGTGGCGATGTTAAGTTCAGTCATCGACTCACTGGCAGATTATGATATCATCACCAGGATATGTCAAATACCGAAACCACCAGCCCATGCCATCAACAGAGGGCTATTAATTGAAGGTGTCTGTAGTGTTCTATCGGGAGCTTTTGGTGCCGGAATGGCAACATCCACAAATGTTGCCGTGACTGGCTCACTGGCAATCTCTGGGGTAAGACAAAAATTACTGGAGCACAAAATGACTCTTAGCTCAACTTCTACCTAAAAACCGCAACTATTTCCAGAGGGTAATCTTTGATTAGACAGAATATGTCCAGTGTAGATTTATCGTTTCAAAAACAATTTTAATATTTTCAAGTCACAGCCTTAGGCTTAGAAAAAAAGTTCAATTTTACACATCTCCAATAAGCTTGGGTTGCATAAACTGTTCTTGTCATCGTGCAAGTCTATCTTAAAAGTCAACACTACATAATAATGTTAAAACACTATCGCCTTTCTCATACCAAATGGCATTTTTAATCAGTCTGTATGGTCTCTATACTTGTGGTCCAAAGCGTTCAATCGGGTCATTTTGTGTATATTAAACTTTATGAATATCTGAACAATATGGTTGGTTGGTTGGTTGTTTTATCTTATTGGCACGTCCATTCGAATGACTGATGTACGCCATGAACAATATGGTATTTATCCAATCACAGGTCACAAGCCGAAGAGTGTTTCAGTTCGCTGGCGTCGCTTTAATGTTTCTTGGAGTTGTTGGTAAAATCGGCGCATTCTTCGTCATCATTCCCAAGCCGGTGGTGGGCCCCGTGTTGATGATTATACTAGGTTCTGTGACGGGTGTGTTATTGGCTGAACTCAACGACTATGAGATGAAAAGACCCAGGAATTGCATGACGGTTGGACTGGCGATTATTTTGGGGCACATGATTCCAATGATGATTTTAAAGAACCAGGACTTGGTCGATACAGGTTAATATTCCTTACATAAATTTGAAATATTTGTTCATTTATTCTGATAGCTTCTTATAGTCAAATCAAAGGAACAATTTAGCGTTAACCTAGCTTAGCTGGCAAGAGTAGAGTTTAGGCCTACAAAGTCGAAGCGACGGTCAGATACTTTTCCATACGTTCGTTAAGGAATAAATGATAATTGACTGTCTATAGTTATAATGAAGAACGAATCTCAATCATCCACTTAGATTGCTGCAGCCATTTTGTTATTATTTTAAACCAATAGATGAAGAGTACAAACCAGATGCGGGACTGAGTTGGCATGGCACCTTAGGCAAGAAATGGCTAATGAAATCGACCACACTGTATCGTACATTCATTGTGCCTGTCTTCTAATTCTGTCACCATGTGTCGATACCTGAATCTGTCTCCATGCTTAAAATCTGATGAGAAGCTTTTTAAAATGAAAATAGGAAATATCGTTTTTTATGCGAGAGTGTATCATTTAATATGAAAACTTTAGACCCAATACGCAGAAATATTGCTAGTCCAAGAGCTTTCTTATGGATTTATATAACTTTTTCTGTTTTAATCAGTGTTTCTTTTTATTACTGTTATGTAATAAGCATAAATTTGTTTAATCCCCAACAGGAAATCCCCAAGTTAATCAGATGATAACCGCCATGTTTGGGACGCCATTGTTTGTAGCTGGAGTAGTAGCTTGTTTCTTGGACAATACATTGCCAGGTTAGTGGACCTATTGTGGCGGGTGTGTAAAACATTTAGACAAGAAGATTTTCCCTGTGCCCGTGTGTTTTAGTGATCAAAATATATGTATATAGGTTTGTTACAACAATTTATGGGGTATAAAGGTCTAAATGATATACCCCTTTTTAACACAATTAGAAACTTGTCTCCATGGTTATTTTAGACAAGAAGTGTGTTTAGTTGGTTTAGTCAAAAACTTAAGAAATAGAAGGGATTATTTTTTAACTTAAACATTTTGTTTTTTAAGTAATGGGCGGTGCCTAATGCTACTAGAAAAAAAGAACATCGCACAATGCACACAGCACACAAAATTAAAGAGATTTTGTTCTATTTTTTGGCCAGGTGGAAGAGGAAAGAAGCCCGAAGAAGAAAACATGGTATCGTTAACAGCCAAAGAAGAAGCTGAGGCTCACAGATTACCTTACGTCCAGGATTTCTTCGAAAGGTGTCGCTGGACTCGATTCTGTCCATTTCTCCCGGGATTTCAGTTAAAATCAGGCAAAACGAGACTTATTAACACACCGACCATTTTTAATGTGGAATCCAAATGATATGGAATTTAAAAAAAAATGATGAAATTCATGCCTTATTAAGAACCATGTTGTAAATAATCTACATTTAGACAATACTGGTGTTCACATTATCAAAATGAGAGACGCCTTCGTGGGATTATCGGAGGTCACGCCTTCTTTGGATTATCGGAGGTCATCCTGTAAGACATTTGAAATTTATGCAAAGAGGAGCACGCGCTGAATATCAAAGCTCCATCAAACCGCCGATTGGTTAACTTTTAAACGCTGTTTTGCTAAAAAGAATCGGATATTTTTGGAATGAAAAAAACCCAGAATAAAACACACCATATTATTTTCCATTACAGTGAGTTTGTTTGTTTGAAGTTTGCAATTTATCTCCTGAGGCCGGTTGTTCAAATGAAAATTAGTTTAAGGGCAGGTCCAATGGTGTGACGTTATAAAGAACTTCCCTTGTGACGCGACGTCATTTAACCTGCCGATATAGAGCTAATTTTCTTTTCAACATCCGGACACTATTAGTCATCATGGTTGGGGGATACGAAGTATTTACATGGTCAGCGTGGGAATTGATAACGGTCGAGCCGTTAGGCAATTGACCAATCACATTGCAGAGAAACTACTCTGAGGGATAATAAAGATCGATAACATACCGACGTTGTCAAGGTCTTAATGATTTGTTAAAAAATCAGACATTTTTGGGAGCTTAAAAGGGCAACAGCAATACGCTGTCGTTGATTTGCCTCTTATTTTTTACCCTATTAGTTTGTTTGTTTGAATTTTATTATTTAAACTCAAGATTATCTAACGGGTACGTTGCCAGGTCGTCTATTTTGTTGAAATGATAATCGATTTTGGACAGCTAAAAACAACAGAAATACACAGTCATCGATTGGCTCTTTATTTTTCACATTATAGTTTAATAGTTTGTTTCAAGGTTGCCATTGTACTCACAATTGCTGTGCACATGATGCCGTTATCAGGACCTCTAGTTTTGTCAAAAGGGTCTGGAACCTGTTTTTACGTAACTGCAATAGCAGCGTATCTCTACAGTATGGGTTGCCATGCCAGTTACGCAAAAACTTACGCTACGCTGCTTTGTGTAACAGGCTCCACAGATATTTAATCAACACAAAAAAGTTCAACAATATTACACAGAAGTTGAGGGGCTTTATATTCTTTCACAGTTATTCTGTTTAAAGCTTGTCATTCCAATCAAGAGGATCGAACTTGTCATTCCAATCAAAAGGATCGAACACATTCCACATGCTTTTGTAACATAAACTGTAACAGAAATTCGTCAAGCGAAATGGGATCTTTAAACGATTTTAACCCCAGAACTTCTACTTCAACCTCCAGAATATTTTATAACTAACGTTCTTAACCAGCTTAAGTCTACTAAAATCTTTTATAACTAACGTTCTCTACCAGCTTAAGTCTACTAGAATATTTTATAATTGACGTTCTAGACCAACTTAGGTCTACTAGAATCTTTTATAACTGACGTTCTCGACCAGCGTAAGTCTACTAGAATCTTTTATAATTAATGTTCTCGACCAGTTTAAGTCTACTAGAATCTTTTATAACTGACGTTCTCGACCACCTTAAGTACTCCAGAATCTCTCATAAACTAACGTTCTCGACCAGCTTAAGTCTACTAAAATATTTTATCACTAACGTTTTTGACCAATTTGAGTTCTTCAGAATCTTTTATAACTAACGTTCTCGACCAACTTAAGTCTACTAGAAGCTTTTATAACTGACGTTCTCGACCAGCTTAAGTCTACTAAATGTTTTATAACTGACGTTCTCGACCAGCTTAAGTCTACTAGAATCTTTCATAACTATCGTTCTTGACCAGTTTAAGTCTACTAAAATCTTTTATAACTGACGTTCTCGACCAGCTTACGTCTACTAGAATCTTTTATAACTAACGTTCTCGACCAGCTTACCTCTACTAGAATCTTTTATAACTAACGTTCTAGACCAGCTTAATTCTACTAGAATCTTTTATAACTGACGTTCTAGCCGAGCTTAAGTCTACTAGAATCTTTTATAACTAACGTTCTCGACCAGCTTGAGTCTGCTAAAATCTTTTATAACTAACGTTCTCGACCAGCTTAAGTCTACTAGAATCTTTTATAACTAACGTTCTCGACCAGCTTGAG
This sequence comes from Lepidochitona cinerea, assembly GCA_963971465.1. NCBI lineage: Eukaryota > Metazoa > Mollusca > Polyplacophora > Chitonida > Tonicellidae > Lepidochitona > Lepidochitona cinerea. The sequence continues at coordinate 29,767,434 of OZ020562.1, forward strand.
TCTGCTAAAATCTTTTATAACTAACGTTCTCGACCAGCTTACGTCTACTAAAATCTTTTATAACTAACGTTCTCGACCAGCTTAAGTCTACTAGAATATTTTATAATTGACGTTCTAGACCAGCTTAAGTCTACTAGAATATTTTATAATTGACGTTCTAGACCAGCTAAAGTCTACTAGAAGGTTTTATAACTGACGTTCTTGACCAGCCTTAGTTTACTAGAACCTTTTATAACTAACGTTCTCGACCAGCTTAAGTCTGTTAGAATCTTTTATAACTTACGTTCTCGACCAGCTTAAGTCTGTTAGAATCTTTTATAACTAACGTTTTTGGCCAGCTTAAGTTTACTAGAATCTTTTATAACTGACGCTATAGACGAGCTTAAGTCTACTAGAATCTTTCATAACTAACGTTCTTCACCAGTTTAAGTCTACTAGAATCTTTTATAACTGACGTTCTCGACCAGCTTAAGTCTGTTAGAATCTTTTATAACTTACGTTCTCGACCAGCTTAAGTCTGTTAGAATCTTTTATAACTTACGTTCTCGACCAGCTTAAGTCTGTTAGAATCTTTCATAACTAACGTTTTTGGCCAGCTTAAGTTTACTAGAATCTTTTATAACTGACGCTATAGACGAGCTTAAGTCTACTAGAATCTTTCATAACTAACGTTCTTCACCAGTTTAAGTCTACTAGAATCTTTTATAACTGACGTTCTCGACCAGCTTAAGTCTGTTAGAATCTTTTATAACTTACGTTCTCGACCAGCTTAAGTCTGTTAGACTCTTTTATAACTAACGTTCTCGACCAGCTTAAGTCTGTTAGACTCTTTTATATCTAACGTTCTCGACCAGCTTAAGTCTGTTAGACTCTTTTATAACTTACGTTCTCGACCAGCTTAAGTCTGTTAGAATCTTTTATAACTAACGTTCTCGACCAGCTTAAGTCTGTTAGAATCTTTTATAACTAACGTTCTCGACCAGCTTAAGTCTGTTAGACTCTTTTATAACTTACGTTCTCGACCAGCTTAAGTCTGTTAGAATCTTTTATAACTAACGTTCTCGACCAGCTTAAGTCTACTAGAATATTTTATAATTGACGTTCTAGACCAGCTTAAGTCTACTAGAATCTTTTATAACTGACGTTCTCGACTAGCTTAAGTCTACTAGAATCTTTTATAACTGACGTTCTTGACCAGCTTAAGTCTACTAGAATCTTTTATAACTAACGTTCTTGAACAGCTTAAGCCTACTAGAATCTATTATAACTAACGTTCTCAACCAGCTTAAGCCTACTAGAATCTTTTATAACTAATGTTTTTGACCCGCTTAAGTCTACTAGAATCTTTATAACTAATGTTCTAGACCAGCTTAAGTCTGTTAGAATCTTTTATAACTAACGTTTTTGGCCAGCTTAAGTTTACTAGAATCTTTTATAACTGACGCTATAGACGAGCTTAAGTTTACTAGAATCTTTTATAACTGACGCTATAGACGAGCTTAAGTCTACTAGAATCTTTCATAACTAACGTTCTTCACCAGTTTAAGTCTACTAGAATCTTTTATAACTGACGTTCTCGACCAGCTTAAGTCTGTTAGAATCTTTTATAACTGACGTTCTCGACCAGCTTAAGTCTGTTAGAATCTTTTATAACTGACGCTATAGACGAGCTTAAGTCTACTAGAATCTTTCATAACTAACGTTCTTCACCAGTTTAAGTCTACTAGAATCTTTTATAACTAACGTTCTCGACCAGCTTACGTTCTCTAGAATCTATAAAAAAAAAGATTAAACGTTCTCGCCCATCTGACAATCTGACCAGCATACGTCCAATATTTGGATCTATTTAGAAACTAAAAACGCAAACAGTTGAGTTGGGATTTCATTTTCTGTTGCTAAAATTCTACCCCGGTTTGTCTTCGTAAAATTGATAACTAAGATGATAGAATAGTGCTACATGCATCGATATATGTAGCTGACGATTTGACTTACTTTGATTGTAAGATTTCAAAATATAACAATCGCAAAAGGTGGGCCTTAAAAAGGTAATTTTGGGAAGTCGACGAGGTACCACTTTCTTTGGATTTCCACAGATGTTGACCCGTAAGAGACATCGGATGGAGCAAGTACACTATTAGGATTAGGATTAGCCCGTTCTCGAATGAAGTTCCTAGATTTCGGTCGATATATTTGGGCATTGTTTAGTGGGACTTCCAATAAGCCAGGACTACTTTTTGAGTATTCATGTGACTCAATGAAGTAGTAGTTTGCCTAAAAAAAATATATGAAAGGTGAAGATTGAATATAAGTGGCGGATTGAGCTGTCTGACGTGGGGGTGATTGGGCCCCTGACAACAATGTGCACCCCTGTCCCCTTCGGAAGTGAAAATCTTGAGATTTCTCCCTTATTGGTCTGTCAAGATTTTAACTGCAGACTTCTTTAGGGTGGTTCCGAGTTTCCACCAGGGCTTTTAGCTCGGCGCATGTTTCTAACCGAGTGACAGAGCCAAACGTTAACATTATGGCAAATGGAAAACTAATTGTTCTCTGATGCTGGATACTGGTTACCACTAACGCAGTCTTATTGATAAGCTTGGTTAGTTGGCTCGGTGGCTGCCAGGCAGGCCTGCTGGCTGATTTGTTAATTGCTGGTTGGTTGGTTGCGGGGGGGGGGGGGGGTGGAGGGGTTGTTGATTGTTTGGTTGGTCGATCGGTTTGTTGATTGATTGAATTATTCATACACTGGGGTGATTGATTAATTGGCTGACCAGTTTATCGAAGATTGTTTGAATGATTGCATGAGGGTTTCTGTCAGATTTTCAGGGAAAGTCAATGATGGTTTGTGTCTGTCAAACTTTCAGGGAAAGTCGATGAGGGTAATAAGGCGAGCCTCGAAAAGCGACGAAGTACCATTGAGAAATTTCTCAAATGAAAAGTAGCGCTTTTATTATTGGTTCGATGGAAACTTCGATGTGGGTTTTTGTCTGTCAGACTTACAGGAAAATCGATGAAGGTTTTTGTCTGTCAGACTTACAGGGAAAGTCGATGAGGTTGTTTGACTGTCAGACTTGCAGGAAAAGTCAATGGGGTTGTTTGACTGTTAGACTTGCAGGTAAAGCTGCTGAGTTTTTTTTAGTATGTCGGACTTTCAGGAAAAGTCGATGTTGATTTTTGTCTGTCAGGCTTTGAGGTTAATTTTCATTCATTCACTTATTTTTACATTTTAGGTTTTTGGTTTTATTTTAATTTTTGTAACGTTTATTTTTCTACAGTTTTTTTTTTCTTGTTTAGCTATTTATCCATCGAGTTTTTATTCGGTAGCTGTGTAGACATTACTACGTTATGATTGTTATCGTAAATAGAAGAGATTATTGTAAAGGTCAGATATCTTTTAACAGTTGCAAGCCTTTAATATCTTATCTGTTTTGAAAAAATAATCGCAACCTCATGTCAACTAGATACATATAACTCACTGGAGACCGTAGTTCGCTGACCCGTCGCAAATATTTCACGATGATGGCCTTGAACTTAGGGTTGTTCGGGGCGACTGGCCCAACAGGACAAGCTATCATCAAAGAAGCTTTGCTGAGGGGTCATCGTGTGGTTGCCCTGGTGCGAAGCCCGGAGAAGATTCTGCAACAAAACGATAATCTAACGGTATGGTTTAGATAATTAAATCTCACTTTATGTCATATAGCACAGATCGCATAAAGACGACAAAACATTTCTGTGCTTCAAATGTTACTCGTAATCCCCCAGAGAAAGAGACCAGTGGATGTAGTCCAGATGGGTGTCTTGCCCAATAACCTGAAAAGGACGAACTTATAATTAAACCTCATGTCATAAAGCACAGATCGCATAAAGACGACAAAACATTTCTATGCTTCAAATGTTAGTCGTAATCCCCCAGAGAAAGACCAGGGGGTGTAGTCCAGATGGGTGTCTTGCCCAATAACCTGAAAAGGTGGAACTTATCTGGACTGTGGCATAAAGTCCTACACATGTCCTACAATCAAGATTGTCATTCATTAGAAGTGCAGACAATTTCCTTTATGTTGTTGTATGGAGTTTGTGGCTATAAGTCTGCAGAAACATCTAGTTGTTATATTATAACATTCTGATTGAACGAGTGGTGTGTTATATCGCACACAATATTATTTCATAAGTATATTTATGAAAAATTATTTCATTTGTATGTGGTATTGCCGGATTAAGTAGAGGGAGCGGGGGCCCGGCGGGGTCAGTCTCTCGGACTGGAGGAAACTGCCGACAATCACCAGGTATCTGGCATCCCCATCACTTTCAGTGATCGAGTGAAAATCCACCTTTAATGAATTTTTACTCTGGACTGAGTAGGATTCGAAACCGTGAACATTTATAGCACAAAACTACTGTTTGCGTGGCAGCACAAAACAATTTTCGTCCAATACGTGAACATGGTATTTAGAGTGAGCAGGCGTTGGATGAATGGGTATAGGACTTGAAAGCTACATGGACCTCCAACAAATCTGATGACAGATGACGCTATTAAGAACTTACTTCGCTATACAAAATGCAAACGTCATTTTAGAACGGAAAACGAAATTTGGTCACGACGCTTCCGTGTAGTTTTTAAAAACCGTTTTCGTTTTTGTCAGTGCATATCACTTACAAGTTCAGATATTGACTAATCATATATAACTACAGTTAATGAAACTCGCCAGAGGGCTGTAAATTAACGTATATAAAATATTCCGTTTCTAAAAAGTAAGGCATCAGTCATAACTGGTGGAATGATCGATTGGCGTTTACGGCACACTCAAGATTATTTCATTTATATGGTGGCCCTCCCAGGTTTAGTGGGGCAGGAAAACGGACCCTTTGTCTAGCGGCTACCTCCGACCTTCAGGGAGCATCTTTTAATTCTTCCATATATGGCGATCGAGGCAAAACTTCACTGATGATGTCTTCAAGTTTAATTTTAGCAGAGTGAGATTCGGTGGAAGTCCCGAGTCGGACAGAGAGACTATCCCTCTAACAACTGATCCATCGAGGCCCATATAACAGTTGGGGGATTTTGTACTTAACTTCGCCACATGAATATGAACTTGACCAAATGTAAGGTTTATGTTTTGTTTAGACCACCTATCTACAGTGACAGTGGGTTATGAAGGATACAAGTAACAAAAGGGGGTATTGGAGCGGGAGATCGGAACAGAAGTAATGGAAATCAAGCTTTCCTTTTAAGGCGTTTTTTTTTTCTTCTTGTTGAAATACTTCAGGTTGTGAAGGCGGATTTATTCAAACCCGATGAACTAGCCACCCATTTAACCGGATGTGACGCAGTGTTGTCGGCCATTGGTTACCACCAGGGGTTGTCTTTCTTCAAGCCTGTTACCCTTTATGAGGATTCCATGCGGTCTATAACACAGGCTATGAAACAGGCGGGAGTTTCGAGAGTGGTCTGTATAACGTCCTGGTACACAGTACGTAAGTGTAATTTACTTTATCTCTTAGTTAATTGATCTATCTTCTAGTCTGGTACCCTGTCCATAAACTCGTACAGGATAGCTCCTTATTAGGGTCAGGCTACACCCGCCGACATAACACGTTATGCAAGATGGCGCCCCCATGTTTACACATGTGACTGATAATCTTACGTCGACTGGGTTTCGGTGAAATATGAAAGTTTTCCACAAACATAAGCTTTTCTAATATGGTGATAGCATTTGGGGTATCCGACTGCAGCTTTATATTCTCTTAAAGCAGACTGACAAACCGCTAATAACGAGCTGTCCTGTACGAGTTTAGGGACAGGGTACAGGACAACCTCTCGGCCAATTCAATGTTAAAATGGCATGAGATGTCAAAATTCACACTTTTTCATAATATCTGATCGTCACGACAGTAAGAGGCTTTGAAGGCCATCGAAAAACTCAATGATTTGCGTTGGAATGAAGAAAATCCATACAGAATGTGGCCTATACGAACCGAAATAGTGTTCGAAAAGTAAACAAAATTTAAATAACCGGGACGACCATTCATTCATTCTAAGCCATAGTTAGTTTAAAACAATACTATATCGTACATTTTCGAGACTACAAGCACGAAACAACTTCTGAATTATACGTCTTGAGAAAAATAGAAAATAATTTCAACATTCTGTTTTAACGTCAAAATATCAACATTTTGGCAGCTCATGCCACTTTAACGTCAAAATTAAAGGCACCACACTGGATTTGTCTAACCCAAATGAGAAAGGATAGTTGTTTGTGAACAACCTATACCGCCCGATGTCTTTATCAAGTGTAACTTGTGTACAAGTGAAACTTGTATCAAGTGTTTATTTGTGTAGCTTGATGATGACACCGGTATAGGTGTCGAAAGCTCGTGATGTTCACAAACAACTAACTTCGTGGCGATGCCTTAATCATTTTTCATTAGTATGGAACCCCTGTTTTAAGAGAGTTTCACACATTTATTGTCTAATCTTTTCAAATGATGTAAATGGGAACGTGGAGCTGGTAAATAGATCAATAGGTTATATTTCCATTATAGTGGAAGTCTTTAAAAGTGGCATCGAGTGGCGTAACTTCGTTTATATTTATAGGAATATAAACTAGGAAATATTGAAGGCCCACTTGCCGCGAAAATCCGGAATATTGTTTACATTTAAAAAAAACGACCGTTTTCTGTATTTTTCCCAAATAATATAAGTTAGGAACTTTCTATTTTTACCAAAATTTAAAAGTTTGGACGTAAGTTTGTATTTTTAATTTGAATTTGAAAATTTGAATTGTTAGGTGCCCGTAATGTCAACAAACTACAAACCGGGTCGTGTGCAAAAGTGCCGTAATGGTTTGTGTCGTGTAGGCGATCTAACGACAAAGTATACTTTTACGAACTTTATCTAAGAAATACATACTAACGATCGAGTAAGAGGGACTATAAAAGCCTGCCGAGTGCAAACCACAGACAAAAACGCTTGGATGAGGGTAATCCAACACTTAAGTTAACAAACACTGATCGGTGTTGTTGTTGTAATCGAGCTTCGATTCTTCGATTGTTTTTCACCCTCATTTATACATTCTAAACCTAATTGGACATGCTTTATGTGTGCTATGTTTAACTTTAGTGGTTTTAGCTGTGGTAAGCTGGTGCAAATTGGTTTTCTTAACAAATGTCAAACAGGTTACGGCGGCAAGTGGGTCTTTATATATTATTAATAGAAGTATTAATAGAATACAATCAAAATCTTAACGATAAAAAATTAAGACATCACCACGTCGTAAGTTGTTTTTGAACAACACGAGCTTTCAATTTTTAATTTTTTATCATTCGTATGGAACCCACGTTTAAAGAGAGTTTCAAACATTTCTCAAAATCTTGTCCTGTTTATATTTTCGTTTTGCTCCAGCGAGTCCGGACAATCACAAGTTTATGGAATGGGTCGTTCGGCCGCTGATGATTGGGAATACTTTAAAAGGTATGGCTACAATGGAAAACTTCCTGGAGACCGAATGCCCCGAGTTGAATTATACCATTGTCCGTCCACCAGTACTCTTCAAAGAAAGCGCTACAGGTGGGGGGCTTATATATGGCATGTCTTATTTTTTGGTTTTTACTTAGTTCCCATGCAACAATAGTAAAATGGCGCCCCTTCTATATAGGGCAATCGATCGAAAACTAAACTCAGCTTTTTTTAATTTTATATATATTTTTGGGCTTGGATTAAGTCGGATTTGACCTCACGACCCATGGATGGAAGGCTTATATCGGCAATATCCCCCACCCCTCCCTATTTTAAAATAGAAAAATAACTGTACACGAACGTAGTTCGCTATCTCCGTTATTAAAGGAAGTACTGTATGGGATTTGACTGGGAAAACATTATGCTAGCATTTAGGGGCTGTCGCATGGCGATTGGGATGTCATTTGGGTGGGGATGGGGCGGGTCTCAATATCTCATAATATACGCGGTTTATTTTCTCTTTGTTGTACAGATTCAGCAAAGCACAATGATATTGTAATTATTTATTTTCTGTTTTAGCATCAGAAGTAAAAGCGATGGAAGGCAAGTTTGTCAAAGGTCACGGAATTTTCCCACAGATACCACGCAATGATTTGGCACGATTTATGCTGGATACCCTGTCTACAGACAAATGGGACAGGAAAGCCGTAGCTATCTGCATCTAGATTTAATATTTTTCTAAATTTGGACGTAAGTGATCGTTCAGTGTACGCCATTTTAATAATCTATCAATCAGTTTAAAGTGGCATGAGCTGCCGAAATGTTGATATTTTGACTTTAAAACACAATGTTGAAGTTATCGGCTATTTTTCACTGGACGTATGATTCAGAAGCTTTTTAGTGCTTCTAGTCTCGAAACTGTACGATAAAGTATTGTTTTGAACTAACTTTGGCTTAGAATGAATGAATGATCGTCCCGGTTATTTAAATTTTGTTTACTTTTCGAACACGTTTTCGGTTCGTACAGGCCACATACTGTGTGGATTGTCCTCATTCCAACGCCAATCGTTCAGTTTTTCGATGGCCTTCAAAGCCTTTTACTGTCGTGACCATCAGAAATTATGAAAAAAGTGCGAATTTTGGCAGCTCATGTGACTTTAATAATCTATCAATCAGTTTACGGTGTCTTTTTCGAAGTAACAAAACAACTTTGTGTCGAAAATCGTATTTACATTTAAAATGTATTTCTTTAAAATGTTGATAATTTTCCAACCATCGAGGACAATTGATCTGCAAGTAGGGCTTTCTTTTAAATTTTGATAGATTTTGATTTGACATCGATGGAAGAAGTACAGTCAAATGACAAAGTAAAATTCCTGAATTTCGAGAACAAGATAGCATCACGCCGATCATCATTGAGTGTCAGTACTTCACCGTTTCAGCTAAAATCTCAATCGATCTAAACATTAGTAGGCCAACTTTAAGACAATATTATCTAATAGTATTGGGGGCTTCAGTAGTCCAGTGGGTTAGAGTGGTCATCCCTCGGTCCCACACAAACCATCCGTGGATGCGGCGCGGGTTCGAATCACACTCAGACCAATAAAAAATTAAAAATTTCCGATTGGATTTTTCCCTCGGTCGCCGTATGTGGAAGAGTTGACAGGTACTCGCCGAAGGTCGGGGGTTTCCTCCAGGCAATGACACCGGTTTCCTCCTTCCACTAAACCTGACATCGCCGCCATATAAGTGAAATAATCTTGAGTGCGGCGTAAAACATCAATCAATCTAAAAGTATAGAACTAGCTAAAACAAAAACATATAGGTTGCATAAATGAGTTTAAAATAATTTCTACGTCACTTTTCGGCTTTAATCCCAAAAGTTATGGTGAGCGGGAATAATCAAAAGACAGTCGCACTTGGAAAGCGTAAGGAAATTAAAACATTCAGAAATGGGGAATTAAACTTGAATGTCTGCAAATGCTTCACTATAATACATTGCCTTGCAGATTTCCACTCCTGGGATTAACGTCAAATACCAAAGCTGAAAAGAGCGAAGATAGCCGAGGTTGTTCAGAATGGCAGTTTCTTTGAAAGACGTTCTTGAGGTCACGCCGTCAGATTTCTCTTTGGATTTCATGAAAGAACAAGATGGCGGATCTATACTTCAAAACTAGATAATAGGCCGAGCGAAACAACATAATTTTATTGTTTCCATAAACTACAATATACTTTCTAAGCAGCTATGGACTATGATCGATGGTTATGATATGTTTCCAGTGAGCGAAATCAACCTGGGACTGTCTTTTTTTCGCATTGTGGCATTTCAAACGCTTTAAACTAAGATAATAACTAAGAAATATTACCTTAATAAATAGTTATAATCGTTTTATTGCTTTTTCATTCCGTTTTTCTTTCGTTTTTTCATTTTTGTTTTCTTTCTATTATATTTTGGTTTCTGTGGCTAACGGGACGGGTGTTGTTCACTTTTTCGACGACATTACTGATTAAAGTGGCACGAGCTGCCAAAATGTTGATATTTTGACGTAAAAACAGAATGTTGAAATTATCGGCTATTTTTCTCTAGACGTATAATTCAGAAGCTTTTTAGTGCTTCTTGTCTCGAGAATGTGCGATAAAGTATTGTTTTGAACTAACTTTGGCTAAGAATGAATGAATTGTCGTCCCGGTTATTTAAATTTTGTTTACTTTTCGAACACGTTTTCGGTTCGTACAGGCCTCAGACTGTATGGATTTTCCTCATTCCAGCGCCAGTCATTCAGTTTTTCGATGGCCTTCAAAGCCTCTTACTGTCGTGACGATCAGAAATTATGAAAAAAGTGTGAATTTTGACAGCTCATGCCACTTTAAAATAAATTCACAGCTTATACTCATTCATCTAGTCAGGTCATATTTATATTCATTAACCAGGTAGGCCTACTTCATCTTATAGTTCATTGATTCAGTCATTCCTTTAATAGTTTGCACATAAAATACACAGGCTGGCACGTTAATGTTGTCCAAAGCGGTACTTATATATTTGCAAATCTGCAGCGTCATGTTTACAAAGGGGCGATAACTCCAATAGCTCTTCTCTCTGAAAGACTATTAACAATCCTTATACGATGGCGGCATTAAAATTAGGCGTGTTCGGGGCGACTGGTCCAACGGGACAAGCTATCATCAAAGAAGCTCTGTCGAGAGGCCATCGTGTGGTTGCCCTGGTGCGAAATCCCGAGAAGATTCAACAACAGAATGACAACTTAACGGTAAGTCTAAGTAGCTTTATAGCGGGGATAGCTGCATCGTATATGCCTATATGAGTACATCTATCAACATACTGCTGTCGACGAGTCCCTGTTTTCTACCACATATACAGTGTAAAGGAACTTAGACTATGTTTGAAAAACATACTTCTTTTAATGACATTTTAAAGTCATATCATGCAGTCTATTAAAGTAATAATGCGCAACAATGACTACCACTGTTATGTTTAGGGTTATTGAACGCTTAAGTGATATCATATTGGCCTACATTTTATCGACTAAAATATAAAGTAGGTCACGTGAACAGTAGCAGTAAGTAAGGTCTTTACGTTCTCTAAGGTAATCTAAGGTATGCATAGACGCGGAATAATATTTCTCATCACACACTTTTTATCTTGGAAAGCAAATGTGCACTTTTGCTAATTGCTTTATTTATTTCTAATTTAATTCCAATTTCTTACATATCTGAAATGGTCCATCGGGACTTTGAATACAAGCAATTAGGGCAACGGTTTACACTGAATCCAGCTATTCGTTTAAAGTGGCATGAGCTGCCAGAATTCGGACTATAAATTCTGATCGTCACGAGGCTTTGAAGGTCATCGAAAAACGTAATGATTGGCGTTGGAATGAGGAAAATCCATACAGCATGTGGCTTGTACAAACCGAAATAGTGTTCGAAAAGTAAACAAAATTTAAATAAAACCGGGACGACCATTCATTCATTCTAAGCCTAAGGTAGTTGAAAGCAATGCTTTATCATACATTTTCGAGACTAGGAGCACTAAAAAGCCTCTGAATTATACGTCTTGAGAAAAATAGCCGATAATTGTATCATTCTGTCATGATGGCCAACGACTCAATGTTGGCAGCTCATGTTACTTAAAAGAACGATGGCGGTGTTGGTAGGTTTAGTGGGGGAGGAAGCCAGGCTCTTTGTTCCTGGTAACTCTTCCATATAAAGAGATCGAATGAAAACCCCTCTCAAAATTTGTCAACTCTTCCTTTGACAGAGTGGGATTAAACGAAAATGTTGAATGCCTTGATATTTAGTTAATGAAACTGAAGTTTACTTTTCAAACTTGTTTTGTTGAAATACTTCAGGTTGTGAAGGCGGATTTATTCAAACCTGATGAACTAGCCACCCATTTAACCGGATGTGACGCAGTGTTGTCGGCCATTGGTTACCACCAGGGGATGTCTTTCTTCAAACCTGTTACCCTTTATGAGGATTCCATGCGGTCTATAACACAGGCTATGAAACAGGCGGGAGTTTCGAGAGTACTATGTATCACTTCTTGGTGTACCGTTGGTAAGGGATTTTTAATTAGCAGTATTCATTAATTTATCAAGTATTCAATGTCTGGGATAAAACGGATAGACACAATTTTCGTCTTTAATGTAACGGCCCCCGGTGGCTAAGTCGGCAGAGCGACACCATATTCCAGTCCGTGCGACGCCGATGGAATACAACCAATACCAATTAAAAATTGGAAAAAAAAACTCTGAGTGGATTTTTCGCTCGAACAAGGTATGTGGGAGAGTTGCCAGCTACTTACCGGTCGGTAGTTTCCTCCGGGCATAGATCCCAGTTTCCTCCCCCACTAAACCTTGCAACGCCGCCATATAAATGAAAGAATCTTCAGTGCAGTGTAAAACATCAATAAATCGAATCCCAATCAGTCCAAGAGTGGGGGTTTCACTCCGATTACCTGGCAACTCTTCCACAAACGGCGACCTAGTGAAAAATCCACTTAAAAATTTTACAATTTTTATTTTGGTCTGAGTGTGATTCGAACCGGCCCCGCATCAATGGGAGGTCTGTGTGGGACTGAGGGACGATCACTCTAACCCACTGGACGGTTTAATTTGAAGAAACCCAGACTAGGCACACATGTAGGGTTAATGTAACTAGCGCGAATAATCCTCCCAAGAAGAGAACAAAACCATACCGATCATCCCTTCGCTCTGTTCATCTGAAGAAAACATAGCCTTTATGTAATTATTTATTAAACCACTATGTAAACTGTCATTTTTGTTATTCAAACTTTTAAAGATATACCTTAGATCGTTGTCAAGGCCTAGTTTCACAAAGCGATCTTAGCTAAGTGTGATCTTAACTACCATGGCAACCAATGCTAACGTTACCATTGGTAATTAAGATTACCTTTAAGCTAAGATCGCTTTGTGAAACTGGGCCCAGGATATTTCTTACCGTACGCCTACTGATTCATGAGCTTATCCCATGCCCCATATGTCCTTTTTCCAGCGAGTCCAGATAACCCCAAAATCGTTGAATGGTTAATTCGACCCGTAATGATTGGAAATACTTTGAAAAGTATGGCTACAATGGAAACCTTTCTGGAGACCGAATGCCTGGATGTTAACTATACGGTAGTTCGTCCACCAGAACTGTCCAAAGAATCGGATACAGGTAAAAGTTGTCCAAAATGCTTTGGTTTTAATACTATTCCCAATGAACTATATGCGAGGAAAAGAGGTCACGTGGTATTTGATTTGCATCGAATGCCGCCATTACTAGGAGATGATGCAATTTCAATCCAGCTCTGTTATGCGCGCCCGCTTCAACTATCGATGGTGGCGCATTTTACAACATCAGATCCAAACCAGTCAATGAGATGTGTCCATTCCACGCATCTAGTCCATTGACTATTCCTCTTAGCTGATTTTAACTATGTGTTGCGTGAGTTCAAATGAATATATCTTTCTGTCAGGGTTGGAATCTCCGTCAGATCCGAACAAAGTGCACATTATTTCTGAATGGACCAATCAGCAATTAATCAGCCCAGCCACCAACCCTACATGGAGGTAGAAGTCTAACTGCCCGAGCTCGAGTATCATCCCACCTCACACTGAATACTTCCTTTCGATTGGTTCAAACCAGTCACGTGGAGACCGTGTATATTCCATATTACGTCGCCGTGCTGACCCATACAGGGCAACTACCATATATGGCTCGTGACATCGTGTCTGGCCACTTCTCAGTCAAGTCTGGTCGTGCCATACATATTAGAAAATAGCTTTCAGAGTTCACTTTCTGCCTTTTATCAAAGACACTTTTCAGAAAGAAGGCTTGAATGTAATATTCCGTTTACTTACCCCATATATCCCCCCCCCCCCCCCCTTCGAACAAACCGTGTAACTAATAGTGTTCAGTAACCAAGGGGATTTGAAATGAGATTGTTTTTGTTTGTTTTTCTTCAGCTTCAGAAGTAGAAGCGGCTGAAGGTCAGTTTATAAAGGGACGAGGAATGCTGCCAAAAATACCTCGCAGTGACTTGGCACGGTTCATGCTGGATTGTCTAACCACAGACAAATGGGACAGGAAAGCTGTTGCCGTCTGTATCTAGATCTGCTCGAAATGTCAATGTTAATGTATCCTCTGTTGTGTCAGTTTAATTAGTTAGTGTCTTTTAGAAAGTGAGCATAACAGTATTCTCGTTATTTTGGTATTACACTTTCTTGAAAATATGGCAGAAATTCCTCTACCGATTTTTGGGTGACGCCCGAAACGGGAATCGAACCCGGTTCTGTGGTGTCATTTTGTCCATACCGCAGTGTTTAGTGTTAATTTATTGTCTGACAGTCACATCTTTATAGTGTATCCGCCAATTTGTGTTTTCCTTCTAGGTATATAGCAAACTTGATAGACTAGTGGTGGCATGACGTCAGTCATATGGGGTTAGAGGTGAGCTAAACGACCAATCGTCTTAAGTGTACCGGTAGACATCTTCAGGAATAATGTGTATCTAGATAGAAATGCTCGCCGTCTATATCTACTTTAAATAGCATTTTATAATTCAGCTATTGTTGCCTCATTTTGTCCATGCCATGGTCTTTCGATTTATTGTGCGACATGAAAAGTAATGAATCTGCCATGTTTGTGGTTTCGTTCTTGAGAGACAAATGTACGCCTAGTGATTGACTGGAAATGACCTCGCTCATATCCTGCCAATCGTGAACAGAACGACCAGTGGTATGGAGTAGATGCTAAGATTACGGACATCTTTACAAATATCGCGCACCGAGATAGGGAGACTCGCCATCTTAGTCTACCAAGTCTCTAGCAAAATACTATTTAGTGCCATAGGTTCGTATTTAGCTGCTTACATGCTTTAGCTGCTTACATGTTGTGGTTTAAGATGTAACAGGGTTTTGTTAGAGTTTTATATTATACTTTTATGCAGTAATGCTGAGTCTCAAAAAAGGATACAAGTGCAATAACATCGTTGTTTGTCTTTCTTCATAGATTTCTTTGTTTTTCGTCCCCTGAATTTCCTTTTCTAATAAAATATAATTTGAGGTTTGTTGTATTCACAGATGCCTAGAACAACTTTTAACACGTTTATCAATTATATTTCGTTTTCTTATATTTTTGAATGGGCCAAGAAAGTAAGGAGCAAATATTTATATAATACAAAATCAATGGTGTAATGTTGATGTATACATCGCTAAAATATATTTATTTTATTTCTTTGATTTGTGGCTTTGCTTATTGTTTCAAATAAGCTGCCGACGTTTTAGTTGGTAAATAATTGACTCAAGTACAAAATGGACGTGAACCAGGCTAGATAGCCTGTGTCAGATAATCGGAAACGGGAGTATCGTGAGAATTCCACAAATTTCCTGTCACCCGCGCGAGTTTCTTTAGCATACATTTCGTAAAAACCTTTCACTTGAACTTGCAATGACCACAGACTTAGAAAATATGTTTTCGTTTCAATGAACTCAAATTTTAGCTCAATTAAAAAGTTTAGGTGGAGTGAACATTTTATGTGAAATACAGGGTTTTATTTTAGTCGCAAATTTGTGTGAAAATGTTATCCTTAACCTGAACTCCACGCCTTCGTCGATCTGGCACAATATCATTATGGCGAAGATTATAGTAGAAGAATACAAACTTCAAAGTAAAATGGCTCGACCACTGACCCCAAAAGCCAGCCATTTCTTATAAAAAGAACAAGTGTTTGAAAGATTTACTTGTCAGGGTTAAACTCCCTTGCATGTAACCTACGTTGATTTTTCTGAGGGGGGAACCAAAATTTTCACTTTTTCTTCCCATGATCCTTTGGGGTTCAATCTCATTCACCGATATTCTTGCCATAGCTGACGATGCGTAAGCATTGTCGGTGTAATACAAGGTGTTCCAGAAAATTCTACTAAGGCCAAGCTCTTGTCAGTCGTCAACCTAATGAAATATCATGGGTTTAGTTTATTACTACTTATGACGGTGTATAAAGTTCTAAACCTCTTTTTAACACAATTAGAAAATTGTCTCCGTGGTTATTTTAGAAGATTTTCCCTGTGCCAGGTGTGGCTGGGTGTTCATAAATATAATGTATGTGTGTCTGAGTGTATGAACACAAACAGATATACAGGGATATAGTACATATTTTGCTAAGACATCACAGTTTCCTAAATAATTGACTAATACAATAATTACTCACTAGTATGGCGCGCACCATTCATACAAATGGATGCGCCGATAAGCTAAAACAAACAACCAACCATCAAATCATTTCTCGTTGAAACAGGCCTTTGGGTCGTATATGGGTCTAATACTTAACTAAACGACATATATCCTTTTCCATACATACATGTAACGTCCTGTTAAAGAAGCTAGTCAATCTCATTTACAGCTTTACAGCTAAAATCTATAATTTATCTAGAACCATTTGACGACAGGGATAAAAATAGACTAAAACATTGTCTAGATACAAGTTATCAACTGTCCAATAAATTGTACCTTGGCAGCTGCCACTATCAAGATCACAGAGTTGTGTCCCTTGATTTACTTTCGTCTGTTCAGCATGTGGTTGTTTTCAGTTCGAGTTATAAATCTATACATTTTATTAGCAACAAACCCCGTAAAATGTACTCTTTTACATCCCGGCGTTTTTATTTTTCCTCATTATTAGCATATACATCCTATATTACCGATATTTGTTTCAACCTATATATTTCCCGAGATTTCAAACTATCAACTTCTCTTCTCAAACAGAACTCGTTTTGGCAGCTCATATCACAAAAATGAATGATCGCCAGCCATTTTAGGCTAAACTTTCTTCTAACCATCACCTTAACATATAGATTCTCTCAATAAACTATATATACGTGGAATGGACACGTCTCATTAGCTGATTTGGATCGGACGTTGTAAAAAAGCGCCGCCATTGCTGAGAGATGACTGATCTGGATCGAGATTGCGCCATCTCCTAGTAATGGCGGCGTTCGATGCAAATCAAATACCACGTGACCTCCATGCCACGTACATAGTTCATTGGATTCTCTAGACTGAGATTGTCAAAAAATCTTACCTTGTTCTTATCGAGAATCGTCAAAAATAGCCAACGACCGGAAAATTTTGTTTGACGAAAAAAATCAACATTTTGACAACTCATGGCACTTTAAGCGGAAGTCGGTTAAATAATTTGTTTTCACCAAGAACCAACTGACTCACACCGTGTACACAATCTAGCCGCGGAAAACAAATTCTACAAACAATGTATTTTATTCTTCACCAAGGTTGATTTTCATCTTACATGCATACAAGTATTCCTCATTTGAACACCAAAATTTAATTTGAAATACAATCTGATTAAGCAAGTTAAAATCAAATTGTTGAATCCCATTTTAAAGTAATATTATTTAGAAAATAGAGCTTTGTAAATTGTGCATAATTATGTACATTGACATCTTGATTAGTTTGCACCGTAAGATTTTGTCGAAAGTCAAAATATTGAGCAAAAACGTTAATGAAATCGTGCACTATGCTGTAATGTAATGATATCACGCCGCCATACTATAAGGGTGCAATTTGTATTTTCCCCTAGAAAATGTCATCAACGGTGTCATAAGTCACGTTTGAATCCTTTATTATGACACATTTTAAGGTTTTTAGCTCTTTCGTTTTTCAACGTAGGTTCCGTAATAGAGTCTTTTATATAAAACCGTCTCATATCAAAATGAAACCAATTAGCTAGCAAAATATTCACAGCCGACTCGTCGTATTTATGACAGGTGTCGTCTGCTCTATTTCGAGCTAAGTTACTAGATTTGCAGTCTAAGGACGCTCCATTTGGCCCAAGGCACTCTTTTTCAGACGCACAAAGGAGCAGCCATTTCATGAAATTGTCTTGAAGGCTATCCGAGTTATGTAATATAAGCATATTGACAGTCATATGTGGCAATGAGTCCAACCTTGCCTCGTCGGTTGGTAGAAATTGTAACATATCTGGGTGCGTCATTGACAGAGGTGAATTTCTCGATATGGAAGACACTGCGGAAACGCCCGAACTTGTGGCTAGCTTCATAGCCGGCTCGATTCGTGAATTCTTCAGCCTCGTTTCCGGATCCATCCAAACAATAAAATGAAACTCTGCTAAAGCAATCTGAAAAGAAAAATGAAATAAGATATCAAGAGAAAAATAAGAGCAGTTTAAAACTCTTTTAAAACATAGGTTCCATTCAAGTGCGAAATAGTGTCAAACGTTTTCCACAAAACTGACTTCGTGGTAATGTCTTAATTCTTATCAGAAGAGAAAACTAGTTGATTTTATCAGCATAAAACCACTAAGACAATAATGCACGAATAGATTTTTAGGCTTGAAACGTCTGCATTACAAATGAATTTTTCGGGTCATCTCAACAAAAACAACAATATTGGTTTAATATCTTTGCTCACAAAATTCATCTATACAAAGTAAAATACCGGCCATTTTCAGTTTTTGGTTTAGATTATTCTGTCACTGTACTGGAATTGAATTACAATTGTTTTAGCAACAATTCGTGAAAGTCCGTTTCATGTAAATAGTCCGTAAATATTCCACCTCGTTAATATTGCAAACGTAGATAACGGACTGGGTGACTGGGTATAAGGAACTTTCTGGAAATTTATATGAATCATAGTTTGTTTTTCTGGATAACGGGACGTTTTTTATTAACTGGTAACGAAATTCCAACACACTTTTCGCCACTACTTTGAGGGACAAGACCTGGTGCTCAAAACATCATCTTCATTTGGTAACGGATTGATTGTTTGGTGTTTAACGCCGCGCTCAAGATTATTTCACTTATATGGCGACGTTGATAGTTTTATTGCGGGAGGAAATCGGGTTCTATGTCCGGAGGAAATCCACGACCTTCTGATGGAAACTTGCAACCATCCCACATAGGTCGTTCGGGCAAAAACCCAGTCAGGATTTGTTTTTCGGACTAAGTCAGATTCGAACCCGCTTTCCCTACTGAGCCATGCAGGCCCCGGTTTGGTTACGGAATCCCTCTGATAGAGTCAAGGGGTTAATTATCTTGTCCCTTTTTCAAATTATGTACCAAATTTGCAACGGAGGAAGTCTTACCTGCATCACAAACGGTCTCCAATACCTATTGCGCAGGTCTTTAATGTGTTCCGGAAATACATCAATCCAAAATGGCCGCGTTTCTACATTGCAGAGTTTGGTGAGCTGAAATATGTAAAATAATTTGCATCAGTTCATTTTCAGATAAATTAACGTACATTTATTTGGAAAGCTCAACCTACGTCTGACTAATGTAGGTCTTATGGCGTTAGGACAAATTGTATCAGGTTAAAACTACGTTTTAAAATTCGATTTTTTTCTTAATCAATACAAGTTCGATGATTTTTAGTAAACCTGGCCTTAAAAATGTACGTCAAAGTAAACTCAGGGTTAGCATTATCAAACATTAGCCCTGCTTATCTAAACTGTGCTTGTTTGAGGTAGCTTTTGAGCAATGTTTTGCCCGTACAAGACACAGACTGTACACATATTTTTCATTTTAACGTCAGTTTAAGTTTTTCGATGAGCAATCGGAACTTATAAAAACGTTGAAATTTTGGCAGATCATGCAACTTGGTGTCGAAAATGTATTAAATTTATTACTGTCAGGGAAAATGTATAATTTTAACTCACCTTATCTTTTTGGTCATCTGTTAAACTTATCTCAAAAATTACGATGGGAGTTTGTGGTAGATGCCTTTGAACGGATGCAATGAGTTGTAAAACGTCCTCAAATATTTCTTGGTAAGCTCCCGTGACAATAACAGCGTGTGCGGCGGTAGCCTCGTCTTCGGGCTCAATTTCTTGGGCAATGATCTGGGACACTCCTTTTTTGGCTGTTTTCTTAAATTTAAATTCCTTGCCTCGCTGTACCTCTCTCTCTGCACTGCGTTTTATTCTATACTGAAAGTGCCCATCTAAGTCCTTTTCTCCATCTTTATCTTGGACGAATCCGCTGTCGACGGGATCTTTTTCTTTTGGCGGAGGCTCTTCCCCTTCATCGCCGTCCTCAATAAAACCTTCGTCGTCCTCCAGATTTTCGACGCCGTCGTCAAATCGCCGCTTAACATTTTCCCCTTGACCCGCTTCTTCCCCTGAGTTGTCAACAGCACCATTATTTGGACTGAGTGTGCTATTGGATTCGGCATCTTTACCACTCTATACAAATAAAACACAATTGATTAAAGAGGCATGAGCTGCCAAAATTCACACGTTTTTCATAATCTCAGATCGTCACGACAGTAAGAGGCTTTGAAGGCCATCGAAAAACTAAATGATTGGCGTTGGAATGAGGAAAATCCATACAGTATGTGGCCTGTATGAACTGAAAACGTGTTCAAAAAGTAAACAAAATTTACATAACCGGGATGACCATTCATTCATTCTAAGCCAAAGTTAGTTGAAAACAATACTTTATCGTACAAGCACTTAAAAGCTTCTGAATTATACGTCTTAAAAAAAAAATAGCCAATAATTTCAACATTCTGTGTTAGTGTCAAAATATCAACATTTTGGCATCTCATGCCACTTTAACCTTCCTTATATTTGTTACATTCTTTGTTCTTTAAAAGAATACTTTTCCCTGTTGTGTTGGTTCCACTCTGTGTCACATATTCGATTTACAGCACTTAATGTACAGAAAGATTTGTTCTTGCCATTTGAATAGAGCCAACCATTTGCCATCTAGAACATCTCACAACGTGACCGTATAAGTTAAATTACCCAAAAATGGAACAACCGATGTCGATCCGTAATATTGGACTGACTGGCTAACTTCAGATCACGACCTGCTGATGCCAAAATGAAGTGAGAGCTGTACAACGCCGGATAGTCTTAGTGTTATGCATTTATGTCTTGTGAAAAACATCTGAGTGAGATGTTTCACTCGATTGCCTTTTGTGGGAGAGTTGCCAAGTAGTATTCGAATGTCGGGGGTTTCCACCAAGCAAACTACCACCCCCACCCCCCCACCCCTTTCCCCTCAACTAAACACGTCATCGCCGTCATATAAACATCTTCTTGAGCCAAGATACAATCTCTGAACCATCTGTGTTTTACATTTACAGATTATGATAGTTCAGCCCCTAAATACAACAGCGCCCACTAGTGAGAATGTCAAAGTTGATTTTTCTACCCTTACGGCGTCTTAACCAATCAGTACTCGTTAAACAAAAGCTCAAGGTATATGCATGCATTGACAACTAACCGCCATTACGTAATTTCTACGTTAGTAGAGAAGTGCAAGTGCTGGACGTTTTGATCAGCTGCAAGAATTTTTACTCGTATCCAATCAAACTTCGCTATACGATTTACGGATTGAACCATAATAATCCCCCCAAAACCTGGAATGGCTATAGGCATTTTACCCTGGCTCGAGAAAATGTCATATAAGTTAAATAATCTAAAGTTTAGCTAAAAACATTAAACAATTAATTTATGTGTCCATTGTTTTAACAACATGTCAAATGATATACTATTAATTTACTATTCAGGTATTGAGGGCATACTGAGGGCATATCTGAGAAAAGGGTTGCTATTGGATATACTACCACGGCACAACCATAATTCATTTTGAATCCTATACATTTAAAACATGTATTCCAACTGCATCCGCGGTCAACATTTGAACTGTTGGTATTCAGACGATAGTGATAAGCACTCTTATTTTTATTTAAATATTAATTAGATAGTTCCGAACCGACAAAGCTTGAAAATAATGTTCGGAGCAACTTTCAATTATCTCCAAGCCATAATGCGAAGTTGATGTTTTCCATTAGTATATTTGCATAATTAATCAGAATCTATGTTATATCAACAGCTCTTAAAATATCTAATTTAAAGTTTTTTTTCCAAACACGTCGATTCTTCGCCTGACACAGACCGAAACATAATGTTGCATATGTTAAATTCATTGTAGCACACTATCTTCATATTCAATACCAAAGACTGCCTTAAACAGAATTTTGGCTGAAAGAATCTTTCAGTCACCTAAAAAAGACTGGGGCTTGGTGACACAAAGTTAAGTATGTGACACATCGCCTTCCTATTAGCTACCTATATCTGAAAACTGTTATTGGTACAGACAGGCAGACTGGCATCTGCAGTCGCCAAAGCTACTCGGATAAGTGTCTACACTAAATACAGGCATACAACAGCAATTTCATTTATTTACGGACAAACAAAAGAAAGAAGGTGCTCCGCGACTCATTTTGGTCATCAAAAAGTTGTTTGGATACGTATAAGCTCTACTGTGAAACTACAGACCGATTAACAGCCATTTGCTCAATTACTGAATGCCAAAAGGCTAGGTGACTGTTTTGGTCGTCACAAATATCGAGACTCAAATTTAATTTTAATACATGACACATGGTCTAGCCAGCTTCATATATCAAAAGAAAAAAATTAAAGGCAGGCAATAGGTTTAAAGTTATGGAGCGGGCACGAACCGGAGACGGACAACGGTATGCTAATATACGCCCACTATAAGACTATATATAAAAATATAGGATATAAAGTCTTGGCAGTAGACAACCATTTTGGTAGGTCCTGACAGCAGATTACTAAAAGAAGTAGGGCAGAATTAACGATTAAGCGACATTTAATCTACCTATCTAATGAGTATATTAGTTTAATGAAGTCTACAACCACATCATAAGGGACTTGGACATATTGTACACTTGACCTGGTTAGGGCTTTGGGACGGCTCCCTAGGGCCAGTGAACGGATCGGATATCGATAGGGTGGCAGTTCTATGGCGACACGTCCAGGTCTCGTGTGTAACACTAAAACCTATATAACTGCAATTAAGTGATGAAAAAAACGGCTGGCACAATGGCTGCTGTGAAAGGCACTGACCGGGAGTACAGTGTTATTGTTGTCTATCAAAGGCGCCATTGTAGACATGAGTGTTGTCAGACTTAACAACGCCATAGTGTTCACTGGGACATCTCGACATGGTTGTTGTTGTTGTTGTTTGACATCTAGAATTGGGGCAAGTATTGACCCGCCACGTGTAGAATACCACGAGTATGTACACATATAAAGCAAAATGATAGTATATAGGCAAATGACACATTATATTAACCGCCTTGATATTGTATCAGTGGGTTTATAATCCATGTAATAACACTATTAAAGTATCCATATTCCGATAAAAAAATCATCTGTCACGAAAAAGATTTTAAGTAAAAATAGATTCAAGTCTAGAAAATTCGAAAATTAAATGCATTTATACCGCAGCTTACAAGGGGGTGGGGGCGGGCGACATTCCTCAACCATAAATTGTCTGAAAGAAATGTTTGAAACTCTCTTTAAACGTGGGTTCCATACTAATGATAAAAAATTAAAGACATCACCACGTCCTCAGTTGTTTTTTAACAACACGAGCTTTCGACACCTGTGCCGGTGTCTTCGTCAAGTGTAACTGAATTTAATGTTTCAAAATATTGACATATATACAAAAGAAAAAAACAAATGTGTTAAGTTGTCTTCCAACCACTTATACAAACATTTTTAAGCAGCTTCATCAGATGCGTATTTGAGAAACATTTAGATGTATGTTTGCCCCCTTCCCCACGTTTTGGCCCTCCACAGAATATTTCAACGTCTCAAAGATCAAAAAGTACTCAAAACCTTCATCGTTTCACTCAAACTCAATTTGATATAGATTTAAGCAGCTTACTGATCAACAAAGCACAGATGTATTTTCTGAATTCTAAAAAAACACTACAATTGTAATTTCGGTGTTTTTACACAGTAAAGCATTCCTATATTAAAGTGGCATGAGCTGCCAAATTCACACTTATTTCATAATTTCTGATCGTCACGACAGTAAGGGGCTTTGGAGGCCATCGAAAAACTAAATGATTGACGTTGGAATGAGGACAATCCATACAGTATGTGGCATGTACGAACCGGAATAGTGTTCGAAAAGTAAACAAAATTTAAATAACCGGGACGACCATTCATTCATTCTAAGCCAAAGTTAGTTGAAAACAATACTTTACCGTATTTTCGAGACTACAAGCACTAAATAGCTTTATACGTCTTGAGAAAAATAGCCAATAATTTCAACATTCTGTTTTAACGTCAAAATATCAACATTTTGGCAGCTCATGCCACTTTAAGCTAAATCACATCGACAGCTGATAGCAGTTGTAATTATTATTATTATATTTTAAAGGTTTGACTGATATTTTACGCCTTTTTCAAGAATAGGCCTTGGGTATATAATGCTATATGGTGGCGTCGCCCGGTTTAGTGGTAAAATAAATCGGATTTCTGTCCGAAGGAAACCCCAGAACTCCTGACAGGTACCGGTAACCACCCCACATCGATGCTCATGTCCGAGAAGATAAGTACCGGTATACAACATCTTAGATAGAATGTTTGGTGTTTTTCGCATTTAAATGGGAATATTGTGATGTTCAAGTGGAATAGACAGAGGGCTGTTTCTTACAAGATTTACTGGTGACGTAGGTCTTATGCAAGGCGTAACAGTCATAGCAAAACATACCTTCAACATAACGTTATGACCAGGCGCAGAGTTATGTCGAGGGCAAATATCTTGAAAAACTGCCCTTAAAAAACAACTCACTATCAAATTGACTAGCAATTTCTCTAAACTGAGCCGCGCAAAATGGAAGTTTGACTTATGAATTAAATATAATACCCCACTCGTAGGCTTACTAATAAATACCTACTAAGTGACAAGACTTGAAAAAAATAATACAAAATCAGGGTTGTATTTTAAAGGCGCCGCAAATAAGAAACGTTTCACTATTTTACTCATACAAATCCGGAGAAAGTAAGTTACTGCAGTGTTTAGAACAGAAGAATCTAGGCATTTACATATCCTGATTATTATTGTTTTGCTACTACGTTCGTCGTATAGCCTTAGCAGTGGGCAAAATTAGATCGTTTTTATTATACTAGTATATCATATAGTTATTGTCAAAATGTCACTGAAACAGGCTTATAGTGGATGAATTTTTTAGTTTATCGACTCATAAAGCGCAAATTGCATGGACCTTTGGGAACAGGTAGAGTCAACATCAGAGTGCCTTATCACCTGATCGCACATTGCTACTAAACGCCGCTAACATTACGATATTGAATTCTTTACTTAGACCTATGAAATAGCTGAAGGGATGTAGCAGTAGTACTTTTACAGGTGTAGTGCGACTTTATATATTTATAATTATATATTTATAAATTCGCTCTACGCCTGCGGTATATGATTATGGTAATGCTTGAAATACTCTGTTCTATGACGTCATAAACTCATAAAAGCTAAGGGAGATAAGCAAGTAAAGATCAGAAGCGCTGGTAAAAACAATGACAAAATTCATGAAAACAGCTTATAGTTTCATTTAATCGACAAATCAATCTATCGGAGCTTAGCGCAGCCCCTCCCCCACCCCCACCCCACCTCGTGTTAATATATTTCGCACAAGCCTCACTTGTAGGGCTGTGATCTGTGATAGTGCCCTCCCCCCACTTCCCATTACCTTCCGACGCTAAATGAGATTGAGCAAGGGTTTTGGGCTTATTTCGGGGCATGGGGCTCAATTCACAAAGCAGTCGCATCGCAAACGACGTATACTTGCCAATAGATACCATAGTGAAGAGATACGACGTCATGGCAACTGCGATTGATCGCTCTTTGCGACGGCTTCGTGAAACGGCCCCCCTGGTTCCAGACAAATCCGAGTAATGTGGATTTCTAGATTTATGAGGGCTCATCATCCTAACACATATGGACTTTTTTATATGTAATGTCATGTAAAACTCTGTATGGAGATGAGTTAAAGTTTCCCACAAACGTGTAATGGTTAACCGTGTTAAACTTGTCTCCATGGTTATTTTAGACAAGAAGATTTTCCCTGTGCCCGTGTGTTTTAGTGATCATAAATATAAATTAATAATGCAAAACAAAAGTATCCCGATCTTCGGTAAATTACACTGAGATGTGTTTATGGACTTGTGATATGTACATTTGACTGCGGCCACTTCACATGCCCAAATATATAATCAATACAACTATATCATTGAAGACGGAAAACAAGTAACATGGATGGCAACTTCTTGATGTATCACAAGTTGCCATCCATATTAGTTAATGTTTCCTTCTTCGTGTACCTTCAACTTCAACTTCTAAATGTCACTAAAAACTATATCATTGGCATAATTTACGTCTTCTGTCACCGCTAAGGAAATACCCTGGGCACAGAAGCAATTATTATGAAATATGGAGCCGACAGTTAAATAAATATGGTTATTACTCTGCATATATTTGCATGAGTTCAAAAGTAAACCAGACCCCAAAGCGGTAAGACACTAAACTCAAGTCGTCAAAGGGTTTATACGCCAAAGCTCCAAGGTAGAAAAGAAAAAAGTCGCCTAAGCATCTATACGCCAAAGCCTTAAGACACTAAAACTCAAGTCGTCAAAGCTTCTATACGCCAAAGCCTCAAGACACTAAAACTCAAGTCGTCAAAGCTTCTATACGCCAAAGCCGTAAGACACTAAAACTCAAGTCGTCAAAGCGTTTATACGCCAAAGCTCCAAGACAGAAAAGAATAAAGTCGCCAAAGCATCTATACGCCAAAGCCTTAAGACACTAAAACTCAAATCGTCAAAGCGTTTATACGCCAAAGCCTTAAGACACTAAAACTTAAGTCGTCAAAGGGTTTATACGCCAAAGCCTTAAGACACTAAAACTCAAGTCGTCAAAGCGTTTATACGCCAAAGCTCCAAGACAGAAAAGAATAAAGTCGCCAAAGCATCTATACGCCAAAGCCTTAAGACACTAAAACTCAAATCGTCAAAGCGTTTATACGCCAAAGCCTTAAGACACTAAAACTTAAGTCGTCAAAGGGTTTATACGCCAAAGCCTTAAGACACTAAAACTCAAGTCGTCAAAGCGTCTATACGACTAAGCCTCAAAACACTAAACGCCATGACAACTGGTCATCAACACAGCATGGCGTTAAAACAACAAAACCTTAGGACATCATACCGTATAGTCCCTAAAAAGAAAACATAGCGCCAAGAAAGCAAACTAATAAGAAAAAGAAGCGTCATAAATTAAAAGCACCAACACAGCGGAATGTCAAAACAACGAAGCGTCAAGACAACACAGTATTAAGTCAGTCCTTACCTCGCTAAGACTCTTCATGGAAAAAACGACCAGTAAACCAATTCCGGTTAGAAATATTAGCTTTGGTATCCTCCAACATATTCGACGCATTGTTTTACACTTCTTTTTCTTTTTAACCTTTTTGTGTCGACGTTTAGGGGGATTCGTCGGGTATAGGCCGTCGTGGGTGCTTTTGTCGCTTTCTGCCACATCGGTGTCTTCATCGGTTTCAGACTCGCTGTGTATCGGACGGCCAGTCATCGTTTCCCCGGCTGTCACACCCTAACACCACGGCGGGAGATTATTGGATATCGAACCGTAGTAACAGCCGTTAACATCCACATCCACTCTAGATCAAAAACCGCATAACTATCGATAATCACTCACTTCTGTTTGTTAATATACATGTTCTGAAAAAAAAACAAAAAAAACACATAAGAATAGATACTTAACTTCTGTGACGATATGGAAATATCGCATTATTTCTTTTTTTAGTATGGCAAAAAGCATCGCGCAATGGGTGACAGCGGACGTTTGCACATGCAGTTCATTGAAAAAAATAAATTTAGGTTAGATGCAAAATACAAACCCATTGCAATTAAATATATATCTCGTACAGTGGTTCTTGTACCGTAACGGGAAGAAAATCATAAGCCTAGCGTCGATGGGTGGCAGTTTGGAATCCCACTCAGTCACTACCAGAAATATAACTTTACGCCCACCGGCATATGGGTTGATTAATTGATTGTTTAGTGTTTTATATGGCGGCGTTGCCAGTTTTATTGTGGGAGGAAACCGGGCTCAGTGCCCGGAGGAAACCCACGACCTCCCGCTGGTACCGGCATATGGGAATTGTTTGACAGCAGTATATCGTGGGTTTCCTCCCGACTGAGTCCAGTTTCCTCCTCAATATAATTCAGATCCCCAGCTTATTATAATATAACACAGATCAACTTATAATTGGGTATTAGAGGCCTGAATGACCTAAAAAACGCTCGAAAAATATTTGAAAATTATGAATTTCATTATTAAACTCGGTGATTTGTTGCAGTTTTTAACAAGGCAAGATCTAATATTTTACACACGGGTTTGAGATTATCTGTTTTGTGTTTAAGCTACACATAAAGTGTCGTGGAGCTGCTAAAATGCGGAACATTATTTTCTAAAATTATTCTTAATCCCATTTTCCAGATTTTCCAGCAGAAAAAAAAACAGATTTATAAAAACATATTTGCAACAAAATCAAGGATAAGCCAGAAAAAAAAAACAGATTTGTTACAGATAAAAACCGGGACAGTTTGGAAAAATAAAAAATTCAATCAGCTATGAATATATATTGATTCTGTAACAGTCATGCATATCTGGATTTCTCTAATGCTTCAATTATACTTGATTAAGACTAACAAATACAATGTTTTATTTCTTTACATTGTCACTGTGCACTATAGATCTTTTCGGCTTAAGGATTGCGCAGGAGCCCCGTTGTATGGGAAAATGACGCTAAATTCAGTTTTTCGATCAATCTGAGGTCAGAATCGTGTTCATTTCGTCTATGACACAATGCAAAAGAGGCGTGTCATAGCGACCGCGGCAGAGAAATGACGCCAATGCCCTACAATTCGAACAAACATAAAAAAGTCATTCTAAGCCGAAAGGGTATATTATTGGGCTCCATGAAGGGTATAGAAAGTGTACATTTCGGGCTTATTTTCATTAAACTCTATATACCAAGCCACGTTCAAAATGTCCTCCAGTCTGACCGAGATTTGACGTACTTAAATCCTCGAGCTTATGCTTATGCTATAACAACATTATTCTGTTCGTATATACCATAAACAGCACAGTTTATTTCAAATTCAGGACGTGATTAGCATATAAAATCAGCATTTGATGAAGTACGCTGTTATTTTAGACAAGAAGATTTTCCCTGTGCCCGTGTGTTTTAGTGATCATAAATATATACAAAACAATTATACGAAAGATAAAATATCCAACTGTATTGTTAGGTTGATATAGGATCTGAAATAATTTATTCCTCATAAAG
Source organism: Lepidochitona cinerea (assembly GCA_963971465.1). NCBI lineage: Eukaryota > Metazoa > Mollusca > Polyplacophora > Chitonida > Tonicellidae > Lepidochitona > Lepidochitona cinerea. The sequence goes on from OZ020562.1 coordinate 29,796,652, forward strand.
ATTTTTAAGAGATAGAGTAAATATTTCCCGGCTGTTTACCTTAACTCCCATCTGTCACAGTATATATGCATGCGTTCTCTACATGAAAGCATTAGCGTAATAAACGCTAAAGGCCGATAACTCAGGGATTTGTCCTGATGCTCTCGCTAATAAAAGGTTTCTTTGTGATGTGCTAACAGTGCTTTCTTCGCGTCAAATATTTCACCAAAACAAAATAACAACAGCAGCTTATCGGAGTGCTTCAAAGTGAAACGGTTGGCCCTTTTTAAATCAACATTGCCTTTAGTGATGTCGCTAGACAAACAAAGCGTCAGTAAAAAGGAAAATGCTTAGTCAATGAAATGTAAATAGAAGGTCGAAAACCCAGTAATCGCTTAAGGTAACTTGTAGCATATCGATTAGAAGAGCCCGGAGTTGAGGAATTTACGCTCCTGACTGCTCCACTATTTGCCTTTCATCAATCCATTTACAACTCTCACGTTTGCGGTTTGCGGAAGTTTGAGCACCTCCCGAAAGCGTCCTGAGGCATTCTCGCACAAGCATTCATCAACAATCTCACAAAATTTCCCCAACAGTGTTCTCACAAAAGCCATTAACAGCATTTTTACAAAAGCCTTCAACAGAATTTTCACAAAACCATCCAACAGGGTTCTCACAAAAATATCCAACAGCATTCTCACAAAAGCATCCAACAGCATTCTCACAAAAGCATCCAACAACATTCTCACAAAAGCATCCAACAACATTCTCACAAAAGCATCCAACAGCATTCTCACAAAAGCATCAAACAACATTCTCACAAAAGCATCCAAAAGCATTCTCACAAAAGCCTTAAACAGAATTTTCACAAAAGCATCCAACAGCATTCTCACAAAAGCCTTAAACAGAATTTTCACAAAAGCATCCAACAGCATTCTCACAAAAGCGTTAAACAGAATTTTCACAAAAGCATCCAACAGCATTCTCACAAAAGCCTTAAACAGAATTTTCACAAAAGCATCCAACAGCATTCTCACAAAAGCGTTAAACAGAATTTTCACAAAAGTATCCAACAGCATTCTCACAAAAGCCTTAAACAGAATTTTCACAAAAGTATCCAACAGCATTCTCACAAAGGCGTCCATCAGCATTCTCACAAAAGCGTTTGACAACATTCTCACCAAAGTACCAAACCGTAGTCTTACACAAGTGCCAAACAGTATTCTCAAAAAGTGCCAAATAACATTCCCCCAATAACAGTCTCAAAAAGCGTTCAACAGGATTTTCACAATAGCGTCCAACAATTTCCTCACAAAAGTGTCCAAAGCATATGTGTAGCGTCTGAAAATGTTCTCTTATGTTTTTGGACGTTTTGAGATGTGATTAAAGACTTTTAGCGTTGTCGTGTTGAAGTTATGACCTGGAAGTTAGGATCTGAAATAATTTATTCCTCATAAAGATTTTTAAGAGATAGAGTAAATATTTCCCTGCTGTTTACCTTAACTCCCATCTGTCACAGTTTATCACCATTGAGAGAAATTTCTTGGCATTTGATTGGTCGAAACGCCCAGAATGTGAGTCTGCATCCCGGTGCTTTCCGTGTATATATTTGATTCTGTATAACCCCGGAGTTAAGATCTCACGCGCTGTTATTACCACGGAGTGAAGGTCTTGGTGCGTCACAGCATTCTTCCGTCAAGACGAAATCCTATTGTGACGTCAGTTTAGAATGTTGTTTCGTCAGCATTGAACGCTATGCTTGTCTCAAAGATCGTGAAAACCGATATAACTTTGCAACGCCACAATAGAATTTATTTCTTTCGCGACGTCATTTAGACCTTGCTCAATACACTCAACCCATGACATGAACTAATCGAATAAAGAACAGCTGATTATACCCAGTTTTAAGTAAACAAGCTGCTCTGGATGGTGATAAATTCGTTATATGACGCCCTTGCGTGGGTATACGGGTAGATATTTGGTGTCTGACAGATATTTTTCCTCGGCTTCGCCTCGGACAAATATTAATGTCAGACACCAAATATCTACCCGTATACCCACGCAAGGGCGTCATATAACTAATAATATATGCATGCGTTCTCTACATGAAAGTATTAGCGTAATAAACGCTAAAGGGCGATAACTCAGGGATTTGTCCTGATGCTCTGCCTGATAAAATGTTTCATTGTGATGTGCCAAAAGTGCTTTCTTCGAGTCAAATATTTCCCCTAAACAAAATAACAACAGCAGCTTATCGGAGTGCTTCAAAGTGAAACGGTTGGCCCTTTTTAAATCAACATTGCCTTTAGTGATGCGGCTAGACAAACAAAGCGTAAGTAAAAAGGAAAATGCTTAGTCAGTGAAATGTAAATAGAAGGTCGAAAACCCAGTAATCGCTTAAGGTAACTTGTAGCATATCGATTAGAAGAGCCCGGAGTTGAGGAATTTACGCTCCTGACTGCTGCGCTATTTGCCTTTCATCAATCCATTTACAACTCTCACGTTTGCGGTTTGCGGAAGTTTGAGCACCTCCCGAAAGCGTCCTGAGGCATTCTCACACAAGCATTCATCAACTATCTCACAACATTTCTCCAATAGTGTTCTCACAAAAGCACCCAACAGCATTCTCACACAAGCGTCCAACAGCAATCTCACACAAGCATCCAACAACATTCTCACAAAAGCATCCAACAACATTCTCACAAAAGCATCCAACGGCATTCTCACAAAAGCATCCAACAACATTCTCACAAAAGCATCCAATGGCATTCTCACAAAAGCATCCAACAACATTCTCACAAAAGCATCCAACAACATTCTCACAAAAGCATCCAACAGCATTCTCACACAAGCGTCCAACAGCAATCTCACACAAGCATCCAACAACATTCTCACAAAAGCATCCAACAACATTCTCACAAAAGCATCCAACGGCATTCTCACAAAAGCATCCAACAACATTCGCACAAAAGCATCCAACGGCATTCTCACAAAAGCATCCAACAACATTCTCACAAAAGCATCCAACAACATTCTCACAAAAGCATCCAACAGCATTCTCACAAAAGCCTTAAACAGAATTTTCACAAAAGTATCCAACAGCATTCTCACAAAAGCCTTAAACAGAATTTTCACAAAAGTATCCAACAGCATTCTCACAAAAGCCTTAAACAGAATTTTCACAAAAGTATCCAACAGCATTCTCACAAAAGCCTTAAACAGAATTTTCACAAAAGTATCCAACAGCATTCTCACAAAGGCGTCCATCAGCATTCTCACAAAAGCGTTTGACAACATTCTCACCAAAGTACCAAACACTAGTCTTACACAAGTATCAAACAGTATTCTCAGATAGTGCCAAATAACATTCCCCCAATAACAGTCTCAAAAAGCGTTCAACAGGATTTTCACAATAGCGTCCAACAATTTTCTCACAAAAGTGTTCAAAGCATTTGTAGGCAAGCGTCTAAAAGTGTTCTCTTATGTTTTTGGAAGTTTTGATATGCGATTAAAGACTTTCAGCATCGTCGTATTGAAATTATGACAAAATTACTTTGGAGATTCAAAAACATAACCAGTGAAACATCTGTAGTCAATTGGGACACCACTAAAGTTTTTAGTGAATGAAGATACACAGAACTAAATAGGGTAAAATAGAATCGTGATCTAAAGTCTTTCCCTTTTGATGGTCAAGACTTCTTAATACTAAAAATTAAGAGCTTAACTTTGGAAAAAAGTTATGTTTCGCAAGTGTTACTCGGAAAATATATTACTTACTGCTCATGGCACTTTCTCATTCGGATCGAACTTTCGCAACCGGTCGGCTTTTACGTGCCTCGGACAGTTTGCGCTTTTTATAAGGTAAATCGTCATATGTTTTGGCTGAATAAAGGTGGCATCAGGAAGTACATAATCACTACCTTACATTATCAAGGGGACACTTTCGTCGGGCCCTCAAGTGTGTATGGAAAGTGCTCGTTTTGCAGCTAGCGTTTTGTTGCCACATTCAAAATCACTTGCAGTCTATCAGAGGGCATATCACGTACGTAAATCCCCGAAGTTATCAGACTGGCTACGGTTTTGTCATTGTTAAAGTTGGATGATCTTTCTAAATGTTGATATCTTTCCGTTGAAACCAAATTTTGAAATGTTCAGCTATTTTTCTCTAGAAGTACAGCCTTTGTTGTTATTAAGGTGCCGAAGGTTAATTTCAGTAGTGGATACTGGATACTAAGTGGTAGATAATATCCAATATCTACCAATAATTATCCGTTTCTTTACAATTCCAATGGCAACCTCTCAAAACTGTTACTGATGAGGAGGAATTGGTTATTTGAACACGTTGATGTGATGTTGAAAAGTTGTCCAATGTTGTCTTAGTTAGTGTAATTTAGAAAGTGAGTTTAACAGTATTGTCGTTATTTTGGGGATTACGCTTTTTTTTTAAAATGCCATATCCTGGAAGCCGGGTTCGATTCCCGTTTCGGGCGTCACCCAAAATCGGTAGAAGAATTTCTGCCATTTTTTTTCAAGAAAGTGTAATCCAAAAAATAACGAGAATATTATTTAAGAAATGCTATAAGTAATTCATAAACAGCTATTTTGTTGAATTGATTCATTGGTTGATTGATGTTTTACGCCGTAAAGGTTATCTCATGTAACGACTGGGCCAGGTTGAGTGCGGAGGAAACCGGGCTCTTTGTCCGCAGTTCTCCGCGTATCGGGTAAGGCGTCCACACCGATCAAGCGAAAACCCCACTCAGAATTTTTAGAATTATTCATCGACTGGGTGGAGTTCGAACCCGCTGGCCATCGATGGAATACCTGTGTCGGACATCCAATAATCGCTTAAGGTAACTTGCACGATATTGATTCAGAGAGTTAGAGGAATTACGGATTGTCCAGTATCTGTGCACTACCAATGTAGCAATAGTTGTACATAAAAGTAATAACTCAGCACTTCAGTCAATATTAGCTTACATCATAATTGTACATAACTGTAAAAGCTTGGAATTAAAGATATAGGGATTGTCTACGTTGTGACATTTTATTTCCCTTTTTCTTGGTTTTGGTCATTCAGTTCTCTATTGGCGAAGGCTCTCGAAAATCGAAAACTACAATTGTTTTTTTGTCAAAATGGCAGACATGAGGCCAGCCCAATCTCATTCGCGCAAGACCCCCTGCTACTACGTGAACGCGACGGACCTCTCAGGCCGTCCCAGGCCATTTGCCTTAGTCTGCTAAGGGGAATCCCCTTTTGCCAGTGCTGCGGAGGAATACTCTCACTACAATCATATGACGTAGACATACAAAATAGCATGTTGAACGCTGGCCTGTTCACAATGGCAGAGGGTAGAAATATAGTCCCTGTATTTCCTCAACGATAATTCTAAACTTAAGGGCGTGTACCAGAAACGAAATACAAGTCAACATATAGAATCAGGTAAACATCACGTACAAATCAATTTTGGAAGTAAGTTTGATTACCCAAATTTTGGGTAAAATGGCTTGGGACAGCCTGAGAGGTCCGTCGCGTTCACGTAGTAGCAGGGGATCTCGCGAGAATGAGATTGGAGGCCAGCCCACTGGAGATCATGACGAATGTGTGAAAACAAACTGATTGATTGATTGGTTGATTGATGCTTTAAGTCGCGCTCAAGATTATTTCACTTGTGCGGCGGCGTTGCCAGGTTTAGTTAGAGAGGAAACCGGGCTCATTCCCCGGAAGAAACCCCCGACATTCAGCAAGTACCTAGCAACTCTTACCCATACGGCGAATATTATAGGTTCTGAATCTGAACCGATAAGCTTATGAGCCTTTTGCGTATGTTGTAACAGTCCCTCCCCCGGGATTGTATTCTCGATATACACAATGGGATTCAGTTGGATATCATGGCGAATACAATCGTTGTCATGGCAACTGCGACTGCTTCATGAAATGGGGGCCCTGGGCGGAGTTCCAGAAAAATCAATAAACTTTGTCTCTGAAACTTCTGAAATTGCATTTTAAGGACACCTGGTCATCCGTTTGGGGAAAGAGGCCGGACCTTCACCCAAGGTTAATATCTGCATAAGTGTATCGTTATTCTTTTACACGCGGCTACATATTTGTTTAACGGTCGGGTTCAGTCGGAACATACTTCGGCTATCTTCGCTCGCTACCGGTCGGCTTTGACAACGGTATTTGACGCACGTAAATCCCCAAAGTTATCAGAGTGGGTCGGGTTATTTTCACGATAACCTCCCCTTGCTCAGAGGGTCCTGTTGATTCGCGCAAATAGATTTCAAAAGAACGATATTGCACGCAACATACAAATACACTACCTTATTGACAAAGGTAAACATACCTGTATTTTCCCACCAGTCGTTCAGGTAACAAAATAATGGCGTGTTGAAAGAATGCATATTTTCACGTCGCGTTTGAAAAGCAGTAGTACTGTTTAAATAGGACTATATATACATCTGTAATGGTACCTTGTTATGTTCGACAAAAAGTCTCTGTGAAAAAAATCCAACAGCGGTATATATAAAACCTTCCAATCGACTTTTTAAAGCAATGCTAGGGTTAACATTTAAGTGGATCTTTGTTTTTGTATAACGCTGAGTAAAAAACATTCCCGGAATCAATATCTCGATGTTTGACAAGTCCATCATGTTGAAAGGTAAGCTAACCCTTCTGACAGTGTCGTGTCTGTAATTAAACGCGTACTAGAATAATTCCATCGATATAACATAATGGTCACGCCATATCGGACGTCCGGTATCCCAAGGGCCAGTCTTGGTCGACGGGTCCTGCCTAGAATTCATCTCAGATGGCCCCAGGAAATGAGGCTAAATTCCCAAGGCGTCAGCGGATGAATCGGGTTTGATTGTTATCTTTAATCCGTTACTGGATTTGGAGTCGTGTTTACTCTTTAGATATACGGGCATAAACATAGAAATAAAATAATAACTAACTATAACCCTCAAACAGGGGTTCCTTCTTGATGCTACACGGGGTTAAGTAAAAATTCGATGCGTTAAAATGGCGACTTATTCAGCAATCTGCTTTTTATCGGTTATGAAATAGCACCCTCCCTTGTACATATATGTATGAAGACTTAAATACACGGGCACAGGGAAAATCTTCTTGTCTAAAATAACTATGGAGACAAGTTTTTAACTGTGTTAAAAATAGATACATTTGTATCATTTAGACCATTGTATCCCAGCATAAGTTCTTGTAATAAACTAAACCCGTGAAATTTCATTAGGTTGACGAGGGACACGAGCTTGGCGGTAGTCAGTAGAATTTTCTGGAACACTTTAAAATACATTGGCAATGCTATGGACAGAATATCGGCAGACTGAGATTGAACCCCATAGGATCATGGGAAAAGAAAGTGAAAATTTTGTTTCCCCTCAGAAAAACCTATGTAGAAGACGGAAAAGAGAGTTTAGTTCTGACCAGCATATCTTTCAAACACTTGTTCTGTTTATAAGCAATGACTGGCCTTCGGATCAGAGGTCGAGCCATTAAAATTTGGTTCCCCCCATAAAAACCTAAGTAGAAGACGGACAAGGGAGTTTAGCCCTGACCAGTATATCTTTTAAACACTTGTTCTTTTTATAAGCAATGACTAGCTTTTGGGTCAGAGGTCGAGCCATTTTACTTTGAAGTAGTTTGTATTCTTCTACTATAATCTTGGTCCATAGCAATGCTGACCTTGTTATACTGAAACACAAACGGCATTATAGTTTTATCACGACACCTTCCCGAGTTCAAACCCAAAGGATAAATAGTTTGTAATGTTTGAATCCAAAAACTTTCCATTTTCAAACGTTTGAGCTTTGTATCTGCAGCGGAAGTGAAGAAAGGGATTTTTTCAATGGGTATGATTTCAAAATGGCCCATGACCGAATGACCAAGAGTATTGAAATGTTGTGTCACGGGCACATCACGTTTCTGTCTAATACTAGATAAATGGTTGGCTGCTCTTTGTCGTAGAGAGTTGTGAATGTCTTCGACATATTGCTTGCGACATTTTTTCCGCGTGATAACATACATGTACACGATATTAGAGGACACGCAATTAAAATTCTCTGCCATTTGATATTTGTTGGGAGATTGTTATCAGAAAAAGGTTCTGCGATCTGCACGTATACATCGAGTCTAGATACCCAGTAGTATGACATGTATGACCCTTGTAAATAGTTACATCCTAAAAAGCTACAAAAGTGTCAATGGTAGGCTGTAGTTTAATGCTGGGGTCGTGAGAATTAAGAGTATCAACGAAAATATGAAGGTCTTTCAACGTATACCGCAAAATTATAAAAAAAATCTCATCCAGATACCGAAGGGAAATGAAAGGTTGTTTTTGACATTTGCAAAGAATACCACTCTCCCATTCAGGAATGAAAATAAAGGCAAAGCTAGGACTAAAACGTGTTCCCATAGCACAGCGTTTAATTTGCTGATAGATCTACCCGTTAAATTCAAAATCGTTACCTTTTAAGCTAAGTTCCAAAAATTCTACAATTGTTTGGCCGGACGACGGTGGTTAGGATATCTTTGGAATGCTGATTTTATGGATTTTAGACCCAAGTCTATGTCAATGTTTGTATACATAGACTCCACATCCAAAGTAACAAAAATTACATCCTATGGGATGGATTTCTCAGACAATTTGGCCAACAAATCATCCGTATTTTTTATAAAACTAGGATGCCAATTCGCTGTAGGCTTTAGAAAGTAATCAATTAGCTTTGATATTCTATAACTTTCACTACCATAATCTGAGATAATAGGACGCCCAGGGGGCATTGTAGGATTGGGCCATTTTCCAATGGGATTCTGTTTTTAGAGTAATCATCAGATACCAAATAACGATACTGTGTTTCATTAGGAAAGCCTTTTTCTTTAAGAGAAAGAAGAATTCGACTATTCTCAAGCCTTTATCAGCAGGTTTAATAACTATGTTTTGATTTCCCCATAGCTTAATTAAGACAAGACATTCTGAATGAGTACGGTTAAGTTGGTTTCTAGGATTAGCTAAACCATCAAATTTCCTTGATACAGAGTCACCACTTACGTTTATTTCTGGGTGATACATGTGAGAAGGGGGCGTGTAGCGGCTTTTAGATGTAAACGGCTTGCGCACCCCACTAGAAACTCGGTAGATATCAACCAGACCTATAATTCTGGAGAAGTTCATAACATGCACTAATTTACTAATAAAAAAAATACATATCAGATAATGATTTGGGACAAGGCACAAATGAAAGTCCTCTATTGAGTAGAGATATATCATCAGCAGTGAAATCAAACAGATATGTTGTCTAGCACTGGCTTCAAAAGATAAGCGTCAACCGCCAACCGGGATAGTTTCGCGTCTATCATGAGACCTTGAACTTTCTGTCGCTGGCATTTTCCTCTGTCACTCTGAACAGCGACAGTGTCAGGCAATCAGCAATGCTAGTGTTCTATCAGTAAAACTCATCAACGTACTAGTTATTTCGAGTCAACTGATTTTAAACATTCATAAATCCAATGAACGTTTTCAGTAACCTGTATACATTAACGCAATTACTGACGTTTTGTAAAGTTCGGACTAGATGTAAAGTATGTCCGTTATTTATCTTAATATGTTCTATCTAAGTACAGAAAACGAGGCCTGTTTGGTCATCTTTAAATCGAGAATAAAACTATATATATCATTCCTGTTTTAGATTTTGACTCTGAGAGACTTAGTCGCCATTTTCTCTCATAAAAACAACAGTTAATGCACAACTAGCGTCGCAAAAGATTATTTTACAACTTGAAATTGCATTGATTCGTAGAGGGAAAATAATTTAACGTTAGAACCAGCTGTCCTATAACTGCTTTTGTTACTTAGTTTAAATACAATATAATGTCTGCCTGAAACAGTTTTACATAACAGGAGCCTGTTTCACGAAACGGCGTAGCGCAAATTTTTACGTAACTGCCAAGGCAACTCATACTGTAGAGATACGTTAGTATGCAAGTTACGCAAAAAATACATCTACGCCGCTTTGTGAAACAGGCTCATGATCATCAACGATAACCAGATGTGTACGAAACTTAGGGTGTGTTTCCACGGACCTACATAAAGCGTGCGTTGACGGATGCGATTGTTTAACGGATAGGACGAAGTGTTTCCACGGACGCGCAAACGCATGCGATCGAGAGTGCGACCTGTCATAGGGTTACAGTCAAGGTCATATCACTGACAACAATGTTTTTTTTGATTTGGGGAAAGAATGTGAAGACGTGGACTGTGGACATCTACATAGCCTTTTCATACAAAATACATTTACAACACAAACTCACTCAGTGATTTCTGTGGATTTCGATCTGACAGCAAAAGATCATTACTGTCGGAAACCCCCTTCAATGACGTCATGATTAACGAAATCCCTCGTCCGATGCGTTAAAAATGGGACAAGCTCCATTCTCTGTCCGTTAACGCGTGCATTAAAGACTATCGGACTGACCGTGGAAACGCTATAGCGTATTTCTGTAGTTCCCATTCTTTGGGGAAAATCGCATCCGTCAACGCACGCGTTAACGCATGTCCGTGGAAACACGCCTTTACTCAAACTACCTGTATCTTTCTGTTAGATATAGATTGTATATGATTATTGATATATCAGTGCTGTATGTTTCTGATATCGAGTGAGTTTTGTTTCAATTATTCAACTAAAACTACCAATGTGTTGGTATGCGTTGTTAATTTCAACCCACCCTCACTCCTTATCAGATGCAAGCTATCTACCCCATTGTTTCGCTGGTTACAAGTTCGAGTCACGCCTACAATTATCTCTTGTCCATATTATTCTTATAGTTTCGTCGGTCACAATTTTTTACGTGGTCACAACGTTGCTATATATCTCTAACAATGGTTACGGGGTCACAACGTTGCTATATATCCCTCGATATGGTTATGTGGTTCCAACTTTGTTATATATCTCTCGCTATGGTTACGTGGTCACAGCGTTGCTATATATCTCTGGCAATGGTTACGTGTTCACAGCGTTGATATATATCTCTGACAATGCTTACGTGGCCACAGCGTTTTTATATCTTTGGCAACGCTTACAGAGTCACAACGTTGCTATATATCCCTCGAAATGGTTACGTGGTCACAGCGTTGATATATATCTCTCGTAATTGTTACCGCGAACGTTGTAATATATCTATCGCTATGATTAAGTGTACACAGCGTTGTTATATATCTCTCGCAATTGTTATCGCGAATGTTGTAATATATAGCCTATATCGCTATGATTAAAGTGGCATGAGCTGCCAAAATTCATACTTTTTTCATAATTTCTGATCGTCATGACAGTAAGAGGCTTTGAAGGCCGTCGAAAAAATAAATGATTGGCGTTGGAATGAGGAAAATACATACAGTATGTGGCCTGTACGAACCGAAAACGTGTTCGAAAAGTAAACAAAATGTAAATAACCGGGACGACCATTCATTCATTCTAAGCCAAAGTTAGTTGAAAACAATACTTTATCGTACATTTTCGAGACTAGAAGCACTAAAAAGCTTCTGAATTATACGTCTTGAGAAAAATAGCCAATAATTTCATCATTCTGTTTTAACGTCAAAATATCAATATTTTGGCAGCTCATGCCACTTTAAGTGGTCACAGCGTTGTTATATATCTCTCGCAATTGTTACCGCGAACGTTGTAATATATCTCTCGCTATGGGTACGTGGTCAGAACGTTGTAATATATCTCTCGCTATGGATACGTGGTCAGAACGTTGTTATATATCTCTCGCAATTGTTACCGCGGACGTTGTAATGTATAGCCTATATCGCTATGATTAAGTGGTCACAACGTTCCTATATATGTTTCGTAATGGTTACGTGGTCAAATCGTGTTTATATCTCTGACAATGCTTACGGAGTGACAACGTTGCTATATATCTCTGACAATGGTTACGTGTTCACAACATTGTTATATATCCCTCGCAATGCTTACGGAGTCACAACATTGTTATATATCCCTCGAAATGCTTACGGAGTCACAACGTTGTTATATATCCCTCGCAATGCTTACGTAGTCACAACATTGTTATATATCCCTCGAAATGCTTACGGAGTCACAACGTTGTTATATATCTTACGCTATGGTTACGTGGCCACAGCGTTGATATATATATATCTCGCAATGGCTAAGAAGAAATGAACAAGGATTCGTAGATTTTTGTCATCTTATAGGCTTACTGGTATAGCTATTTCCAAAATTCTGTCTAAACTTTGCATTGCATGTACTGTTGACTATTAATCGATTGTTGGGTTTATGTATGCCCGTTTCTCACAGACAAACTGTAGAAAGTTATTTTACAAGTTAGTTGTATAATGATATACTTACGATGAGTTGAAAGATCATTCAAGCAAGAGGTCCCAGAAACTTGTCGGAGATGTATGTCGAGTTGTCGAATATAATAGTACCCAATATAGATGTTTTGGATAAAACTTCCCTGAAAATAATTCCTTGATATTCCTTGAATCACCGACGTCACGATATAAAATCTTTCACTTCCGGTATGATATTTGTTACATGACTTTTCTATTCTTTTTCTTCGCAATCGACCTGCTATGGTAAATAGTACTCATGTTCCAGTCTCCTGCCCGATTTTGCTCTTAAAAATTATTTTTCTTTTGTATCAACTAAATTACTTTTTGACACATGGATTTTTTCCGGTTAAGAATTGTGCCTTTCGTCCGATGTGCTGCAAGTTTACTCATGTCAGACGGGGACTTGTCCTACAGCGAACAGCGTACTTTTCCGTCGTCAACGCTTAGAAATGCAGTTTTCCACAGAATCGCAAGTTCCTCTACTACTATTAGTTGTGCTGCAATTTACAGGGTTCATGTCCAGTCTATTTCCCTGCTGTGAATGACGACATCAAGTCCCGGGACTGGTAAACACCTGGAACTGTTCTGCCTTCTCCGCGGCCGACTGTATGTTGTTAAAAATCCACTGCAAAGTATTTGTTTTTGTCCTCAAGCCCCCCTTGTAAACAAAGCGAATAAAATTGTTTGCGGGACACGAATGACTGTGTCTGGGACATCAACGACTGTTTCTTTGAAGCTTTGTTCATCGGATATGCACAGCTATTGACTCATTGCAGTTTCCAACTGTGCTGGCAGGCATTCTTTGAATCCTGCCGTGTACAGGTTACAGCTGTCACATATATAAGGTAAGCTACTGCAGTGTTTGTACTGATAGCATTCTCATTAGTTATATTCCAGCATCAAAACACACACCACACATCTTTTATCGCTGTTAGTCTATATAGGTGCATGGACGCGTGTAGGAACACTGGTTATTTTATACACACCGCTCACCTATATTATTAATAATGCAAAACAATCGACGACCGCCATCCGCGACGGCCCTCGCGACTTGCTCGATGTCACGTGACCTATACACATCAATTCAATTATTAGCCCGGCGATAAAAAGTTATTGGGAAAATTATGAAATAACGATCGTCCATTGTGAACCTACTACTTAATATATGGACTCTATTTGATTTGCTGTATTATTTTCTCTTATTAAAATCATAACGTCCACAGAGTAGGCGAGGGAAGATAATCATTGTTCTGTTTGTTGGACGAGCAATGTCACGGTACATCAGTTCCAACTCTGTACTGATACTATTCTAGGCTAAACAAACAATACAAAAACACTTCCATTTCAAAAGCATTCAGGCGCCATTGCAATCCTGTGCTTAGTGATAGGAAGCTGAATAAAACTAGTTCTGTGTATTTTTTATTTCTTGTCAATCGATGAATTTTGTCATGTTGGTAACATGTGTTGCCTACAACAAAACCAAAGGCTACAAACGTTGTATCGTCGTTTAGCTATCTATATTGTAAGCTTATCGGTACAACATGTGTCATCATTTATGATTAGACTCTTGCCGATTTCAACACAGATGCTTGGCCTTTTATATTATGGATGCAAAGAGTCTGTTCGTTCCTAAACTACTTAGAATAAGGCAATTTTTGCTAACCTATTGAAGCAATAACGGTTAATTTGCTAATTCAGTAATTTCCCTGATGATGATTACAACTTGCAACAGCGGTTAAACATATAGAATCTGAATTAGCTCTATCTATATTTATGAAACTTGTCTCCATGGTTATTTTAGACAAGAACATTTTCCCTGTGTGCGTGTGTGTTAGTGTTCTTAAATATATTTATGGACGCTAAAACACACGGGCATAGGGGAAATCTTCTTGCCTAAACTAACATCAAATACAGCCAATGTGTAGTACAATTCATAATACTGTTGACCTCAAAACCAAAAAAAGGGTTTCTGGACTTATTCCAGTAAGGAGTTTAAAGGTTTTATGAACAACTTTGGCTATTATATCTTTTCTTAAGTTAAATTTGCTTGTGATTTTGTACTTCTCAAGTCAGCCAAAAAGAAAATATGATTTTGAGAGTAAACCCAAAATTGAATGGTTTTGTGCCGCTATAAGGCGGTTACGGAAACTTATAAGCTCGAAAAAAACTAGTCAAACGTGACGTCATACACGACCTATGCCAGTGCCTGTACTCATCGGAGGTCGAATTTAACGTCATATTTGGCAGGTTATACCGAGTGAAAATATGCATATTGCATCCACGCCTACATAAACGATCGGAGGGCGTACACAACTGATTCTTTTTATCTTTCCTTTTTAAAGCGGGAAGGGCCACGAGCTTCAGTAAAGTTATAGGCTTTGTCCAAATCACAATCGTTCTAAGTGGTAAATGAGAGTTGTGGGCAAACTTAGCTAATGACCGAATGTTTCATTGATTTAATTAAGTAATTAGACTAAAAATTAAACTTCCTTCGTGAAGTTCAAATGTCAATTATCGAAACGAATTTCTATAGTCTCCGCCTTGACATGCGCAGTAGAGTCTTCCGTCTGCTTGTCATAACAAAGTCACATGTTTGAAAGGAGCTGTTTGAATACTACGGAATATCAAAGCGTAAGTTGATTTTTACTTGCTTTCTTCTTGTTTTGTCGAATAATCGGAATTATGCAACCAACGTAGATTTACGACTGACTAATCTTTGGATGATAAAATGAAATACCAGCCTCGTAGTGCAAGCTGAGTGTGTACAAATCACAACAACAACGACACGTCGATCGAAATCGAGTGTCGCTGTAGTGTTATTTCACAGTGGTTTTAGCTTATTAAAAAAAAGGCAATTTATATCTGTCCTGTACTTCCTTACTATTGGTGATTTTTTGTTTTATTTGAAGGTGAAATAAGAAGCCAATAGATCTTCCACAAACGTTCTAGTCTCTCGTCGTCTCGATCTGTTTTATTTTTACTCTTGGTCTAACTTCTAACTCTAAGCGTGGATTTGTTCTGTGACTGACTGGCATTGTTGGACAGGTAGTGAATGTGGAATGCAAATGGGCAAGCATACGAATAGTAAGTACATATACAAGAGGCTTAATTTCGTAATTAGTATAGTAAGAAATAGTTTTGTATATTTACAAATCATCTAGACTATAGGGGCCTATACTTGAAGAATGGTATTTTACTTGTCAAGTCATTCCAATCCACCCCACTTGTGGTTATTTGGTCTACTCTCCAATTAATCAAATGTCAAACTGTATGTAATACGGAGAACATTTTAAATGATGTACCCCTCTCGCTCTAAATTTGCGACAAAGTCATATAAATGAAATAACATTGAGTGTGACATAGAAAACCATTCAGTATAATACTAGTAAAACTGCTCTAAATGCATCTTCACCAAGGTTTGATTTTCAGCATCTAAAATAAAACTTTAGAATTTATGTTATAAAAAATTCACTACATAATAATGACAGTGCACTGTTGTTTATTTTTTCAACAGTCGTGAACAACTTGACTGGAGGATAATTAAAATATAATGCAAGGTTTTCAAAGATTTCCCTGTTGTTTCAAGAGCAAGATCAAAGAAAACAAAATTAAATGGAATCCAGTGTACAGATCTGATTATTTATTAACACAAACAATTCAGTAAAAGGAATGGGTGAGAAAGCCCAATTTCTTATTTGGGCTTTTAGGAAGAGACTTTATAATACATTTTCTATGTACGTAAGTTATGATAAGGCTCATCAATGATGTGGTTTCAAACATAATAAACGAATCAAAAAGTTTGATTCCTGTCCATTTAAAAAAAAAAAATATACATGTATAACAAAAAGAAAGATTTTGTTTTCATTTCTACTTTGTTTGATGGATTGATGATTATATCACTAATATGGCAGCCTTGCCAGGTTTAGTGTGAGAGGAAAATCCTGATCCTTCGACAATTGCCTGTCAACTCTTCTACATACGGCGATTGAGGAAAAATCTCACTCAGAAATATTTCAATTGAGTTGGACTCGAACCTGCAACTCATGACTTGAATGTCTGAATCACTGAGAAACCATCACTGAGCCAGCGAGGTCCCATCTTTGTTTGATAGATCGATGTTTTATGCTGCACAGAAAATTAGTTTAGTGCGAGAGGAAACTGGGCTCTGTCGGAGGAAACCCCTTACCTTTGGAGAGTTCCTCGTAAGTTTTCCACATTGGTCGACAGGGTGAAAAACCCACAGAGATTTTTCAATTTTATTTGACCCGAGGCTGCGAGTCGACACATAGATGGAAGGCCTGGGTCAAACTGAGAATCCATCGCTCTGCCCACTGAGGTCCTTTCTTTGTTTAATTGATTGGTGTTTTTAGTCACACTCAAGATTATTTCACTTATATAGTGGCGTTGCCAAGTTTACTGGAGAGGGGAATGGAGCTCTTCTCGAAAGAAACACCCAACCTTCAGCGAGTACCTGGTATCTCTTTCACATAGGCAGACAGAGTGAAAAACTTACTCCGAAATTTCGAAATTTTATTTGGTCTGAGTGGGATTCGAACCCACGACCCATGAACGGAAAGTGTTTGTCGGACTGAAAAACTATCACTTAGCCAACTGAGCCACAGAGACCCCTTCTTTCTTTGATTGATTGATGTTTACGCCACACTGAATATTACTTGACTTATATGGCAGCATTGCCAAGTTTAGTGGAGGAGGAAACTGGGCTCTGACCAGAGGAAACACCCGACCTTCGGTAAGTACCTAGTATCAAAGAGACTATCACTCTGCCAACTGAGCCGAGGTCCCTTCTTTCTTTGATTGATTGATATTTATGCCACACTGAATAGTATTTCCCTTATATGGTAGCATTGCCAAGTTTAGTGGAGGAGGAAACTGGGCTCTGACCAGAGGAAACACCCAACATTCGGTAAGTACCTAGTAACAAAGAGACTATCACTCTGCCAACTGAGCCGAACGCCTTTCTTTGCTTGATTGATTGATTGTTTGTTGTTTTACGCCGCGCTCAAGATTATTTCGCTTATATGGCGGCGTTGCCAGTTTTATTGTGGGAGGAAACCGGTCTCTATGCCCGGAGGAAACCCACGACCTTCCGCTGGTAACTGGCAACCATCCAACATAGTTCGTTCGAGTGAAAACCCAGTCAGAAAATTTTCCAATTTTTTGGACTGAGTGGGATTCGAACCCGCGACCCATTGGTGGAAGGCTGTTCGGATTGAGCGTCCAACGCTCTACCTACTGAGCCACAGAGGCCCCTTCTTTGCTTGAAGAAGGGAGATTGTGTGTAGTGATAGATTCTCACATCATCTCCAGCTTTCCACAAGTGGGTCCCAAGTTCGAATCCAATTCACTCCAAATTGAATAGATTTTTAGGTACCTGCCAAAGGGTGAGAGTTTCGGCTTTACTCCAGACATGAATGAATCTATCGAGGTCAGTGGGGTGGTATATGAATGTGTACGCAAGTGTGATTGTTGAGAACTTGCAGGTTTCTAAGATTGATTTAGTCATTGTTTTAATTCGCACTCAGGACTATTTCGTTTATAAGGTGACCTACATGTAGCTAGGTTTATTGGGGAGGAAACCCCTTGACTATCCATAACAACATGACAACATAGCACATTGGGCCAGTGATCAAGTTGTAAACCAAGCCAGCATTTTTAAAAGAAAGCGGGAATTGAAATCAAAACCAATTGGTGGAATGTTTCCTAAGAACCTAAAAGATGATTTTAGTTCAGATTATTTGCAGAAGATTTTCAAAATAAAACATATCCGACTAGATTATTTATCGTACAGGTTCTTTGTTAAGAACACAGTTTTATTCTGACAATTCCAGCATTTAAATGTGAAGTCAATCACCAAAAAACAAATTTAATATGTGTACACTAAGCATATGCTTTTCCATAACTACCAGTCCACCAAACGTTGGTTTTGACATATTTTAAACATGTCTATATCCAGGTAGAAATCCTTTTCAGTTAATGTCACTGAATTTAGCAGTCTAGTCTAGTGGTGATGATTAGAAATTAAACATCATGACCAGTCAAAAATGATTATTTCAAAAACAAATTAATACTCCATCTCGCAAGGTTTTCCATCGCTAATGAGTAAGGTTGAAGTTGTAATGTCAATACGCTGGCACAGATTTAAATGTATGTGAGCCACATCTTAATAACTCCTCATTTCTGCCTCAGTCAATTTTTTAGAACTTCCCCAACAGAATACAATCCATAGGCCTACAGCTCCATCTTTTGTTTTCATATCACTGCAAAATATAAAAAATAGGAATAATGATAAGTACTAAAACAAGGTTTTCTTAGTTACAGTGCTAAAATAAATATCAGATTTACTAGGTGCTTTAATTATGTCATACACAAAAGAATACAACACTGACAGAATGGCAGGATAGTCACCTGGGGATGGGCTAAGGTATTAACTCTGAACTGAAATAACCATACCATGAAAGTATGTAGTGACAAATTCACAAAACAGAGCTCAAAGTGATGACATTTGCAGCACATAGACTAATATGATTCTGGCAGGCCAGTGAGTAAACGCAAGGTTGGACATATATATACGGTATACATGTATTGTTTATTGAAACTTTCCTGCAACCACAACAACATTGATTGTACAAGTACTACCACTCACTCTCACTGTCAGCTAGTTTGTCCGAATGAAATATCAATAACTAATGATCTAACCAATACATCACCTAGTCCGCAATATGTTGAGTGGATTGAAGGATAAATTCTGATACGCCCGCACGGGCTTCTTCAATACCACGCCCGTGCGGGCGTATCAGAATTTATCCTTCAATCCACTCAACATATTGCGGACTATACATCACCCTGCATGAAATTGAAAAGAAATAAAGTTAAGCTAAATTTTGTTTGTAACACGAGGCCTACAAAAAATTGTACAAGATAAAATGAAGATTTGACAGACCTGTACTGAGTGAGAGGCACCGTTTGTAATAATTGGTAGGGCCCCCCTTTGAAAAATTAATTCGTACGGGAAAACCTACGTTAGGATTTTCATGAAATTTGGACACAGGCATCTTCTAGGATTCGTCTTTCCGGGAAAAATAATACCATGTGTGGGAAAATTCGTTTTAGCCAACCTGATGGCCCTTCCCTCTTTAAGGTATACATTTAGCCAAATAACGCTTTAGGTGGCCTAACGGTACACTTACTTTACGGACATTATCTGAGGATTTGGTTTGAAGGACACAAGACGCCTGTCGAAAAACTTGAGATTGTAAACTAAAAACAAAATGACTGGGAAATTAGTGTACTGTTTTCATATCTTATCAGTTTAATAAGTTTATAATTATTTTTATTTTATTTTTTCGTCTCTAGTAAAACATTTTGCCATTTACTTTTGACGACATTTTATTCAGCCCAAAATACGGTGATTTACCGCATAAAAAGCGCAGACTGTCCGAGGCCACTCTGATAACTTCGGGGATTTACGTGCGTGAAATACCCTCTGATAGACTGCAGGTCATTTTGAATGTGGCGACCAAAAAGGTAGCCATGTAACGTACAATTTCCATATCCTCTTCAGGGCCCATCAAAAGTGTCCTCGTGATAATACAAGGGACCAAAATACTCTGTTTGTTAAATCTCAGCCTCGATCAGTTATATAAATGAAGTATTGGAGGATTCCTGGAATGTACCGAAACTGCGTCTCTTCTTTGCGTTACACAACATGTGCTTTACCGGGCTAAATATAATATATAAACAAATATCTTTCTAAATGATATTAGCATTTAATAGATTTATAATTATTTTCATTTTCTTTTTTCGTCTGTAGTAAAACATTTTGATATTTACTTTCGACGCCATTTTTATTCAGCCCAAAAATACGGTGATTTGCCGTATAAAAAGCGCAGACTGTCCGAGGCGTGTCAAAGCCGACCGGTAGCGAGCGAAGATAGCCGAAGGATGTTCCGAGTGTGTCCGAGGCGTGTCAAAGCCGACCGGTAGCAAGCGAAGATAGCCGAAGGGGGTTTCGACTGATCTCAACTCTGACTGGGGCCACGGGATCAACCTATATGATTGATTGTCATGATAAATAGAGGTTGGGGAATTTGTTTGGATAACCTACACAATTTACAGTATTTTTAATTTTTTAGCCGTCTTGGAGCGCAGAGGAACGAGGTTTTATTAGAGGTACGTAGAGAGAAAGCGTGTGACGCGCACGTTATATAAGAATAGTAACGAATTCATGATGTCATCAACTTACCAACGTTATTATGTACAAATTGTCTTTGTCCGACCGCCAGTGAACGTGATAGCGTAGCGATACTGTGGTCTATGTTTTCATCAAAAAGTATGAAAAAGTTGCTAAGGAGCGATTTAAGTGTTTGTCCCGTAGCATTGTTTGAATATATGACACATGCTACTTTGCTCAAATTTTAATTGAAATGTTTTTACCTGAAATTCTAGAGTGAGAACCATATGGACAGTTCGGCAATTGGATCATTTTTTATATGAGGTTTCCGAAGTGTGAACCCCTCTTCGACGACCTGGCGAGGCTCATATTCGTGTGGGATAGATCATGGTTTCCGAATACATCACGCATAGACAAGTCAATGTTCTCTCAACCGTGGGAAACGTTTAGACAGACTGAATCAACACGAACCGAAAGGGTCGCCATGTTCATCACCAGAATTCTATATGTTGCGGTGTGTGATGTGTGTGACTATATTGGTTAACGTCAAACATGGCGAATAACTCTTTTCGAGTCAAAATCTCAACCAAGAATGACGCATATAATTTCTAACTAAATCAAGTCGCTTGTTAGCCTACGATGGTTTTGATGAACTACCTGGACTCGCACCGTTTTGATGTTTTCATGCAGTTTTGAATGGAAAGCCGGGTGGAAACCCTTAAGTGAGGTTCCTAATTTGTACCACCTGCTAAGTCTCCTAATTCATTTAATACAGCAGAAGCTTTATTAATTCAGTAATTAATAAATTAATTAAGTAATTCAGTAATTTCCATGATGATGATTGCAGCTTCTCGTTCTTTTGGATTACAATTTCTTTTAAAATATGGCAGAAAGTCTGCTACCGATTTTTGGGTGATGCCCGAAACCGGAATCGAACCCGGGCCTCAAAGTATGGCACCTATCGCCAGCACTAAATGGCGGCTGTCTTATCCATAGGGAGCGCAAATCACGTGTAAATTCCACATATTTCCTGTCACCAGCAGTGCATTGCGCATGTGACTGAGTGTTTTTCGTTCCAATATGACGTTTTAATCTGACGTTATGGAACC